>WNWK01001902.1:142500-240000 GCA_009830355.1 Cherax destructor | reverse complement strand
TCACCTGTTCTTAGTAATTTATATATGGAATTTTTCGAAACAAGATTGCTTAACACAATCCTTCCCAATAGAGCTAAGTGGTATAGATATGTTGATGATATTTTGTGCCTTATGCCTAATAATGTAGACATAAACCATTTCCTTGTTAAATTAAATAGCTTAGCTCATTCTATAAATTTTACTGTTGAATTTGAAGTAAATAACTCATTGCCCTTCCTAGATGTTTTTATTATTAAGGGTAACACTGACTTTAAATTTAAAATTTACAGAAAACCTACAAATAATTGTTCCTATGTACACTATTACTCTTCACATCAAGATAGAGTTAAAGTGTCGGTTTTCTCTTCTATGTTTTTGAGAGCTTTACGTATTTGTAGTCCAGAGTTCATAGATGAAGAAATCTCTTAAATTTATGAAATAGCTAATGATTTAAAATATCCAAGAAACATAACTGATAAATCTTTTAAAATAGCTAGAAATGCTTTTTATAATCCAAAAAGGGACAACCAACCTTATTCAACCAAAAATATGTTGGTTCTCCCTTACCATGAAAACTTGGTTGATATGCCTTCCTTTCTTAAGAATTTTAATATCAAAGTGGTATTTAAAAATCTTGATACAGTAAAAAGACTTTTGATAAAAAATTCCCCCCAAAATGCTGACGGATGTGTCTATAAGATTCCCTGTAAAATATGCGACAAAGTTTATTATGGTCAAACTGGTAAAAGTTTTGAACTAAGATTAAAACAACATAAATATAGCATTAGAACTGGACAAGATTCTAATGCTCTATTTATTCATGTGAGAGACTTTAACCATCCAATTGATTTTCAAAATGCTGAGAAGGTTGTATCAAGCAAGTCCATGGTTGAGAGGAATATAATAGAATCATGTTTCATTAAAAGCAGTTTTGAAAATAATATGAATATTTCTTTTGGTTTATATAAATTGGATTCATTTATAATTAATAAAATTTGGGAAGAATTTAATGATAAATTAGACTAATCTTAATTCTTGGGAAGAGTTTCAGGTCCTTTCTTATGTTCCTCTTCACAGAGTCGTGCGATGTTACGCTACTGTGAGGTGTAGTCTTTGTTAGTGTGATGTGACTGTGAGGTGTATTCTGCCTCTTATATAAGCCTTCTTGTCATGTTTCCTTTTATAGTTCCTTGATAATGTGAGTAGTCACGAAAGCGCTTGGAATTCTTCTATTTTTTCATAGTGGTTGTCTTGCATATATATATATATATATATATATATATATATATATAAACCGGTGTGTATGTGTGGGTATGCATGCGGGCGCGCGCGTGCAGAGAGGTACTACTGATAATGATAAAGACTGAGACAGCAATGATTTGTTTATTTGTCTTGTGTGTCTTTTCCAAATTGTCTTCCTACCACCTTCCCGATGCTCGTGTATTTGTTTCTTGTCCTCTTGCTGGTTTCTTTGTTTTCTGGCGTTAAGTTCTTCCGCAGTTTTTTCTCCAATTGTTTCTCATTTTTTCTTCCACATCGCTGCCTTGCCTATTGATCCTCAAGTTATCCATCCCTCCTTCTCTCTCCCTCTCTCTCTATTTCTTCTCTCTTGTTTCTCTCCTAGCTCAAATGAGTCTTTCTTCACAACAACGTAGTGGCAATGGGAGAAAGGCACAGCTGCCGAGCGCGCTTCTATTGCAAGAACGTTTCGCTCTGTGTATAGCTTAGTCAACTCGATGAAGCTTTACACAGAGCTAAACGTTATCACAATTATATCTCATTCTGCTCCTGTGTCTTCGCGGAGAAAAAGAGATCGTGAAATAAACTTTTTACGTAAGCAAATAAAATTACAAAGAAGAAAACATTGAAAGGTAAAATAAGTGGTCGGGAAGGGAAAAAAGAAATAAATGAAAAAAAAAAAAAAAAAAAGTGAAACGAAGATAAATGCGAAACTGAGAATATAATTTCTTTCAAAATTCATAGAAAACCTGGTGTTTTGGGAATTTGTGAGGGGAAAACAAATGACTGGTGAGGAAGGAAGACGATACCAGCAGCGCGTGCTGCTGGTATAATATGGACAGCTGTGATCACAATGATTAATCCTCTTAGATAACACGAGACATGGGAAAACTAATTAATTACGCGAGATTTGGAAGAGGGACGCAAATAGTTATTGACAGGGAGAAAGAGGCATCGTCATCCTTCAGCATCACAAGGGCCATCATCACCCAGGCACTGTGAGGACCAGCATCTCCTGGCACCGTGGGAGAGAACTTCCCTTGCTACTATGATTCCGGCATCTCTTGGCACCAGTGGCTACAGCTTCTTACACTGTAGAGGGAAATGGTGTTAAATATCGTACAGCAATACGATTAGATCGAGTGCAGTATAATGAGAGGCTAATGAAGAATCGCATTATACCTGGAGTATTATCTGGAGAGAGTTCCAGGGGTCAACGCCCCTGCGGCCCGGTCTGTGACCAGGCCTCATGTTGGATCAGAGCCTGATCAACCAGGCTGTTACTGCTATCCGCACGCAGTCCAACGTACGAACCACAGCCTGCCTGGTCAGGCACCGACTTTAGGTGCCTGTTCAGTGCCTGCTTGAAGACAGCCAGGGGTCTATTGGTAATCCCCCTTATGTATGCTGGGAGGCAGTTGAACAGTCTTTGGCCCAGGACACTTACTGTGTTGTCTCTCAAGTGCTAGTGGCACCCCTGCTTTCATTTGGGGGATGTTACATCGTCTTCCGAGTCTTTTGCTTTCGTAGGGAGTGACACTCGTGTGCAAGTTTGGTACTAATCCCTCTATGATTTTCCAAGTGTATATAATAATGTATCTCTCCCGCCTGCATTCCAGGGAGTACAGGTTTAGGAACTTCAAGCATTCCCAGTAATTGAGGTGGTTTATTGCAGTTATGCGTGCCGTGAAGGTTCTCTGTACATTTTCTAGGTCAGCAATTTCACCTGCCTTGAAAGGTGCAGTTAGTGTGCAGCAATATTCCAGCCTAGATAGAGCAAGCGACCTAAAAAGTGTCAACATGGGGTTGGCATCCCTGGTTTTGAAGGTTCTCATTATCCATCCTGTCATTTTTCTGGCAGATGCGATTGTTACAGTGTTATGGTCCTTGAAGGTGAGATCCTCTGTCATGATCACTCCCAGGTCTTTGATATTAGTTTTTCGCTCTATTGTGTGGTTGGAATTTGTTTTATACTTCGATGAGATTTTAATTTCCTCACGTTTTCCATATCGGAGTAATTTAAATTTCTCATCATTGAACTTCATATTGTTTTCTGCAGCCCATTTAAAGATTTGGTTGATGTCTGCTTGAAGTCTTGCAGTGTCTTCAATGGAGGACACTGTCATGTAGATTCGGGTGTCATCTGCAAAGGAAGACACGGCACTGTGGCTGATATCCCTGTCTATGTCCGATATAAGGATGAGGAACAGGATGGGAGCGAGTACTGTGCCTTGTGGAACAGAGCTTTTCACCGCAGCCGCCTCAGACTTTACTCTGTTGACTACTACTCTTTGTGTTCTACTTGTTAGGAAATTATAGATCCATCTACCAACTTTTCCTATTATTCCTTTATCACGCATTTTGTGTGCTATCACACCATGGTCACACTTATCAAAGGCTTTTGCAAAGTCTGTGTATATAACATCTGCATTCTGTTTGTCTTCTAGAGCATCCAGGACCTTGTCGTAGTGGTCCAGTAGTTGGGACAGACAGGAGCGACCTGCTCTAAATCCATGCTGCCCTGGGTTGTGTAATTGATGGTTATCTAGATGAGTGGCGATCTTGCTTCTTAGAACCCTTTCAAAGATTTTTATGATATGGGACGTTAGCGCTATTTGTCTGTAGTTCTTTGCTATTTCTTTACTGCCGCCTTTGTGGAGTGGGGCTATGTCTGTTGTTTTTAGTAACTGCGGGACGACCCCAGTGTCCATGCTCCCTCTCCATAGGATGTTAAAAGCACGGATGTTAAAAGCAGTTCTTGTTGAACACTGAGTTCCATGAGTCAGGGCCTGGAGCGGAGTGCATGGGCATGTCATTTATCGCCTTTTCGAAGTCATGTGGCGTCACGGTAATGTCAGATAGGCTTGCGTCTACCAGGTTCTGTGGCACTCTCATAAAAAAATCATTTAGGTCTTAAACTTTCAGTCTGGTTAGCGGCTCACTAAAAACTGAGTCATACTGGGACTTTAGTAACTCACTCATTTTCTTGCTGTCATCTGTGTAGGACCCATCTCGTTTTAGTAGGGGCCCAATACTGGATGTTGTTATCGACTTTGATTTGGCATAAGAAAATAAATACTTTGGGGTTCTTTCAATTTCATTTATGGCTTTTAGTTCGATGTTTGCTATTTCTCTGACCAGTGCCTCCCTACGTATTTCAGATATATTGGCCTCTTGTAGCCGCTCTGTAATTCTTTGCCTTCGCCTGTATAGGAAGCGCCTCTCTCTTTCTAGTTTACATCTTCTCCTCCTTTTCCTTAAGGGAATTTGCCTTGAGCAAACCTCAAGTGCCACAGAGTTAATTTGTTCTAGACATAGGTTAGGATCCATGATGCTTAGGCTATCTCCCCAGTTTATTTCATTTAGGACTTGGTTTACTTGGTCCCACCTTATGTTTTATTGAAGTTGAAATTGGAGAAGGCTCCCTCGCAACTGATTACATTTTGTCGATCTGGGACCCCCTCATACATGTCTGGACCTCTATTATGTTGTGATCTGAGTACTATATCGTTTTTGATATGATGACATTTCGTATCAGATCATCATTGTTAGTGAAGATGAGGTCCAGCGTATTCTCCAATCTTGTAGGCTCAATTATTTGCTGGTTTAAGGTGAATTTGGTGCAGAGATTTAAAAGCTCGTGTGTGTGCGAGTTTTCATCTGAGCTGCCTCCTGGTGTTATCTCTGCTACCACATTATTTGCAATATTCCTCCATTTTAGGTGCCTTAGGTTGAAGTCCCCCAGGAGCAAGATGTTGGGGGCAGGAGCTGGAAGGTTTTCCAGACAGTGGTCAATTTTCAGAAGCTGTTCCTGGAATTGTTGGGACGTTGCATCCGGAGGCTTGTATACAACCACGTGTTATTTTTTTCTCCCATCTCCTTTCATTTTTAGGGAACAGCATATCATGGAACCATGAGAGGCTAGAATTTTCTGGCATCATGAGAACCAGCATCATCTAGCAACATAGGACCAGAATCCCTTTCTTACACATATACACACAAGACACTGGAAGGACTTTAGAAAATAAATAAGATAATCCAGATTTACAGGACTTACGAGGAGAAAGCTATTAGATAAGCAACCGGAGAGACGTATCGTTAAGCGTCAGGCAACGTAATGAAGATTATGAATTGTAAACACTGAACAAAGCGTCTGGGAAGGAAGATGGGATAGTGAAGACGTATAGAAGGAGAGCAAATACTCATGAGGCTGAGAAATGTGTTGATAAGACGAAGTACAGAGAGGGTGAGGATCTTGTTCAAGTGGGTGAACCTATCTAAGGATGGTGAAAATTGCCTAGGAGGGTGAACCTCCCTGGGAAGGTGAACCTTAATAGGGAGGGTGAACCCTTCGTGATAGAGGGTGAGTCCCTTACTAGAAAGTGTGAGGACTCAGTCACCTGTGTTCAGACACGGGTTGTCAGTCACCTGTGTTGAAGACATGGGTAGTCAGTCACCCGTGTTGAAGACACGGGTACTCAGTCACCTGGGTTGAAGACACGTGTATTCAGTCACCTGGGTTAAGACACGGGTAGTCAGTCACCTGGGTTGAAGACACAGGTAATCAGTCACCCGTGTTGAAGACACGGGTAGTCAGTCACCTGTGTTGAAGACAGGATGCTCTTGTGTGGTTTAAGGGGTTGGAATTCAGGTGATGGAGTCTCCCTCCACTACGGTCACCAGAGAACGTTATATGTGCAAAATATTGTTCTCTAGTTCCAGTTTGTGTTCCATCGTCCTTCAACTTGTTCTCTAATTAGATCGTGCAATATAAGACGAAATTCTCTTCATTCGTTTTCATTCACTCTATTTTTTTTTAATTATAAGATTTGTTATTCTCAGTTAGGTTTAGGTTAGTTTAGATTCATTTAGGTTAATGTATAATAACCTATGTTTACATAACTTACCTGGAGTGTAAAATCTCGACAGTACATTTTATGATAAACAGGTAAATGCTTAAGGACCTGCTACCTAAGTAGTTAGACTGTTGGGTTTAGTCCTGACTCTTTCTCTTCTACTTCAGCTCTTCCTCTCACCGGCTATTCTTCTTCTGTCCCCACTTCCCCCTCGCCCCTAGTGGGTCCTTACCTGAGAGTCTGAACTAACTAACTAACTGCTACCTGGCAACGTCAGTTCAAGCTTCTTGTAATTATCCACCTTGTCGATGCTTCCGAGTATCTTGTATATTGTGACCATGTTGTAACCCCCAACAACTCCCTTCCCGTTGCCGAGTTTTCGTTTTTCCGGTATTGTGAGGTTTGGTTCTCTTACTTCGTCCTCACCACTCAGGTGTTTTACCTCAGACACTAGCCAGGGAAGCAACTATCACTGTGTGAAATTATCTGGCTCAATTTGTCATTAAATATTTGCAACTATGGGAATAGAAAAATTACTCATAAGTCTAGTCTGTCTTATTGTCGTCATTTGAACTTCCCTCAGGATGTTAGATACCATTTGTAAAAGACACTTGTCAATAGACACTTTTTTTTCTGTGATATTTACCAGTTGTCAAAGACACCTGTCGATAGACCCTTGGCCTGGTGTATATAGGGTGTAGTGTGTGTGTGTGTAGTTACTAGTTGTCAAAGGCACTTGCAGATAGACACTTAGGCTGTGTGTGTGTGTTTGTGTGTGTGTGTGTGTACTCACCTATTTGTGGTTGCAGGGGTCGAATCATAACTCCTGGCCCCGCCTCTTCACTGAGCTTTATCAAACCTCGTCTTAAAACTATGTATAGTTCCTGCCTCCACTACGTCACTTTCTAGGCTATTCCACTTCCTGACAACTCTATGACTGAAGAAATACTTCCTAACATCTCTTTGACTCATAGGAGTCTTCAACTTCCAATTGTGACCCCTGATGTGTGTGTGTGTTAGTTACCATTTTGTCCTAGGCACATGTCGATTAGACACTAGGCCTGTTGTATGTGTGTGTGTGTGTGTGTGTGTGTAAGGAAACACTTCGAAATGTTTCCGCCCCACCGGAATTGAACCCGGGCCCTCCGTGCGTGAAGCGAGAGCTTTAGCCACCAGGCGTGTGTGTGTGTATGTGTGTGTGTGTGTGTGTGTGTGTGTGTGTGTATGTGTGTGTGCGTGCATAAGAAGGCTTGTATATGAGTACGCAACTCAATGCCTCAGGATGAATTATAAAAATACTTTTTTTTCTTATTCCAGTTGACTGTGTTCCTACGCCCCAGACACACCAAAGGAGGTCCTGACTACATTACCAGGCACCTCGTCCTCCTCCTCCTCCATCCTCAGCAGAATCAAGATGAATTTTCGTGGTTGTGAACTTAAGGCAGATCACCAATATTTTCGATACAAGCGCTGCAAAACAACAGTGTTCTTGATGGTGAAGGGACTACTGAACATCAGGATTGTAAACACGCTGCAGAACTTAAAGCACCAGTGTTAGTGCTTGTGAACACACTGCAGAACACTAGTATTCCTCTGAAATTTCTTCAGAAGGCTTCATCACCCCCGTGCTCGAAAAAAACCCTGAAATATTCCATACTGAAAACAGACTAAACTTGTAAATCATTGTACAATACAACTGTATATCAGCAACCTATTGTATAATTCCTTTCGGGCTACTTCTACATCGAACACACCATTGTATTGTACATAACAAAACTATTGAACATTACACCTCTCGACACCATTTAAACAGACGTGCAATGCACGGAAGGTTTCTGTACAACACACGAATATTCTATAAAGCACGGAAATGTACATCCTCAGGTAGCTGCACGTTACTTGACGTACAGAAGCCATTGGCGCGATCGGTGTCACTTTCCCCAGCAAAACCGTGTTGTACATATTTGTTCTTTTTGTACCATGTATACATAATTTCTACGAGTTAAAGAAATCAGTTTTACGAATACATATTTCCTGACAATTCCCATTATTTTCATGAGTATTGTTATTACCCATTATTTAGAGTGACCTCAAGTGGTGACTAATACCAAAGATTTTTTTTTATTTCGTTTCTTAAAAAAAAACAGACGGTTAAAAACAGTAAAAAAAAATGTTAAAAAAACGGGCCAAAAATCAGACTGTTGAAAAATAGAGACTCTTCGAAAAACAGAAACTTAAAAAAAAGACTGTGCAAAAAAAAAAAAAGACTCCCCAAGCTACTGGTGTGTGTTACTGTTTGTGAATGTGATGTTTGTTTACTCTCGCTGCTGTCCTCGAGACAATAGCGAGACCACAGACGTTTGTTTTTATAAATAAAACGATTTCGAAAGATAGTGTATATTTTCTTTATACTTTTACCTGGAAGGTGGGTATAGAACACAGTATGCAAATAACCAATGACTAGTCACACTAGTGTGACTAATCATTGGTGACTAGTCACACTAGTGTGACTAGTGTTCTTCTTTGTCCTATGTGCTGGTTATTTGTGTATTGTTCCAGTCACGGTATTGTGCCTTTTTGTACTTCATGTAACACAGTGTTTGATATGAAGCTCAAACACATTTTAAAAACTATGGAGTATTCCAGGAATCAAAATCGGGTGAATCTGAATACCACACGATACCAATCGAGTTATGAACAAGTACTGGATCCAGTTTCTTCATTAGGTATTCCTTAAAGGAGACCTTTAAGAGGCTACTTCATTTTTTTTCCTTCCTCCAACTTTTAGATTTGATTTTGCTCATAACTCGAGAAAGCCTCATCCAATCGGCTTCAAATTTTCCGTTATTGTGTACGGTAACGAGGACCAGATTCTTGGATTAATGATCACGTTCACGTGCCATATGACCAAAGTTCTTGAACGCATTCCAACATCCTGGATGGCGATGATAACTACCAAATCCATCAGTGGCGGAGCTTCAAACGTTCAGAAAAGTGAAATTCATGTATGTAGGTAAAGAGTCAACCATCTGTGTATAAAATGGTTAAGTCTGCACCTACGTACGTAAATTACGTTAAATAAATTTCAGTTTACCTCTTCCGAACGTCTTCCATATTTAATGGCTGATGCATCTTCGGGCCATGATAATACCTATTAAGTTTAACTTGCGTGCAGTTAAATTTATTGATGCAGCAAAATAGGAAAAAAATAACTCGAATAGATGGAATCCGTGCCATACCTAGAGAATGGTTCATCCGATCGGCTTCATATTTTCACCAATTGTGTGGTTTCCTGAACACAATACTCATTTTGTTATTATGTGGTTAAGTCCCAATTTGCCAATTTTATTGAATAAATAGTGACACTACTTGTTTCAGTAACTAAAGAATGAAACTTCTGACTGGCTTCAAAATATTATTGATGCTGCTGTCTATATTAAGGACTATAACCCATAAGTTTAGTCCGAGTGGCTACAAATTTTAAATTTTACTGAAAAGGTTAAAAAACTTGGAATCGTTGAAATAGGATCAATTAATGGAGAATGCCTATTTTGATCGGCTTCAAACTTTTACCATTAGTGGATTTTATTAAAACAATGCTATTCACTCACTTTGAGGTGTTTAAATTTCAATTAGCCAGTTTTATTAAGTAAACTGTTTGCTATATAATAACTGGAGAATGCCTCGTGTGATCCTAAATGCTGCTGTATCTTAACTAGCATTTTTGTATTAATTTTGTATTAGTTTCATATTAATTTTGCTAAATTGATCAAATTTGATTATTTAAAAAAATATTTTACCAATAAGGTTGTAGAAAATATGAAACTGAATGTAATTGAGAAAAAAGAATTAAAAATAAAGAATCGCGTTTTTAAGTTAAACAAGGGGAGACTTTTCTATGTTTCAGAAGCTTCTCGAGAACATTTTTTTTATTTATCACAAATTTTCGTTAACTGAGAATGACTTTTTCGATAGGCTTCAAATTTTCAACACTGGTGTAATGTATCACTGGCATCCTTCATAGAACTCACAGCCTATATCTGATTCCCATCAAATCTGCATAGTTAATATTCAACTGCATTATTATATTATGCCGCACTCTGCACTATTCCAGTCGCGTGGATTGAGGCACAAGGGACTGAGATTTATGGGATACGGGGATACCTTCCTAGGATCGCACAGCGATCCAAATACATTCCGGTACCCTACAAAACGCCTTAGTATTTTGAAATAATTACATTGGTGCAAATAAGAAAAAAAGTCTGATATTTTGCTTCTTTTGTTTATGTGTTCTTGAAGCCCATGTATGTCTACAGCCCTATGTTCCTTCATAATGAATAGCAATCAGCCTTTAACTCACTTATTTTGGAAGGTATACAAAATATCCAAACGAAGTTAAATATATGCAGTGTAGGTTTTAAACAACAACATAAAAAAAAAGAGATTTTCATTATCCACTCTGAAACACTAACGTGTAAGAGACTTTTATGGCGTAAACACAGTCAAGCAAACAGTGGTGAATAAAATCACTGGTAGCAATAAATGTTGCAATTTAGACATGAGACAAAAAAGGGAAAACTTTTGAGGTTAGCTGAGCGCAGCGAATGATTCCTATAAAATTGCAAGGAAAACTGCGGTAGAGATTTTGGGATTACGAAATGCCTGATAGTCAGTGGAATGTAAACATGACAAAGAACTGACTTTCAGATAAGATCCCCAGTAAATCACCATGTTCAGAGTATTAACTTCAACAAGGAAAATGTGACTGAAGTTGAAAGATACAACGTTGGTGAATAAGTTCTAATAGGGACGAAGTTTCGCTCTGCAAGAGCGAAACTTCGTCCATTTCTTCGACACAACCCCAAGATTATTTCTACAAGTCATGCATATGTTAATTTTTGTAGTGTTGTACAACCCCCAAACAATGTACCACCAATATTAAAATCTTTATTAAGAATTATGGATAAAAATTACCACTCATTTATGTGTCGTGGATTTTGATGAGTCAAAAGTCTCCATACATAAGCCAGTCACTTTATTATGCAGTCACCAGTAAGTTACAAAAAAATATATTTTATATGGGCAAAATTGCACAGAATGCACATATAAATATGTTCCTCCTACCCATGCCTGGTGTTATGTGCGCACATGCATGACGAATGTATTCCTGCAGGTGGTCTATTTTATGCATCATTACTTGGTACACCATGGTCTTCAAGTGCCCCCATAAGTAAACAAAATATCAAATGATAAAGACATTTTAGGACGTCACCTGCAAAAGAAACAAAATACAGAATCGCATGAATGCTGACTTTTGACATACCCTATATTCTGTGAACTCATGAATGCCGTCTTTCTGTTACTTATCTATACCAGCTTATCTGTCAACTAGTTACACCAGCTTGCCTGTCAGCTAGGTAAGCCGCATTTCCTATCAACTAGTTAAATCAGCTTACCTATCAACTAGGGTACTTGTCAAGTAGATATACCAGATTGCTAGTCAACTAAATATAACAAGTTACCTGTCAACCAGTTATATCAGGTTACTTGAACGTATTTTCTTGTAATTTCTCATTTTATTCTGCAACATTGCAAGCTCCTGATGATGTGGTGATTGCAACACGAAAGGCCTAGAGCTATCATTCAACTCTCCCCGTTGTTGTTTTGCATTTTGTATTGCTTGCCCTCGATTATTGCATGATACTGAATTTATATATATATATATATATATATATATATATATATATATATATATATATATATATATATATATATATATATATATATATAGGGGTGGTAGGAGAAGAAAATATTCAAACAGCTCCGGGAGAACCTCGAGTTTTCCCTGAGGTACGTTTATTGTCTTCTCTGAGGATGAGGGTCCCCAATAAAGTTCCAGAGGTGGTACCTCCTATATATATATATATATATATATATATATATATATATATATATATATATATATATATATATATATATATATATATATATATATGAAACGTGAAGCCTGTCAAATAATATAAATTAATTCATGGACTCTATATGGAACGTCAAAATCTCTTACGTGGCGGCAAATATCAATAACTTTTTCAACTTTTATGACGATGCGTTTTATATGGGTTGTGTGTCCGTGTGTGTGTGTGTGTGTGTGTGTGTGTGCGTGTGTGCGTGTGTGTGTGTGTGCGTGCGAGAATTCATCACACACATACACACCTACCATATATTTCTATTTAATTTGTATCACAGCGGTCTGGCTACTCCACTGCCAATTTGTTTGTATTTGAAAATTTCCTATGTAATTGATACCTAGGTGGGGGAGCCGAAGTAGCTAGTGATTTATTTACTTTTTTCATAAACTCGTTTTTGGAGGAGGGAAACATAGTTGTTTAAATGACAACACTTGAAAGGAAAGCTATTTC
The DNA here is from genome assembly GCA_009830355.1 of Cherax destructor. Classification (NCBI taxonomy): domain Eukaryota; kingdom Metazoa; phylum Arthropoda; class Malacostraca; order Decapoda; family Parastacidae; genus Cherax; species Cherax destructor. Next base: position 227,507 of record WNWK01001902.1, on the reverse strand, counting down.
TTCTTCTTCCTCCTCCTCCTTCTTCTCATCCTCTTTCTCCTCTTGTTCCTCCTCCTCCTCCTCCTATTCCTCCTCCTCCTCTTCTCCTCCTCTTACTCTGTGTTTCCATGGGACGTTAGGTTACATTTTGGAGTTCCTTTCATTGACATGAAAAACCTCGCCGGAGAGAGACCAATGCTTACAATGAAGATTAGTCTTTAATTAATGATTTTCTATTTACAAAGGTAAGCAACGAAGTAAACACCTGTAATACTGTATCCTAGTACTGTATACCATACTGTATACTGGTATTGTATACCATTCATATACAACTAGTAGTATGACTTAGTTCCATTAAGGCAACCACTAGACTGCTACTCACAACAGTTACTTGATCAACAGGCACCTGTTTGCAATGTAAATAGGAAACGGCCGTAAAGGGAGACTTGCACTTCGTCTCGACTTGCCTGGGAATCGAATTCGGTAACTTTCGATTGTGAATTACAGGTCAGTCTACAAAACTAATTGATCCTCTGAAATCTGATGTACCCTAAAGTGAAGAGGATAAAACAGGTTTCTAAAGAGGGAGAGGGCGAGTGTAGAGCGTCATGACCCGTCAGTGGAATCGGATTGAGACAGAGGATAGAAGATAATGGATGAGTATTGAATGAAGTTGATAATGACGAAGATGCTTAAGACGTGAATGGAAGAAAATGAGTGGAAGGGGTGGAATGTAGATAGGTAAGACGGAGATTACAGTAGTGGATGAGTGGAACAAGCTCCCGAGTAGCGTCACTGAAGCGAAAACTTCGTGAACCTTTGAAAATAGGCTAGACAAGTACATGAATGGGTGTGAGTTGGACCTGCCTAGCATGAGCCAGTAGGCCTGCTGCAGTGCTCCTTCTTTCTTATGTACTTATGTATAAAAAATATAAAACACTATACCCGTATGGCTCCGTCTGCTTATTCCAAAACAGACATGCCACTCTCTTAGCCAGACTTCCCGACAGTGGACAGAAGAATGGGATCGTGTGCTGTCACTCTGACGAGGAGAGCGTCCGTGGGAATTATGTGATGAGGACATCTGACAGCCCTGAGGATAAAAAAAACTGCGAAACTCTGGGACTACAGAAAATTTCAGAGAGAAGTTGTCCCATTTGACAGCAAATATAGAAGACAAACTTCAAACTTTTAAGAAAAAGTTTTGGTCGTTGGCATTCTAGGACGGGCTGATGTTATCACATGTTACGTGACCGTGTGACGTATCACGTGACGTTGACATATGACGTAACGTTGTGACAACAAGCTTATACCCTAAGAGAAGAGAGGCAATCAGGAAATAAATTAAATACATACTAGACCACAACTTAATCGAATCCATTGAGGGGTCTTTGAAGTTCACCACTCCTACTGGTGCCTGCTTGTGCCTGCTTATCTGCCGTTGCCTGCTTGTGTCTGATTGTCTGCTGTTGCCTGCTGGTGCCTACTAGTGTCTGTTTGATTGTACAACAGAGTTAACATATATGTTTTGTACTTTCTATAGAAGGATGAACGTCAGTACTCTCTTTGATGCAGAGCTCAGACATGCTGAACATACTAAACAGAACCAGTGTGGTGGGTCAACTTTATTATTATTATTCTCATAAGAAGAGCAGAGACCGTGTGGGTCATTCGGCACAAGGAGTGTTGGAGGCTCGATCCTCCATCCGCATATCACGAAACGCTACTTTCGTAGTCATGCATTTACCATGCATTTTAAACCAATATTAAATTTGAAGATGTATTATGAAAGGTATCGCAGCTCTTCCCAAAGGTAAATCATTCGGAGCAAGAGATTGTTGGTTACTTAAAAGTGTTCAAAGCCTGCACGAGAGTGTAGTATCATCCCAATACTTCCAACTCTCCATCTAATAACTCTCTATTCCTATTTTTAACTGTCAAATCCATTCGTTCCCTAGGTTTTCTCAATTTATTAATCTCACTCCAAAACTTTTTCTTATGCTCAGCAAAATTTGTTGATAGCATCTCACCCATCCTCTCATTTGCTCTCCTTTTACATTCCCTCACCACTCTCTTAACCTCTCTTTTTCTCTCCATATATTCCTCCCTCTATGCATCACTTCTACTATGTGAAAACCTTTCATATGCTAACGATTTTTCTCTTACACCTTTCTTTACCTCATCATTCCACCAATCGCTCTTCTTCCCTCCCTCACCCACTTCCCTGTAACCACACACTTCTCCTGAACTCTCTAACACTACATTCTTAAATCTGGCCCATACCTCTTCAACCTATATATATATATATATATATATATATATATATATATATATATATATATATATATATATATATAGGTTGAAGAGGTATGGGCCAGATTTAAGAATGTAGTGTTAGAGAGTTCAGGAGAAGTGTGTGTTACAGGAAGTGGGTGAGGAGGAAGAAGAGCGATTGGTGGAATGATGAGGTAAAGAAAGGTGTAAGAGAAAATCGTAGCATATGAAAGGTTTTCACATAGTAGAAGTGATATATATATATATATATATATATATATATATATATATATATATATATATATATATATATATATATATATATATATATATATATATATATTATATATATATATATATATATATATATATATATATATATATATATATATATATATATATATATATATATATATATATATATATATATATATATATTATATATAATATAGAGAACACTATAAAATAGAGGAATTCACGCATTCGTGAGTAGTCACGAATGCTTGAATTCCTCTATTTTCATAGTGGTTGTCTTCATATTTTGATATCACCTGTTTACTGTGATCGTTTTGCATATATATTCGTGCCGATTAGGTAAAACTTGCGATTTTGGCTTAAATAACAACGCGACCTTGCCATATAAGACAAGTGAAAATTTGTGTATGCAATATTTCCCAAATCATTCTGAACATAACGAAAAATATATTTCATTGTGTTTGTTTATTATTAAATTAATGTTAACGTATCTAAAATATATTTAGTTGTAGCTAAATTAAATTGCTTGTTGTAATAAGGTTAGGTAGGTTTCAAGTTTCTCTGGTACAAAATTATAAATTTTACATTAACATAAATGAAAAATATATCTTTAAACGTATAAGAAAATTTAAAAGGATTAATTTTAGATGAGTTCTGCTAATTGACCAGTTTTACCTAATCGGCACGACATATATATATATATATATATATATATATATATATATATATATATATATATATATATATATATATATATTTTATCCTTCTTTCTTTCTTCACTGGAGTCCAGTGAAGACGTCCTTTGGGAACGTTCTTGCTTGGACATCCTCCTCTTTCAGGAATTTTGCAAGCTTCTGATGATGTGTTGATTGCAACACGAAAGGCCTAGAACTATAATTCTACATATATATATATATATATATATATATATATATATATATATATATATATATATATATATATATATATATATATATATATATATATATGTATATATATATATATATATATATATATATATATATAATATATATATATATATATATATATATATATATATATATATATATATATATATATATATATATATATATATATATATATATATATATATATATATATATATATATATAAGCTGTTATTCTGCTTCTCTATGTTAGAAATGATGAAGGTCCCGCGACCTAAATATCTTTTAATAAATATGTCACAGTGTTTGCTCACGTATTTTTTAATAAACCAGTGTGAAACATTAACATTTTATGTCAGTTACCCAGGTGGTCACCCAGTTCGTTGAACGTTAGGTCACCCAGGAGGAACGAAGTCAGGTCATCCAAGCGGAATCCCGTCAGGTCACCCAAGAGGTCCAGCCCCGCTTATTCGACGTCAGGTCATCCGTACGGATCAGCATCACGCAAAATGAAATCAATCATTCATGGCATTGTGATGAACAATAAATGTTTACTGTGATAAGAGCCGTCACGATGGACAGACGCGAGCTTTACAGTACCATGTTTCACCAATCCCTTTGTAAATGATTTGGACGAGGGAACCTGACGCGACCCGTATCTCTTATTTCTCTTTCTTATCAAACTATTTAATAATCCTCCTGACCCGTCAGGAACGACACGATGGCTCCTAACCCATTGGAAGGTAATTAAAAATCAAAATGCTAAATACAAAAATCTTTATTTTCCAATTTTTTTTATAGCTAGTATTTTACAGTGGAGTTTCCTTACCTAGAATATCCACGCTTTAAAATGTCGAGATCTGCTATAAAAACAAGTCTCTTGTTTTTTCTATGTATGTTAATATTTCGCAGTTGTTTTAAATAATACAAAAAAGTTCATTAACATCTAACATCTAACTAGGTGAGTACAACTAGGTGAGTACACACACACACAGTGAAGAGATTGAAGAAAGGAAAGCTGCAATGGAGGTAATTAAATCGAATCAGGGGTTACACAGGGATAGGCTGTGGGAGAATGAAAGAGAGAGATCAGTCTTTGTTTATAGGCTCCAGGAAGCTGAAGGAAAAACTTACGAAGCAAGAAGACAAGGGGAGAAAAATGCGATTGAAAACATCATGAAAGCAATAGGAGAAGATGACATGACCCAGCTGGCAAATTTTCTGAGAATAGTGGGGTTCGCAAGAGGAAGAATCCGGCCAGTCAAAGTGATTTTCAAAGCAGAATTGACTCGAAACAGAATCCTGCAGGAGAAAGCAAGACTAAGGGATATGTCAGAGTACGGAGGGTGTATCTCGACCGCGACAGAACACGATAAGAAAGACAGAAACTGAAAGAGAAGGTACAGAGACAAAAGGAGGAAAGAGAGATGGACAGGAGAATCCAGACTCAGGAGGAAGCTCTAATACAACCACATTCAGATGTCCCCCAACCTGGACAACCCCAATGCAACCAAACAATCTAACCCAAAACACACATGTCATACCCAATGATTCCACCCACCTCATTACAAACTCCACCTTCACACCAAACACCCATAGTTCCCCCTCAGGTCTCCCACTTTCCCAACCCCATTGTACCCCCCAGACTACAGTTTTAGAAAAGAAGTTGAAGGTTTGGTATACAAATGCAGATGGTATAACAAATAAATATGAGGAGTGGCATGAAAGAATAAAGGAGACATCCCCAGACATAATAGCACTCACAGAAATGAAACTCACCAGGATGATAACAGATGTAGTCTTTCCACCCGGATATCAAATCCTCAGGAAAGATAGAGGGAGCAGAGGGGGAGGAGGAGTTGCACTACTCATTAAGAAAAGGTGGGAATTTGAGGAAGTGGAAGGAATGGATGGAATGGGACTACATAGTAGGAACAATTCAGTCTGAGGGCCATAAGGTGGTAATTGCTGTAATGTACAACCCACCACAGAACTGCAGGAGGCCAAGAGAAGAATACGACGAGAGCAACAGAGCAATGGTAGACACACTAGCCGAAGTGGCCAGAAGAGCCCACATGGGAAAAGCAAAGTTACTAGTTATGGGTGATTTCAATCACAAGGAGATTGACTGGGAAAACCTGGAGCCCCACGGGGGTTGTGAATCATGGAGAGCCAAGATGATGGATGTGGTACTGGAAAACCTCATGCATCAACATGTTAGAGACACTACCAGAGAGAGAGGTGAGGATGATCCAGCAAGACTGGACCTAGTATTCACCTTGAGTAGTTCAGACATCGAGGATATCACGTATGAAAGGCCCCTTGGAACTAGTGATCATTTGGTTCTGAGTTTTGATTATATAGTTGAGCTACAAGTGGAGAGGGGAGCAGGAATATGAAGGGAGAAACGAAACTACAAAAGGGGACACTACACAGGCATGAGGAACTTCCTACAAGAAGTTCAGTGGGAGAGAGAATTGGCAGGAAAACCAGTAAAAGAAATGATGGAATATGTGACAACCAAATGCAAAGAGGCAGAGGAGAGTTTTGTCCCCAAGGGAAACAGAAGTAATGGGAAGACCAGAACGAGTCCTTGGTTCACCCAGAGGTGTAGGGAGGCAAAAACTAAGTGTAATAGAGAATGGAAAAATTACGGAAGACAAAGGACCCAGGAAAATAAAGAGATTAACCGAAGAGCCAGAAACGAATATGCACAGGTAAGAAGGGAGGCTCGGCGACAATATGAAAATGATATAGCATCAAAAGTCAAGTCTGACCCGAAGCTGTTGTATGGCCACATCAGGAGGAAAACAACAGTCAAGGACCAGGTAATCAGGCTGAGGAAGGAAGGTGGGGAGTTCACAAGAAACGACCAAGAGGTATGTGAGGAGCTCAACGTGAGATTTAAAGAAGTATTTACAGAGGAGACAGGAAGGACTCCAGGAATTCAGAATAGGGAGGTATACCAACAAGTGCTGGATGATATACACACAACCGAGGAGGAGGTGAAGAAGCTGCTATGTGAACTCGATACCTTAAAAGCGGTGGGACCTGACAACATTTCTCCGTGGGTTCTTAGAGAGGGAGCAGAGATGTTGTGTGTGCCACTAACAAAAATTTTCAACACATCCATTGAAACTGGGCAACTACCTGAGGCGTGAAAGCTGGCAAATGTAGTCCCAATTTTTAAGAGAGGTGACAGACACGAGGCATTAAACTACAGACCTGTGTCACTGACGTGTATAGTATGCAAAGTCATGGAGAAGATCAACAGGAGGAGAGTGATGGAGCACCTAGAAAAACACAAGCTTATAAACGACAACCAGCACGGTTTCAGGGAAGGAAAATCCTGTGTCCCAAACCTACTGGACTTTTATGACAAGGTAACAGAAGTAAGACACGAGAGAGAGGGGTGGATAGACTGCATTTTCTTGGACTGCAAGAAGGCGTTCGACACAGTTCCTCACAAGAGGTTAATGCAAAAGCTAGAGGATCAGGCACACGTAACAGGAAAAGCACTGCAATGGATCAGAGAATATCTGACAGGGAGGCAACAACGGGGAGAAATCAGAGTGGGGAAGCGTCACAAGCGGTGTTCCAAAGGGGGGTCAGTATTAGGCCCCTTGTTGTTCACAATTTAAATAAACGATATAGATGAGGGTATAAATAGAGACATAAGCAAGTTTGCTGATGACACCAAAATAGGCCGTCGAGTTTATTCTGACGTGGACGCTAAAGTGCTCCAGGAAGATCTGAATAGCCTGGTGGAGTGGTTGGTGAAGTGGCAGATGCAGTTTAACATAGACAAATGCAAAGTTCTAATAGTTGGTAAGGTAAATAACCATGGAACTTATAAACTAAATATCTCTTGTAAACTAATATCTATGACTGCGAGAAGGATTTGGGAGTTCTGGTTAGCAGTAATCTAAAGCCCAGACAACAGTGCGTAAGTATTCGAAATAAAGCGAATAGAATTATTGGTTTCATATCAAGAAGAATAACAGGAGTCCGCAGGTTGTTCTTCAGCTCTGTATATCGTTGGTTAGGCCTAATTTAGATTATGCTGCACAGTTCTGGTCCCCGTTTTACAGAACGGATATAAATGCGCTTGAAAACGTACAAAGGAGGATGAAAAAGATGATCCCATGTACCAGAAATCTTTCCTATGAGGATAGACTGAGGGCCTTGAATCTGCACTTTCTAGAAAGGAGTAGAATTAGGGGGGATATGATTGAGGTGTATACATCGAAAACGGGAATAAATATAGGGAATGTAAATAGTGTGCTAAAAATATCTAACCAAGACAGGACTCGCAGCAATGGTTTCAAGTTGGAAAAATTTAGATTCAGAAAAGAAATAGGAAAGCAATGGTTTGGTAACAAAGTTGTGAATATGTGGAGCAGGTTCCCGGGTGACGTTGTTGAAGCTAAAACATTGCGTTGTTTTAAAAATAGGTTAGATAAATACACGAGTGGGTGTGAGTTAGACTTGTCTCGCATGGGCCAGTAGGCCAGCTGCAGTGCACCTTCTTTCTTATGTTCTTATATTTTTAACACGTCGGCCGTTTCCCACCGAGGCAGAGTGACCCTAAAGAAATAAAAATAAAAAAAGAAAGAAAAAACTTTCATCATCATTCACTGTCTTTGCAGAGGCACTCAAATAAGACAGTTTAGATGTTATATATATATATATATATATATATATATATATATATATATATATATATATATATATATATATATATATATATATATATATATATATATATATACATATATATATATATATATATATATATATATATATATATATATATATATATATATATATATATATATATATATATATATATATGATATATTTAACTATAATTTGACATATATATAACATATATGTAAAAAAAAAAATTAAAATTAAAATGAATATAATATAGAAAAATAAATATTTTAATTATCAATATAGTATTTGTACAGGGTACATATATATATATATATATATATATATATATAATATGTATATATATATATATATATATATATATATATATATATATATATATATATATATATATATATATATATATATATATATATATATATATATATATATATATATATAGGCAGTGAGGAGAGGGAAGTGAGAGAGAGAAAAAGGTGTGAAAGGAAAAATGAAAAGGGAAGAAGGAAAAGAAGGAAGGAAAAGAAGTTTCTATAATGAGGGAGAAGCAGGCAAGGGTGACAGAAAGTTGTACAACAAGGGAGGGAGAGGAAAAGGTATGGTCAAAAAGAGAAATGGCAATAGGTGAAAGATAGGGAGGAAATGGAAGAGGGAGAGTGATATATTGATGGAGGGAAAGAGTTAATGTACAAAAGTGAAAGAGAGGGAGAGAGAGAGAGAGATAGACAGAGAGAGAGAGAGACAGAGACAGCTGGTCCAGGGCACAGAATCAATGGACACAGCTGGTGCACATAGGCATCACTACAGGGGTTCCAGCAGGCGACTATGTTGTATCATAATAGCCAATAACTCATGTCTTTAAAAAGTATTTTCCTTACAACAACACAAACGGTTTAATCGTAGTCATTAGCATTAGACTTGTCTGTGTGCCAATGACAAGTTTAATGAACCAGCACTGTCCTCAGGCACTAAATATATTTCAAGGCACATCCCGCACTGAAAAAAATACAGAATGGATATGATCAAGCAGATTGTTTGCTTATTGCGTTTTCGGAAAAGCGCTAAATCCATAGGGATCATATAGTGCCTGGGGAACGGATGGCAAAGAGGGTCGACCGAGAAAATGAAGGGCAGCTTCAGTTTCGTGGATAAAGTGTCCTTCACCGGCGTCAAGAGACCCTCACAGACCCTCTTCAGCAGATGGATCTGGTAAAATGTGTTAGAGCTGAATGTACAGGTAAATGGTACCGAAAACGTTTCGGTCCCTGGACCGCTATGGATGGATTCAACAACATGACGACAAACGAATGAAGACACAAAACAGTTTAAGTCTTTATTACGCCGACATTTTATTCGAGAGTAAAGTTCATCAAGGTATGCAGACAATACTTACTTTACTTGTGTAATACTAGTGATGCTGCACAATACTGACACGTTTATGAATATAACACTTGTGCAACACTATGATATCTTCATTGTTGAAACGTTGCGCCTCCACAACAGGCTTCTTCAGTCGAATACAAGCGAATATAATACTGAAGACAATAGAAGCAATTTTAGGTGATTAGTCCCACAGGTCATAACATCGCTCCGGTAAGGTAAAGAGCTAAGTGATGACGTGTATCATGTGACTTAAATGCTGCGTGAGTCAGATCAAGATGCAGTCAGGAGTCTTCACACAAGGCTCCAGTGAACATAGGAAGTTTGTTAACAAGCGCCTCGTTGCCTCTAAGAAACCTCGCTAATTAATACTCTCGAGATGCTGAAGAAATATTATATTGCATACATGACATACAACACTGTTTTGGCTGAGGAGCAGTGGCACATATGTTAAATGTGCAACGATATTACAAGAGGTTTTTAGCCAGAATTTGTCGGCATTACAGGAATCATTTTGTCAGGTAAAAACACACTCACAAATTTGCAACTCTTTAGAAACAAGTGGAGGTATATACAAAGATTGCAGTCAACAGGATTCGAACCCATATGTTTAAACGCCTTAGACCACTACGCTACACATGCTTAGTGGTCTTAGGAGTTACTAGATACTTGCTCCCGGCATTTTAGTCTCGTCTTACGACACTCATGGCTTAAGGAGGAACGGTTCTTCTCCACTTTCCAATGCTTAACAATTCGCAAACAGGCGAAATTATTTACAAACATTATCTCTACGTCCACAGCAGAACTCGAATCTGCAAACTCTTCATCAGCGTACACAGTACTTTTTCCACAACGACAAACTCCAGAATCTGAGTTTGTCGTTGTGGATGAAGTACTGTGTACTCTGATGCAGAGTTTGCACGTTCAAGTCCTGCTGTTGACGTAGAGATAATGTTTGTGAATACATACATACACACACACACACATATATATATATATATATATATATATATATATATATATATATATATATATATATATATATATATATATATATTATATATTATATATATATATATATATATATATATATATATATATATATATATATATATATATATATATATATATATATATATATATATATATATATATATATATATATATATATATATATATATATATATATATATATATATATATATATATATATATATATATATATATATATATATATATATATATATATATATATATATATATATATATATATATATATATATATATATATATATATATATATATATATATATATAAATTTATTTCAAGACGAAATACATTGACAAGAATACAATAAAGAGTAAAACAACATAGATAACAACTCAGAGCTACATGTCAAATACTTCTTCCAGCTCCCCGGCAGTGGGCGCGTGCCCAGAATGCTGCAGGCATTTGCCCTCTGGATCGCAACACTGAGTCTCTGAAAGAGGAAGCTGGTCGCCCTGTGGTCCTTGGTTTCTATGATGAGTTTTTCACCCAGCTCCTTGAGAAACTTTAGAGCACACTTGCCCCATGCTCCATGGGTCTCCGACCCTATTGGGATGAAGTTATAGCAAGGGGGAAGGCCTTCATATTTGCGAGTCTTCTGGGTCTCCTTGTGGCTGGCAGCTCCACCCACTTCGGCTACGGAGTATGGCAAGTAGGTGTCTGCCATTGTGGCAGCACAGGTGTAGTCCCAAGCAATCTGCTTACCATCCTTCCAGGGTAGCATAGTGGCTCCATCAGGACGCTTTTGACTTCCATCAGACCTCTGCACTTGGGGTTGCCGTTGAGCTGGGCAACGGGCTGTGGCGAGGCTTAACTTTATGATGTCATTGACCTCCTCATGTCTAGCATACTTCCCTTCTGATGTGTGACACACTAGACCATGAAGTCCGAATTGATCAGCCGTCGCCCTGCCGCTAATACACCTATGTTCGGTGAGTATGGGGGCTGCCAGGCGAAGAGCAACACCAATCCGAATGGCCTGTGGGTCGAGTCGAGTCCCCAGAGAGGAATTGGTAACAGCTAGAAGGAAATCTCCTGAGTGTGGTGCCTTCACCGCTAGGAGACGAGCTTTGTCCTTTCCTGAAGCGTTGGTGAGCATTGTGTTGGCAATTTTTTCCATGATCGGTTTGTCCCAGTGAGACTGTTTGTGCTCTTTGGGAGGAGCTGGTCTATTGGAGGAGTCTGCCAGGATGTCCCACTGCACTGCTGCTTCAATGAACCTGGGGTCTTGAGCTCCCACCACACCTCTCAAACGTTCAGGGACAATCCTCTTGACTAATCCACAGGAGGCCAAACACGATGACAGAAATGCAGGTAACGCTACCTGCCTTGCTTTGCGCTCCCCTATACCTCCCAGTCGCACTGGGAGGGTTGCCTGTTCCCATTGCCGATCCTCAGGTGTGCGTCATACTCGTCAAGTGTTGGGTTGTCAAAAGAGAGTGCGCACCTCAAGAAGTGAGTCTTGGCATAGTAAGACACCTTGTGAGGAGATACAGAGCATCATGTGCATCAAGATCACTTATTCTCTCCTCCATTATTTTCAGGTCATTCACTTTGTCCTTGAGGACAGTGTCGATGGCGTGGTGACCTAGCGGTATATATATATATATATATATATATATATATATATATATATATATATATATATATATATATATATATATATATATATATATATATATATCATTATTCTGGTTATTATCGCATAGCATATACTGAGGAATTCTTATCTTTGTTGGTAGGACATTTTTTTTTTTATCTCCAAGACCTTCAATTTTTTACCCCCTTCGCAAGTATTTACCGGATTTTTTAAAAGGTTCTGATATTTATACCACCAGGTCTCCTCATTTCTTAATAGCGAGTGCCTGTGAGTGTCTCCTCGCCGAGTGGCAGAGAGCGAGGTGCCTCTTGTGGATCTGCCTCTCTGGCTTTGACGGTAGAGCTGCACAGCGTTTTTGAGTCTATAAGTCATTTTTTCAGTCTTCCTCTCCTTCCAGCTATTGCTTCTCCTCTTCACCTAATTCTTTCATTTTTATAAGCAAAGAGTGGCAGGTAGAGTAGAGCTTGTCTCGGGATTAGCCAGGGAGGAGTGAGAGGCCACCGTTCCTTGCACCGAATAGTTTACACGGGCTTATTGTTATATAAAGATAATAACAATTATAATCTTGCAAGTTTAGATCATCCATTTAGACTCTGCATCTTCGAATCACCGAGATTCAGAAGCATTGTTTATTGTAGCATTTGGTGTTTTTTTTAATCTTTATATTTTTTGTTTGCTTTTAGCAAGATCTCAGAGATATGAAAAAAAAAACACCCATGTATGTTACTGCATTTTCTTGAGGAATACATAAATAAAACATTTATTTTCATGCTACTCTTAGGTTCATGGATTTCTCGCAAAGGTTCATTTATCCATTAAAGTTTCTCTTCCCTAGAGAGGAGGTCCATCTTGGGTCAGCTCAGATTGAAAGCGGTTGAGACGGGGACTCTCACTCTTTACAGAGTTTCTATTAGCGCGATGAGAAGCCTTGTGGCCGGAAGAATTATGTATTTTCTTGCTGTTTTTTATTTAACTGATAAAACTCTGGCAGCAGTGCCTGCCTGTCAGCTCAGACTTACAGCAACTTCAAAGGAGGCAGCTGATCCCTAGTGTTGCGTGCCTCTCTGCTTTAGCTTTCGAAGCCTTACTTCGTGTAAGACGGCCTCATTCACTCCATGTCCTTGCAGTAAGCCTTGTAATGTAAGACCTCGTTTAAAAATATATTATTTTAATTCCTCTGAAACTCGATAGAATAAAAGTGGTTATAATAACACAAGATCCATTGATCAAAAAAAAATTATCTCTCAAAAAAAAAGCTTTAATATATAATTGAGAAGAGTTTCCCCTGCTCTCTCGCCCTCGCGAGGTAGTCTTCATTTGAATAAACAAATAAGAATTACAGAGTATTTGGCCATTTGCTGCTGGAGAGACAACAGCTGGGAAGACCTGCTTAGTATATTTTAGTATTTAAGTTCTTTATTGTATCTAACATGGAATAACTAGACAACTTCTTTCGCGATATAGTTAGAATGATCATCGTTCTTAGAAACCATTCAATTTTCAAGTATCTTATGTTGTGACTGAAACAGTTTTATAAAGCCTGGAGAGCTTTCCCATCAGAGATACATTTATATATTTCTCCGAGGTTCTCGCGAGTGATGAGTCGTGCGTCCAGCAAGAGCAGCCAGACGTTACACAAAAGATTTCCTCGCAGGGAAAGCAATCTCTCGCATGCTTGTTCATGCATACTCCCTTCTGTGTATAGAATAACAACACCTTCGGTACATCATGCATACACACATTTCCTATGTATAAAACAATACAGCCAGTGGTTCACATGACTAACACACCTTTCCTGTGTTACTAACCACGCTTTCAGTAGTTCGTAAATGCACCTATCCTGTGTATAGAACGACGATACCTGCAGCAGATCTTGCATACACACATCTAGGCATAAAATAACACAGTATAAATCCACAACACATTGCGCAGTTCAAACGTCAATTAATTGAGGGAAAGAAACTGAAGAGCGATAAGAGTACGAAAAATCTGAAATGGAAAGAAAAGAAAGTAGTATCAGTCTTGTATATTTCCACAAACTTTCTGGAGTTGGTCTCATTTCGCCTCTTCCTTTCATTGTGTGTGTGTGTGTGTGTGTGTGTGTGTGTATGTGTGTGTTTGTGTGTGTGTTAGTGCTTTAGGTTTGAACCTACGAACTCCTACAAGAAAGAGGTGTAAGTATGGATATGTTGCGCTATCAGTTCGAATCCCTGAACTCCCTCTAGGGAAACATTAGTGTATGGACCCGGCTATCGCGCCAGCTCATCCTTTCATCCAGTCTCTCTCGCCTTCAAGTTGCTAAAGTTTAAACTTACTGCCGGGCTGGAAAACTACTACACAGCTGGAATGTATTCATTCCTCTATAGAAGACAGCCGTCTGGTGCAAAGACTGAAGAGCCTGTGTTCTTGTGGTGCATAACTGTTCTTGGCTGTTAACAAACATCGAAGGTGTTTAGACTGATATAAAAAAGCGAATACCACTCCATCACACATGGGGAGAATTTGAGGAATTCATGATGGCTTCCAAGGTGATCGCTTATCATCCTTGAATAGTGAAAGACATATTGATCAACACGAATATTGCATATGTTTATTCAATTCCATGCTCCAAGTAGGACTGAAACGTCGTCATAAGCGTCTTTCTCCTATTGGCGAGATATTTATGTATTAATCGATTCCATATAAATCGAATATCCAGAACAGCTGCCATATTTACCGTGAAGTAGTTGCTACCAGCAATGATACACACCAACCTTCAGAGCGTCTAGACAACATTTATAGCTCACAAAACTTCCTTTTTTCGTCACACACACACACACACACACACACACACACACACATATATATATATATATATATATATATATATATATATATATATATATATATATATATATATATATATATATATATATATATATATATATATATATATATATATATATATATATATGCAAGACAAGCCACGGGGAAAGGAAATCTTTAGCTCAAGTACTTTCACACTTCCCATTGCGTCATCAGGAGCTATGTAATGTTGCAAGGCAGCAACAGAAGCAGGGGAAGTTTTCTCAGAGTAGCGCAGTGTGGGGTCTGTCACCGCCCACAGCTTCTCTCAGAATCGTGTTGATAGAAAATTCAAATTTTACAGTTTATAGGAAGTCCACCAATGTGTCGTCATACATTCACTACTATTCCAATCACGACACCAGGGTAAAAAGGAGTGTGTTCCTCACAGTGTTCTTGAGAGCCTTGCGCATCTGCAGTCCACAGTACTTAGAGGACGAAACCAGCAAGATATTCAACATAGCCACAAAACTGAGATATCCTAAATGATTTTGTGGAGAAGGCATTAATGTCAGCAAGAAAGACTTGCTACAGGACTGTACCTAAGGAAGTGATGGCCAGGAAAAATGTACTAGTTTTACCATACAATGAGAACCTGGTTTGCCTGTGTGAGGCATTAAAAAAGATCAATATAAACCTTGCTTTCCAAAACACAGGGACTGTGAAAGAAAGGCTGATTAAAAACACACCCTCCAACAAAGTTGGTGGGGTTTACAAGGTCCCATGTAATCAGTGTCCTCTCTCATATATTGGTCAAACAGGTAAATTGCCCGATAACTTCTGCCTATAATATTACCGATAATATCTCTATTCACAGCTAAGACTTCCTCTTCTAATGCCACGGAAATGTCATGAGAACAGATAGGAAGGTCACTGCACAAGCTGTTGCTTGTCTCTTGTTATTGTAAACATTAAAACTTTCTTCTTAATACTAAAGTAAAAAACTAAGACGCAAGTGAACTAAATCATCCATAATATCATCTCAGTCATCTTCATCATCATCATTATGATCTTCATCCTCCTTCTCTGGATCTGTTAGCTTAGAGCCTCCAGTGGTAGCTGAGGATCTGTTAGCTTAGAACCTCCAGTGGTAGCTGAGGATCTGTTAGCTTAGAGCCTCCAGTGGTAGCTGAGGATCTGTTAGCTTAGAGCCTCCAGTGGTAGCTGAGGATCTGTTAGCTTAGAGTCTCCTGTGGTAGCTGAGGATCTGTTAGCTTAGAGCCTCCAGTGGTAGCTGAGGATCTGTTAGCTTAGAGTCTCCTGTGGTAGCTGAGGATCTGTTAGCTTAGAGCCTCCAGTGGTAGCTGAGGATCTGTTACCATAGAGCCTCCAGTGGTAGCCGAAAATCTGTTTTGAGAAAATGATGGAGACCGAGGGTTTGTTAGCGTTGAACCTCAGGTGAAAGTCGAGGTTCTTTTAGCTTAGAGATCCCATGAAAAGCCGAAGAGCCATAAGCTCTATGCCTCCGCCTTTTTATTAAAGGGTAATAATGACGATGATTCATCAGTATGAGTTGTTAAAGGAGAGTCTTCGGTTGATGGGTTGACTACAGCCTGCCAGGGTAGTCAAAGGAAGGATGAATAGGAGAGTCTTCGGTTGATGGGTTGACTACAGCCTGCCAGGGTAGTCAAAGGAATGATGAATACTTCCTTCCACTGGTCTAGAAATAATCGGATTTGCAGAAGGGACTTGAAGCGGTTTTCTGATCGGTGATTCGTGTCCCCATTTATCATCATCGCCTTTGTCATCTTCGTTGTCGTTATCGTCGTATCTGTCGTCACCGTTGCCTTCGTCTAAGTATCATGATCAACAAGACGATGATGATGATGATGATGATGATTAGCATCGTCATTATGTTGCATCTGCTATTGTAGTACCGTCCCGTCCTCCCCTTTCTCTCTCTCTGTTCTCTTCCTCTTCCTTCTCCTCCTCCTCCACCATTCTCCCCTCCTTAATACAAAAACCAGGAAAACTTTACCCACTATTGCCATGCAAAAAAAAAAAAAAAGGTTTATTTTGCTCCCCGCCTGTGAGTTCATTATTATAATGGCTTCATATTCTCGCCATGAGCTGAAGTCTGGCTTTTCTGATATGAAAGTGTTGTTTTATGTGGGACTCTTATAAAGAAGAACAAACTGAAAAAAACTGCTTTGTACTCACAGGCTTTCAGATTCTTAATTACTGGGCATAAAGATATTATTTAGTACAGTGAAGCGATGTGAAGGAAAATACTGCATTATATATATATATATATATATATATATATATATATATATATATATATATATATATATATATATATATATATATATATATATATATATAATACTGCGATTGGACGGGATGATTTGAACCCAAGTCGTTTAGACAACCTCCCGGGAAGTTAGCTAAACTCTCAACATCCTAGACCACTATACCACCATGCCACGAGATGTTAAGTGTTCAGTGAGATCACTGGACGTGATTCCACCTCACACGGGGCACATTCCTTGAGTGGTAAGCTCAGTGACTAATTTCGTTCTCCTCCCATTTGGATACCAGTCTCATGAGCAGCATAAAAAGCAATGCATGGTCGCGTAATTGTCTAGACGACTCGGGCTCAAATCCCGGGGAATCGCAGTGTGGGAACAAACCTCTTTTTTTTTTCCATGGAGTGGATCCACAGTGAGCATTAGAAAACAGGGGGTGAGGGAAGTTATGAAAAGCTTTTCAAAATCGCTTAGGATTCATCATCAGGGAAAATAGCAGGAAAAATGCTTGGATCAATCTAAGGTTATGCAAGACGCACAAAACCAGCGCTACTATATGCAAACACGATAACATGCGCAACGCCACGCAAGTACATGTAAACACAAGTAAACACAAACATACACACACATGCTATCACACGAAAAAATACAACTACACGGAAATACACTCACACACTTGCGAAGACGCACTAACACACAGCCGGATTCAATTCCACTAAAATCTAATTCAGCAATCTCACTGCAAAAGTCACTTTGCAATTAGTATTACATAAAAAAAGACAAATTTATATGCAACAGAGATTATAAATCACGGAGCAATTTATTTGAGCTTCGTCTGATGCAACATAAGCACTGTGACGCGGCAAGGAGCACGGATCTGCCTGGGAGAGCTGGGATTGCACAGCTCAACAGACACTCTCGTCAACTCTTCCTCACATCACCAGTAATGATCGTTTTAATTTCAACGTTTTCTGAGGGGATGGGGAAGGTAATCGTTGAGCTACGGCGCTGCCAAACGTGTCAAGGACTTTAATTATTTATGTAAGGTCACCATACAAACTTAACTTAACCTTATCTAATCTAATTCACCCTAACTTAATGTATGTCAGCAAACGCTACATGGATACCGAAAATTTGTAAAAACGACACAGAGCGCAATTTTTAGGAAAGTTTATTTTAAGCCTATAGGTATGACCTGTACAACAGGTATAACCTGTACGACAGGTATGACCTGTACAATAGTTAAGACCTGTACAACAAGACTTTTCAAGTCAATAGATAGATATCTTTGGAGAAAATGATATACAAGGGAGAGAATAGAGTCTGATGATGAGATGTGGTGCAGTTACTGGAGAAAAATTCAACTTGATGCTTGGCCATCCATAACTTTCAAGCTGCACCTCTGAAGCTTTATCCTTCTACTGCACCTCTGAAGCTTTATCCTTCTACTTCACCACTGAAGCTTTCACCTACTGCACTTCTGAAGCTTTCACCTACTGCACCTCTGAAGTTTTCACCAACTGTACCTCTGAAGCTTTCACCTACTGCTCCTCTGAAGCTTTCACCTACTGCACCTCTGAAGCTTTCACCTACTGCACCTCTGAAGCTTTCACCTACTGCACCTCTGAAGCTTTCACCTACTGCACCTCAGAAGCTCTCACCTACTGCACCTCTGAAGCTTTCACCTACTGCACCTGTGAAGTTTTCTCTTTCTACTGCACCTGTGAAGTTTTTTTTTTAACTATTAGCCGTGATGGAAAACGCTATCAATGTGGCAAGGGACGGCTGGCCCAGATCTCATCCTCCATCCCAGCATTCCTCCGGGGGAGCTAAACGGCAAAAGCCACCCCCTTCCCCATGCATGCAACAGTTGAACATGAGGCTAAACGGCCTATGGCCACCTCATCATGATGCCAATAACCATCAGGGGCTAAACGGCTCTACGGCCACCTCATTGGTTATGCATCATCCACTGCAGGATGAATCCCTCTAGTGCTTTAATTATATATAGCTCTATTTTTTAAACTCTTATTTTGAGATCTTTATTAAGAATTTCATATGATTTAGGGGACATTGCTCCTCTCCAGGTAATAACAACGACTCCAAGTATATCACCGGGATCTATGAGCCGGGGCGTCAGCGTTGATCTGCATCCCAGCATTGTCCTGCTGTGTACTGAATAGATGTATCTGCTGGCTTGACCATCTACTGGCCTAATTCCGGATTTGTCTTGTATCATAGTGCGTGACTTTCCGTAGGTACTGTTCATTCATCGATGCTACGTTGGAGTCACGCAATTTCTACGTCTAATGCGAAAGCCTTCCTCTTTTTTTACATCGCATATAACAAGTCAGGCTTCCGTATTCCTCTTTCCGTTGGTTTCTGTGGCTCCTGTATTACTGCATGTTTGTATGTTATGTTGGTTTCTGTGGCTCCTGTATTACTGCATGTTTGTATGTTATGTTGGTTTCTGTGGCTCCTGTATTACTGCATGTTTGTATGTTATGTTGGTTTCTGTGGCTCGTGTATTACTGCATGTTTGTATGTTATGTAATCTGCGGCAATTGCACCTCTGAAGATTTCTCCTACTACTGCACCTCTGAAGCTTACTTTTAATGCACCTCTGAAGCTTTCTCCTACTACTGCACCTCTGAAGCTTTCTCCTACTACTGCACCTCTGAAGCTTTCTCCTACTACTGCACCTCTGAAGCTTTCTCCTACTACTGCACCTCTGAAGCTTTCTCCTACTACTGCACCTCTGAAGCTTTCTCCTACTACTGCACCTCTGAAGTTTTCTTATACTACTGCACCTCTGAAGCTTTCTTATACTACAGCACCTCTGAAGCTTTCTCCTATTACTGCACCTCTGGAGCTTTTTCCTACTTCTGTAAATCTGAACTTATCCCAGTGCTACTCCTCATCGCCACACCTCTTCTTTCTAATATCTACATATCCACGTATCTCTAGTGACTTATAAAGGCTTGCTAATCAAGTGAAACAATGTCTTGAAGAAAGTTTCCTAATTTTTCACTTTGTATCGTTTTTACATATAAAATAATTTAACCTAGGTTTGGAACAGATGTCCCACGAAGGTTTCTGGGGCTGTGGGATGAGACAGTAGCGTCTAAATTGGTGCAGCTGGTTCATGCCACAGTAGCGTCTAAATTGGTGCAGCTGGTTCATGCCACAGTAGCGTCTAAATTGGTGCAGCTGGTTCATGCCACAGAAGTGGTTTTCGTACAAGCATCTTATAGTCTATGGTTCAGCTGTTACTGTGTTTCCCTGGTATTTACATGTACCATGGCTCAAGTCCCTTTACCCCCGTCCATTCTACTGTTTATTCATTGTACAGTCGTTCATTGTTGTTTTTGGGTTTGCCGAGGAAGTGGTTTATGCATGTGCGCTATAGTAAAAACAAAATATCTTGACGCTGTTCATCCATCAAAATCAAATGGGTACCTGGGTGTTAGTGGACTGGTGTGGGTCGCATCCTGGGACAAAACTGACCTAATTTGCCCGAAATAACAAGCGGCTTTCTATATAGTAATGTCACTGATGTCAGCTAGGCCTGTATACCTTGTACATATATGGTACTTGTAGAAATAAAAATTATTTATTATATTATTATATTATATTAACATCAGAATTACCATAAGAGTGTTGCACACTGCTATAGAACTTCCCTCTCATGCATTCTTGTGCTCTCGGTCCTTACTGCTGAAGGTGTGTGGTTGATTACACAAAGACGCTAAAACTTTCTATTTTCGTTAGTCCCTCCATATTATACACGATTGTTCATTTGATTTTACACCAAACATATTGAAATTAATACACAAATAACCCACACATAGGAGATAGAAACTTATGACGACGTTTCGGTCCGACTAGGACTATTAACTATATTGAAATTAAGAAAGATTTAATTTTTTTTTATTTCAACAAGAAATATCTTGAGAATCTGAAAGAAAAAAGTTTTATTTTGTAATTTAACAGAAAAAAATATATCAAGAAACTGATAAGGAAAGTATGTCTTACACAACAGCAAAATCTTTAGCAAGAAGGAATAAACGTTTATTTTTTTCCCCCTCCCTCCGCCGAATCAGGCTGGTGAAAGTAAACAATAATTCGTAACTGCTGGTGAAAGTAAACAATAATTCGTAACTGCAATAAGAGTATTTTCCACCGAAAGGAATGAGCTAGAGGTAGCCTTACCTCTGCTGACGTTATCGAGGCGACCCGGCGTAACCTAGATCAGGGTTAGCTAAGGTACTGCTGCTTAGCGTCGCTGGCTGGCTCAAGTGTCGTAAGAGATGTGGTTATGGTCGTGGTGCAGAGGGAAACAGCGCTCAGTGGGGTAGTAACACCAGGTACTTGTGAGGTCAAATGAACTTTTTACTCTCCACCAGTTTCCCCTCTACTCTTGTATATATATGTATGTATATATTATTACATATTATGGTACAAAAGATATAAGAGATACATTGTTGATATAAAGATGGCATATATATATATATATATATATATATATATATATATATATATATATATATATATATATATATATATATATATATTATTGCATAATATGGTACACAAGACTTATAATATACATAGCTTGTACAAAGATGGTGTATACAGTGCATGAGGCTTGAGGGATACATTTAAAGTACATATTGCTACGTGTTTGTCACAGATTACAATATGAAAATCTCATTCAGCTCCATAGAGCTGGGGTGCGTACCCAGGATGCAGCAGGCATTACTCCTCGAACCGCAGCTCGGAGTCGCTGGAATAGAAAACTAGCCGCTCTGGGATCCCTGGTTACCCTGATAAGTTTTTTGCCTAGCTCCTTAATGAACTTAGATCCGATCTTTCCCCATGGGCCAAGGGTCTCTGAGCCTATAGGAACAAATATATAATGATGGGCAAATTCACCGTATTTTATAGACTTTGGGGACTTCCTGAAGCTGGTAGCTGACCCTCCTTCCTCTCTGGTATATTGGAGATAGGTATCAGCCAATGTGGATACACATGTATAGTCTAACACCACCTGCTTGCCGTATGTCCAAGCTTGAAGGGTGATACCATCTAGACACTTTTGGTTGCCATCAGATCTGCATAGTTGGGGTGGTTCCCTTATTGCTGTGTATCCGGATGTTGTGGGTCTCCTCTCGATGTATATATATATATATATATATATATATATATATAAGAGAGAGAGAAGAGAGAGAGAGAGAGAGGAGAGAGAGAGAGAGAAGAGAGAGAGAGAGAGAGAGAGAGAGAGAGAGAGAGAGAGAGAGAGAGAGAGAGAGAGAGAGAGAGAGAGAGAGAGAGAGAGAGATGAATGATAGCTCTAGATATTTCGTGTTGCAATCAACATATCATCAAAAGTTTGCAGTGTTGCAGAAATAAAGAACACCAGGAATATTCGTTCAAGGGAACGGCTCTCCCCATTTCTTTATTATCGTATTGCCTCATGTAAGAAAGTAATAAAGAAAAATGCCTTTCACATTCATTAAACCAATTATGCACATTAATTCCTACAATTAAAAAATCTGGGGTGGAAAAAATTACTTCACCTAGTGAGACAAGCATTTCATCTCTAACAGCAGTATCAAAACTTTACAAGGAAATAATGAAGCAATACCGAT
The DNA here is from genome assembly GCA_009830355.1 of Cherax destructor. NCBI lineage: Eukaryota > Metazoa > Arthropoda > Malacostraca > Decapoda > Parastacidae > Cherax > Cherax destructor. The sequence continues at coordinate 204,644 of WNWK01001902.1, read as the reverse complement.
GCAAGTTCTTGGAAGATTCGAAGGAAATGCAAAATATATTTAATTGTGAGTTTAATTTTTTTTTTTTTAGCGTGCGTCGGAAGAGTTTGGTCGTTTTCATTGTTAGTTAAGAGTGTTCGCTGGCTCGCTGCACTACTCCTTAAGGGAGGCTGGGATGCGGTTACTACTAATGAAGACCACGTCTACAATACACATTTTCGGATCTTGTTCTCCACCTCTGTTTACAGTTTTGTTTATAGCTCTCTTTCTAGATAATTTTAACCCTCCTCTTCTTGTTGTTTATTACTTTATTTTTATCTCCCTTTTCCCTCTGTATCTAACTCTGCCGATTATTCCATTTCTAGCTCCGGTGACAACCCTGTTAATATCTTTACGACTCTCCCTATCTCTCTACCATTTAATTTCTAGCTCTCTTTATCACCCTGCTTTTTCCATCTACCTATCACTCTTAAAACATAACAAAACAAAAACAGTTTGGTATCTGTGTTGTGGACGGAGGAGCGAGCCTTAGCCACTTCTTGTGCTGAATGACCCACACGGGTTTAGCTCTTCACATATAATACTAATACTATTACTACTATTATTATTACTACTACTACTACTACTACTACTACTACTACTACTACTACTACTACTAATAATAATAATAATAATAATAATAATAATAATAATAATAGATAATAATAAAAAAAAATTATAATTATAATAATAATAATAATAAATAATAATAATAATAATAATAATAATAATAATAATAATAATTATAACAGTAATCATAATAATAATAATTTTAACAGTAACAATAATAATAATAATAATAATAATAATAATAATAATAATAATAATAATAATAATAATAATAATAATAATAATAATAATAATAATAATAATAATAATAATAATAATAATAATAATAATAATAATAATAATAATAATAATAATAATAATAATAAAATTCCCCTTTTTGGTATCCTCCATGTTAGCAAACTTTTTTTTCAGTGTTTTTTGAAATATTCTATATCAATAGATGATGGCTGCATGTGATAACCATTGAAGAATGGCAGCTTAGACTCTGAAAAAATGACATGCTGTGACCCCAGCATGTATATATATAATTTCCATAATTCCTGTTCATGATTTAAAGGCAGAGGGCAGAATGATGTGCTTCACTGACTTTGTCCTACCACAGGTAATGACAGTAACCCAGGTACTGGTCAACGGCGTCGAACAGCCGCTGTACTCTGAGACAGGGTCGCACGATTGGCTATGCCTATCAAGAGTGTGTTTGTGAATGAACTGGGAACTCTTCTCCAGTTCGGATATATTAGGTGGCATTGTGTAACTGTTAACTTCAGTCATGATCTCTCTCTCTCTCTCTCTCTCTCTCTCTCTCTCTATATATATATATATATATATATATATATATATATATATATATATATATATATATATATATATATATATATATATATATATATATATATACTATATTTATCACTGTGGCTGATAGAGAGAGATAGCGTGTGTGATATATCGTATCTGCTCTCTGCTTTATTTTCTCCAAGAATTGTTTGCGAGAAATGAGAGAGAAGAACTAATCCTCACGTCCGTCCAATGTTATTGGATTTCGGCCTCTAGGGAGACCACAAGCCTTATATTCTCATTCTTATGACGCCTCGTAGTGACTTTCCCACGGGACAAGTCCAAGTAGGTTACGATGAGGCCGATATAAGGGTCTAGTAGACAGGGAACAGAGAACTTGTTGGATAGTAAAAGTGCTGGAAATCATATTCTGCTGTCTCTGTGTCGTGGTTAGCGGTGGAGTTTCTTCCACTGTTGTAATGACGATATTAGCTGTATGGAACCGGAACTATTTTATGTAGGAGTAAGGAGATAATTAGTGCTCAGATACCTCTTTGTGCAGCATCTTCCTGTACATCTTACAGTATTATTCCTCTCCCCTTCTCTTCCTTCTTCAGTAATCAACCTTAACACTCCCAAGTCTATCACTAAATCATCTGTTTCAGTATTATGAATAAATAATGTAATAATTCTTGGAACACAGTGTTTAAAATTCTCCACTTCTATTTTGCTTTCGTGATGAGTATTATTTAAGTGGCGAGAAACTCTGTAACTGGTAATCTATATGAATTAAGTGGATATGAAGTGTTCATTTGCTTTGGTTATACTGAGAGGGCAAGAGAAGGCTCCAATTCCCCAGCACATAAGTTTTAAACGTATGTAAGTGCTAAGGTAAATTCTCGGTTAGGGTTAAAGAGTGGTTGAATACAAATTCCTATATGAGTGTTAAACTGTATTTCCATCTTATTATCCCCATACTGTAAGCAGGAAAGTGGAGTTTTCTCGTCCTTCCTAAGATATATTTGTGTATACCATATTGTTATTCCATTTCATCGGTAAGGACATATACCCTTTAGACCTGCGATATGCATCTTCGTATGTATAGACGGTAGTGGCTTTTAGCATCTACCATTTCCATGCTCACATTGGCAAGCTTTCTCTTGTCCTCTTTCCTGACCTGCAGTTTTCCCGAGTTTCTCATCTGCTCTTAGCTCACTGCACTGTGTGAGTCTATCTCTTGTGTTCTGACTTCTCAATTACTTATTTGTGTTCTCACACAAGATGCATTTTGCCACCCAAACTGTGGATTGACGTGGGCCTTGTCCACTATTGAACTTCATCTGTGGGATTTTCTTTGGCAATAATGCAATCAAGCATCTTTTTTCGTGGTAATGAAGAATAATCATTTCCTGTAGTAGGTCATCTGGGGCATCTCTCCATGACTCACGTCATTCGCTATCTGTAAGACTGCAGCATTTCGTAAGGATTTTCCGGGAGTCTCTGTTCTTAGTTATACCAGAGTTGAATCTTTATAATGAGTTGAACACTGAATCAGACCATCCATGCGTGAGCTCTTCAGCTACACGCTGCAGTGTTGGGCCTCCGAGACGGGATTCGTCTTCTGCTATATAACAGTGCAACAGACCTGCAGATACAGAATCAATTTAAGGAAATTAATAAGGGAGTCTGATTGTATGACTATTGTGCTTAAAATCATATGTAAAGTAAAATCTTAATGTAGGTTAGGCTAGGTAAAGGTTGTCAGGAAACAGGACAAGTGTTTCCTGACGTGGGTTTTAGTCATATGATGACCCGCAGCTGGAGCTTTTGGTCAACAGACCGAGGCTTTTCTCTGTAATTAATTTACTTAATAAAGTAATGTAGGCATTTCTGGAGCATTCACCCCAACTGTGCTGTCACCATATACACAATGCACTCATGTTGTTTCAGAACTTTAAACTTATTTTAATATTAACAAATCTTAATTTAAGTCTTACCTAAATGCGGCTGATGAATACTTAAATAGACTACAAAAAATGTGAATACTTTTATCTAAAATTTAACAATAGGATCTTGATTCTCATCTGAAACCGGAAAGTAAAATCCCAGTGGAATATAATTGTCTATATAATTATTTCTAACCACAGAATAACTACAGACTTCGCAACACGTTTAACAAATTTAAAGCATCATGTAATGAAGCTAAACTGCTTCTTTGGAAAATATATTGTGATTTAATATACTTGAATGAACACTACAAATAAACACAGACGGTACCGGTATCTACTCTGATCTTTAGACTACGTACCGGTATCTGCTCTGGTGTATAGACTACGTACCGGTATCTGCTCTGGTGTATAGACTACGTCAGTCCTGCGCTCGTTTACACACTCCCTTCAATAGGGGTGGCTTGGTGCTCGTGAAGGGCCAATGCTTCAATTAATCAGACGAACCTGATTACCTCCCATTAATCAGGTGTTGTGAGGCTCCTAGTGGGGCTTAGAACTTCCCCATTAACTTAAAAACAATCTTTCTCTCACTCAGATATTGAGAATGTTTTGATGGAGACTCTCAAAGGTTGTAAATGTGTCGATAAGCACTGAAAAGATGGCAGTTTGTTGAAGGATACACACAGAAGTTGCAACTGTGCCAAGAGACGCACTTGAATATTGCACTGTGCCAAGGGAAATGCTTAAATGTTGCAAATGGGTTGGGAAATACTCAGAAGTTGCAAGAGTGTCGAATACACTCAAATGTTGCAATTGTGTCGAAGGATATGCTCATATGTTGCAAGTGTCATACCTGTGTCCTCCCACACCCGAGGTTACCATCCCATTATCAGTAATCCCTCACGCTCCCACCCATCACATGACGACATCACTCGTTCGTGGGTACAATAATATAAAAAACTGCTTGTTGGGCTAGTACACCAAACAGGGAGTAGAATGAAATTAGTTCAGAGGCATCCACACCACCGTATGTTCTCGGATGACGGATACAACATCTAGCTTGGCTGGGTGCGTCATTCTTGAGAATTGTGTGGACCCGTGGATAAGAGCGTCATCTCTCTTTCGCTCACCATGAGGCGGGCCAAAGTAGCATGGGTTCGACTCCTTGGCTAGTCGCAGTGTTGTTATTGATCAATACCACTCGTTCGTGGGTACAAATTTATATATATATATATATATATATATATATATATATATATATATATATATATATATATATATATATATATATATATATATATATATATATATATATATATATATATATATATATATATATATACATTATCTATACGGCTACAACAGGACTCGAACCTGCAAACTCTGCTTCAGAGTACACAGTACTTTACACGAAGCCAGACCCCAGATAAGTATGGACATCTAGACGTGGTAAAGTACTATGTACTCTGATGTAGAGTTGCAGGTTCAATCCTCTGTGGACATAGTGATAATGTTTGTAAATAATTTCGCCTGTTTGCGAATTATTAGGCACATATATATACATGGTATGACAGTAGATATGTCATGAAAGATTCTCAGCCTGTGTGATGAAACACTAAGGTGACAGTTGGTGATATATATATATATATATATATATATATATATATATATATATATATATATATATATATATATATATATTTTTTTTTTTTTTTTTAAACAAGTCGGCCGTCTCCCACCGAGGCAGGGTGACCCAAAAATAAAGAAAATCCCCAAAAAGAAAAAACTTTCATCATCATTCAACACTTTCACCACACTCATACATAATCACTGTCTTTGCAGAGGAGCTCAGATACTACAGCTGAGAAAAGTCCCTCCCAGCTGTCACTATCTCAGACCCCTCCTTTAAAGTGCAGGCATTGTACTTCCCATTTCCAGGACTCAAGTCCAACTAAATCAATTAACTGGTTTCCCTGAATCCCTTCACACAATGTTACCCTGCTCACACTCCAACAGATCGTCATGTCCCAAAAACCATTCGTCTCCATTCACTCCTATCTAACACGCTCACACATGCTTGCTGGAAGTCCAAGCCCCTCGCCCACAAAACCTCCTTTACCCCTTCCCTCCAACCTTTTCTAGGACGACCCCTACCCCGCCTTCCTTCCCCTACAGATTTATACGCTCTCCAAGTCATTCTACTTTGATCCATTCTCTCTAAATGACCAAACCACCTCAACAACCCCTCTTCAGCCCTCTGACAAATACTTTTAGTAACTCCACACCTTCTCCTAATTTCCACATTCCGAATTTTCTGCATAATATTTACACCACACATTGCCCTTAGACAGGACATCTCCACTGCCTCCAGCCTCCTCCTCGCTGCAGCATTTACAACCCATGCTTCACACCCATATAAGAGTGTTGGTACCACTATACTTTCGTACATTCCCTTCTTTGCCTCCATGGATAACGTTTTTTGTCTCCACAGATACCTCAATGCACCACTCACCTTTTTTCCTTCATCAATTCTATGGTTAACCTCATCCTTCATAAACCCATCCGCTGACACATCAACTCCCAAATATCTGAAAACATTTACTTCTTCCATAATCCCTCTCTCCAATGTGATATCCAATTTTTCTTTATTTAAATCGTTTGATACCCTCATCACCTTACTCTTATCTATGTTCACTTTTAACTTTCTACCTTTACACATATATATCTCATTTTAGGGTTTCCCATTTTATGCTACTTTGTGAACCTAGTCATCTATATCTTTCATCAGCCTCCTTGACGTAGATATATTTCACGCGTCTCACATACTTTGACAGTGATATATTGTGATGCAGATATATTATTGCACTGTCCCAACACTATCCTGATAGAGTGCTATCCAACTATACCATTCCAAGGATATCTTTCATTTCAAATTATATTTTATCAATATATCAAAGCGTTTACATTTTAAAATTATATTTTTTTATTATATTTAAGAGAGCAGTTTTGATGAAGAAGAAGAGATGGTTTATTTTATGAATTGTACCCCTTTCTCTTCCCTTTCTCTTCCCTTTCTCTTTCCATTCTCTTCCCTTCTCCTCATCCCAAGGAAAACACTGATAACTATTACATAGGTTAGATCAACTGTTTTGTTTTCTTAGCTCATAATAAAAGTAGGTTAAAGTGCTAACTTTGCTACAAAAAAAAAAAAAGGTTGCAATATTTTGTTATGCAAGATATATTTTGCTATTTTCCTTGGGAAATGGCGAGTCTTCTCTTTTTTCCAGAAGATAAGGGTCACATCTTACCCTTAGGCTCTCACCAGTGCTTACCCTGAGGCCCTCACCAGTTCTTACCCTGAGGCTCTCACCAGTGCTTACCCTGAGGCCCTCACCAGTTCTTACCCTGAGGCTCTCACCAGTGCTTACCCTGAGGCCCTCACCAGTGCTTACCCTGAGGCCCTCACCAGTGTAATAATAGGTGAAGTTTGAAATAAAAACAGTTGCCGACCAATATTGTTGGGCGATACGTCGTCACAGCGTGTACAATGAAAGCCAACCCTGCATCTGTATCTCTAGCACTGTTGATAGTACACCTCAGTATAACCATAATACTGGATGGGAAGGTGTCATCTATATATATATATATATATATATATATATATATATATATATATATATATATATATAGATGACACCTTATATATATATATATATATATATATATATATATATATATGAGAGAGAGAGAGAGAGAGAGAGAGAGAGAGAGAGAGAGGGGGAGAGGGGAGGAGAGAGATAGATAGATAGATAGAAAGACAGATAGATAGTCAATTATGAATAACTCACACGAAGTCAGAGAACATCACAAAATCAACATATCTCGGTGTTATCCAGTAGGGTTCCTGGCCCCCATACTCCAGCTTGTGCGATTATACGTCATATCTGGGTAGCTAATGTGTATTGTATATTTTGAACCTACATTATCAGTTACACATTTTATATTAAACACAAACACACACACATATATATATACAACAGGCCTAGTGTCTAATCGACATGTGCCTAGGACAAAATGGTAACTAACACACTCACACACACACACATGCACATACACACACACACACACCCACACACACACACACACACACACATACACACATTCTATTTGGTGTGTTGTCAAATAAACAACACATTTTTTTAACAAACTGTATCAACAAATTCCTGATTCTGAGCTCCCAACATATAATGTAAATTTATTATAAACCTGCAATGTGACTCTGTGCCACAGTGATAGGTGACGCTATATATTTTACAGAGATTCAAAAGAATATGATATGCTGGAATATGAAGAATATGGTTCGCTCCGCTAATAAAAATCATGCTATCACTACAAATAAAAACCACGAATGACACAGTTAATTAAAGCCACTTTGAAGACATTCCAATTAAAAAAAAAATGGCCCACACCGCCAATTAATAACCCCGGGAGAGCGCACTATAAAAACCACTGCTCTCCCCACCAATAAATAACCGTGGCCAACCCCATCAAATAAAAAAGCCACAGCTAACCCCACCAACGGACAACCACAACTCACCCCACCAATAGAAATCCACGGCTAACCCCACCAAGAAAAAAAAATATCTCACCCAGCCAATAAAAATCCACGGCCTTCCCCGCCAATATAAAAAAAAACCAAGGCTCACCCCGCCAATAAAGGGGAGCTGCTGCACGCCCATTACGCAACGCCAGACCCCGGCATTTAATTAATGAGCCTCTCAGACCACGCTGTAGTGAACCTGAACACGAACACCAGAACCCAGCAATAACAACAACAATAAATAGAGAGAGAGAGAGAGAGAGAGAGAGAGAAGAGAGAGAGAGAGAGAGAAAGTGGAAGAAGAAAAAAAAGGGAAAGACCAGGGAGACGTTAATCAATCTCAATCATCTTCCAAAAATATTTCTCTGCCGCCGACAACTAAAGATTAATTGAACTTTCACAAATAATGCTCCACAATAAAACATTAAATATATTACAACAATAATAATAAAAAAGAATTCACCCCCCAAAAAAAAAATCCCATCTCTCTCAAATTAAGAACTTCACCTCCCCTCCCCTCCCTCCCCTCCCCTCCCTCCCCTTCCCTCCCTTCCCTCCCTCCCTCCCTTCCCTCCCCTCCCTCCCTCCTCCCTTCCTCCCATCCCTCCCCTCCCATCCCCTCCCCCTCTTCTCTTCTTCCACTCAACGCCCCCCTCCCCTCCCACTACCCTCCCAATCCACTTCCTCTTCCACCTTCAACAGCCCCCTCCTTCCTCCCCCACCCCTCCCCCACTTGCCCCCTAAGAAAACTTGAACATATAAATCGTTCTGTTTGAGTTAATTACACATCATTAACAGGCAGCTCCTGGGCTCTATCATTAAGTAATTAAACTTGTCGGAGGTAATCACCATAAATACTTACTCATTCTCAGCTCACTTTTTTTTTTTTTGGGTGGGGGGGGGGATATACACCAAAAAATTAATAGAGATAATTTCAGTTTTCCGAGAGGTCCAGAATTTTTGGTTCGCCTGACAAAAGGGAAGAAGAGACACTTTGTGGTAGGAGCTTTTGTTGCGAAGACGTTTCGCTCCTTGTAGAGCCTTATCGTGTCATGAAGACTTAGTAGAGGTCTACACCGAGCTAAACGTTGTTCCAGACTGATCCTTGTTCTGCAACGTTTTGTCGACTTAGTTCTATGCACACACTCTCTCTCTCCCTTATATATATATACGTATGTGTGTGTGTGTGTGTGTGTGTGTGTGTGTGTGTGTGTGTGTGTGTGTGTGTGTGTGTGTGTGTGTTTGTGTGTGTAATCCCAGAGGAAATAAACACTGCGAGGTTTGCGTCACTTAGTTTATATACACAGAATATAATTTAATCCTTAATTTAGGATTAAATTATCTTTGAGCTGGTTACAAGCGGCCTTAATGACCCTCGTGTAGTCGATCAAATTTAAAACCCATTAACAAACCTGTAATCCCAGGACTGGGAGTATAAAACGCGCCTGGCAGAGTCAGACTATACTAGGAGTTGATTCGCTCTTAAAAAAAAAAGTCTTCAGAAAATTTATTGTCTTGACTAAACCAAAATTAATAAAGTCCTATTTGATGAACCTAACCTAACCTGTCTCCATAACCTAACCGAACCTACCTTAACCTAACCTAACCCAACCTACCCTAACCTAACCTAACCTACCCTAACCTAACATAACCTTACCTAACCTAACCTAACACAACCCAACCCAACCGAACAAAACGCGACCCAACCCATCACAACCCAACCTATCCTAACGTAACCTAACCTAACCTACCCTAACTAACCTAACCTGACCTGACCTAACCTAACCTAACCTGATCTAACCTAACCTGACCTGACCTAACCTGACTTAACCTAACCTGACCTAACCTAACCTAACCCAACCTACCCTAACCTAACCAAACCTAACCTAACCTAACTTAACCCAAATAAAAATAACACAACCAAACCTAACCTAACCCAAATTAACCTAACCTAACCTAACCCAACCTAACCTAACCTAACCTAACCTAACCTAACCTAACCTAACCTAACCAACCTAACCTAACCTAACCTAACCTAACCTAACCTAACCTAATCTAAACTCTAACCTAACCTAACCTAACCTAACCTAAATCAACCTACCCTAACCTAACCTAACCGAACCGAACCGAACCGAACCTAACCTAACTTAACCTAACCTAACCCAACCTAACCTAACTTAACCTAACCTTACCTAACCCAACCTAACCTAACCTCACCTAACCAAAAGTAACCTAACCCAACCTAACCTATCCTAACCGAACCTAACCTAACCCTACCGAACGCAACCTAACCTAACCTAACATATCCTAACCTAACTTAACCTAACCTAACCAAACCAAACCCAACCTAACCTAACCTAACCTAACCTAACCTAACCAAACCCACCCTAACCCAACCTACCTTAATCTAACCAAACTTAACCTAACCTCATCTAACCTACCCTAACCCAAATTAACCTAACACAACCTAACCTAACCTAACCCAAATTAACCTAACCTAATCTAACCCAACCTAACCTGACCTAACAAAAAATAACCTAACTAAACCTAACCTTACCCAACCTAACCCAACCCAACCTAACCTAATCTAAAATCTAACCTAACCTAACCCAACCTAACACAACCTAACCTAACCTAAACCAACCTAACCTAACCTAACCGAGCCCAAAATAACATAACCTAACCTCACCTAATCTAACCTAACCTAACCTAACCCAACCTAACACAACCTAACCTAACCTAACCCAACCTAACCTAACCTAACCTAACCTAACCCAACATAACCTATCCTAACCTAACCTAACCTAACCTAACCAAACCTAACCTAACCTAACCCAGCCTAACATAACCTAACCTAACCTAACCAAACCAAACCAACCTAACCTTATCTAACCTAACCTATCCTATCCCAACCTAACCTAACCTAGCCTTACCCAACCTAACTTAACCTAACCTACCCTAACCTAACCTCAACTAACATAACCTAACCTAATCTAATCTAAGCGAACCTAACCTAATCTAACCTAACCGAACCTAACCTAACCGAACCTAACCTATACTAACCAAACCCCACCTAACCTAACTTAACCTAACCTAACCCAACCTTACCCAACCTAACCAAAGCTAACCTAACCTAACCCAACCCAACCTAACCTAACCTAACCTAAATTACCATAACCCAACCTATCCAAACTTAACTTAACCCAACCTAACCTAACCTAACCTAATCTAACCTAACCCAACCTAACCTAACCTCACATAGCCTAACCTAACCTAAACTAATCTAACCTATGCTAACCGAGCCTAACCTAGCCTAACCTAACCTTACCTAACCTAACCTAACCTAACCTAACCTATTCTAAACTAACCTAATCTAACCTAAGCTAACCGAACCTAACCTAACCTAACCTAACCTCACATAACCTAACCTAACCTCACATAACCTCACCTAACCTAACTTAACCTAACCAAACCTAACCTACCCTAACCTAACCTAAACTAACCTAACCTAACCTAACCTAACCTAACCTAACCTAACCTAACCTAAACTAACCTAACCTAACCTAAACTAACCTGACCTTACCTAATAAAGTGCTATTAGATGAAGCATTTTCTAGTAAAGTGCTATATGAAAAGCTCAATGTGATCAATCCCAATGTGATAAAGCTGTACCTGATAAAGCCCTCGTTGATAAAAACCTATTTTATAAAGCACTTTTTGATAAAACCCTTTTGCGTAAAGCTGTATTTCATAAGGTTCTTTTCAATAAGGTCCTATTTAACAAAGCTCACTCTATAAAGCAAATATATTGTATATTCTTTTCACTTTAGTTTTGTCCTGAGTACCAAAGAAATTAGATTACAAATACTGTCAGACGAAATACAAGAAATACAGAATTTATGTGTTTTAGTTATTATGATAGATAATTCTTATAATTCATGTATTTTTGTTGAATCTAACAACAATATGATGCTGGTTTAGGGTTCTTGATCCAAGGTATTCTTGTCATTCTCCAGGAGCTGGGCAGTGAATTTAGCGCTTCTCCCGTGAACATAATATGATAATGGTAATAATAATAATAATGACAATAATAATAATAATAATAATAATAATAATAATAATAATAATAATAATAATAATAATAATAATAATAATAATAATAATAATAATAATGGCTTTTCTAAGTATATCAAGTGTGTGCACTAAACTTCCTCAGCTGGTGATATATGCTAGACTACCTCAGCTGGTGATATATGTTAGACTACCTCAGCTGGTGATATATGTTAGACTACCTCAGCTGGTGATATATGCTAGACTACCTCAGCTGGTGATATATGATAGACTACCTCAGCTGGTGATATATGCTAGACTACCTCAGCTGGTGATATATGTTAGACTACCTCAGCTGGTGATATATGTTAGACTACCTCAGCTGGTGATATATGCTAGACTACCTCAGCTGATGATATATGCTAGACTACCTCAGCTGATGATATATGCTAGACTACCTCAGCTGGTGATATATGCTAGACTACCTCAGCTGGTGATATATGCTAGACTACCTCAGCTGATGATATATGCTAGACTACCTCAGCTGGTGATATATGCTAGACTACCTCAGCTGGTGATATATGCTTGACTACCTCAGCTGGTGATATATGCTAGACTACCTCAGCTGGTGATATAAGCTGGTGATAGCATGACATATTTGCTCATTTAAATTTTTAATTCAAATTCACTGGGAAGTGCTAAACCTTTATGGGTTTATGCTGCACGTGCGCATCGATAATACATTAGGCTTGATCCAAGGAAGGCGAAGTAAGCTTCAGCTCCTTGGATCAGGATCCCTTTATAGGTCCATTAGCTGTAGGGGAAGCTCTTATGAAGGTCCAACTAGACATGTAATTGGTAGTGTGGGTGCTAGTCGTTGCTGGCGAGGTGGGCTGTTAGGTGGGTCGGAGCCTTGTTAGGTGAGCCGGAACCTTGTTAGGTGAGTCTGAACCTTGTTAGGTGAGTCGGAAGTCTGTTAGTTGGGCCGTAAACTCGTTAGGTGGGTAGGACGGCTATTAAACGTATCCCATGGATGTTAAACGAGTCGTATGACTGTTTGACACGTTGCATGACTGTTAGACAAATTGAAAGATTAGACACATCAGACACGACGCAGCGGCTGAAAATCGGCTGTGATCCGTGGCGTGAGCTGCGATATTGGACTAAAATGTGAGGATTTTTTTTTTTGGTCGACAGACTGAACGTGGAGGCAAACCGTGTGTTACTGCCACCCCCTCGCGGGTGATGTGTGTAACGGGGAGAGAGCCAAGAGAGGTGGGGAGAGGAGAGACGAGCGGTGGGGAGAGAGAAGAGAAGGGATGGAGAATGGGAGGGTAGAGGAAGAGTTAAAGGGAGGTGGTAGAAGAGATGTAGTAGAAAAGAGACACAAATGCAATATATTTCGATCCCTTATTGACAGACGTTTCACCCAGACAGTGGGGGTTATCAAGTGGGAACGTGACAGTATATAGGGGATGTAGTAAAGTGAAAGGCCAGGCGTAGAATGTTGAAGTTGACTTCTACATAGGTAGACTAATGAGAAGATGTTGGATTTGAGAGAGACGTGCCCAGCACGGGCCAGCAGACCTGCTGCAGTGTTCCTTCAAGTTATGTCAAGGGGAGTGACGAAGACGTTGCCTGGCAAGAGGTTCGGCTAGGTTGAAATTGTTAGATATAAAGATGAGTGTAGATAAATGGTTCAGAGAACCGACAGGTTGATGAATTAGTTGGGACTCATTGACTCGTGCTGGAACTCTTGAAGTTGTAGACTCGTCCTGAGTCTCGTGGACTCGTGCTGAAACTTCTGGAGTCGCAAACTCGCCCTGAGTCTCGTGGACTCGTGCTGGGACTCTGGCAATAGTGGTGGGACCTCCTGGTCTCCCGTAATACAGAAATAACGTCGCCATTCTCACCCAGGAAACACACGTAAATTTTAGCATAAGGGGAATATTTTGCCAGCTGTGGCTTCTGCTGCAGACATTATACCAACATCAAAGATTTTATTTTTTTGTGTGGGTGAAAAAGCCAAAACATTATGGAAGAGCGAAGCGCAGGCTTTAGATGACTTCAGAGCAGATGTCTTCGTGGATGTACAGGTGTGTGTGTGTGTGTGTGTTTGTGTGTGTACTCACCTATTTGTGGTTGCAGGGGTCGATTCATAGCTCCTGGGCCCGCCTCTTCACTGATTGCTACTAGGTCCTCTCTCTCCCTGCTCCATGAGCTTTATCAAACCTCGTCTTAAAACTATGTATGGTTCCTGCCTCCACTGCGTCACTTTCTAGGCTATTCTACTTCCTGATAACTCTATGACTGAAGAAATACTTCCTAACATCCCTTTGACTCATAGGAGTCTTCAACTTCCAATTGTGACCCCTTGTTTCTGTATCCCCTCTCTGGAACATCTTGTCTCTGTCCACCTGATCTATTCCTCGCAGTATTTTATATGTCGTTATCATGTCTTCCCTAACCCTCATGTCCTCTAGTTTCGTCAGGCCGATTTCCCTTAACCTTTCTTCGTATGACAATCCCCTTAGCTCTGGGACTAGTCTTGTTGCAAACCTTTGCACTTTCTCTAATTTCTTGACGTGCTTGTCCAGGTGTGGGTTCCAAACTGGTGCTGCATACTTCAGTATGGGCCTGACGTATATGGTGTACAGAGTCTTGAACGATTCCTTAGTGAGGTATTGGAACGCTATTCTTAGGTTTACCAGCCGCCCGTATGCTACAGCAGTTATCTGATTGATGTGTGCCTCAGGAGATGTGCTCGGCATTATACTCACCCCTGAGGGCTCTGGTGGTCTGGTGGCTAAAGCTCTCGCTTCACACGGCGAGGGCCTGGGTTCGATTTCCAGCCAGGGCAGAAACATTGGGCGTGTTTCTTTACACCTGTTGTCTATGTTCCCCATCAGTAAAATGGGTACCTGGGTGTTAGTCGACTGTTGTGAGTCGCATCCTAGGACACTGACCAAATTTGCCCGAAATCCTCAGCATAACAAGGGACTTTCTATATAGTAGTATGTCATTGATGTCAGCTAGGCCTGTATATCATGTACATGTACTTGTAGTAAATAAAGATATTATTATTATTATTATTTGGCCACCTAGATTATACTCTGTGTGCGGTCTTCTTTGCCCTTCCCCGATCTTCATGACTTTACATTTGGCAGAGTTAAATTCAAGGAGCCATTTACTGGACCAGGCTTGTAGCCTGTCTAGGTCTCTTTGTAGTCCTGCCTGATCCTCGACTGATTTAATTCTTCTCATTAACTTCACATCATCTGCAAACAGGGACACTTCTGAGTCTATCCCTTCCGTTATGTCATTCACATATACCAAAAACAGTACAGGTCCTAGGACTGACCCTTGTGGAACCCCACTCATCACAGGTGCCCACTCTGACACTTCGTCACGTACAATGACTCGTTGTTGCCTCCCTGTCAGATATTCTCTGATCCATTGCAGTGCTTTTCCTGTTACGTGTGCCTGATCCTCTAGCTTTTGCATTAACCTCTTGTGAGGAACTGTGTCGAACGCCTTCTTGCAGTCCAAGAAAATGCAGTCTATCCACCCCTCTCTCTCGTGTCTTACTTCTGTTACCTTTTCATAAAACTCCAGTAGGTTTGTGACACAGGATTTTCCTTCCCTGAAACCGTGCTGGTTGTCGTTTATAAGCTTGTGTCTTTCTAGGTGCTCCACTACTCTCCTCCTGACGATCTTCTCCATAACTTTGCATACTATACACGTCAGTGACACAGGTCTGTAGTTTAATGCCTCGTGGCTGTCTCCTTTTTTAAAAATTGGGACTACATTTGCCATCTTCCACACCTCGGGTAGTTGCCCAGTTTCGATGGATGTGTTGAAGATTTTTGTTAGTGGTACACTTAACATCTCTGCTCCCTCTCTAAGGACCCACGGAGAAATGTTGTCAGGACCCACTGCTTTTGAGGTATCGAGTTCACATAGCAGCTTCTTCACCTCCTCCTCGGTTGTGTGTATTTCATCCAGCACTTGTTGGTATACCTCCCTATTCTGAATTCCTGGAGTCCTTCCTGTCTTCTCTGTAAATACTTCTTTAAATCTCACGTTGAGCTCTTCACATACCTCTTGGTCGTTTCTTGTGAACTCCCCACCTTCCTTCCTCAGCCTGATTACCTGGTCCTTGACTGTTGTTTTCCTCCTGATGTGGCTATACAACAGCTTTGGGTCAGACTTGACTTTTGATGCTATATCATTTTCGTATTGTCGCTGAGCCTCCCTTCTTACCTGTGCATATTCGTTTCTGGCTCTTCGGCTAATCTCTTTATTTTCCTGGGTCCTTTGTCTTCGGTACTTTTTCCATTCTCTAGTGCACTTAGTTTTTGCCTCCCTACACCTTTGGGTGATGCAAGGACTCGTTCTGGTCTTCCCATTACTTCTGTTTCCCTTGGGGACAAACCTCTCCTCTGCCTCTTTGCATTTGGTTGTCACATATTCCATCATTTCTTTCACTGGTTTTCCTGCCAATTCTCTTTCCCACTGAACGTCTTGTACGAAGTTCCTCATGCCTGTGTAGTCCCCCCTTTTGTAGTTTCGTTTCTCCCTTTCTATTCCTGCTCCCCTCTCCACTTGTAGCTCAACTATATAATCAAAACACAGAACCAAATGATTACTAGCTCCAAGGGGCCTTTCATACGTGATATCCTCGATGTCCGAACTACTCAAGGTGAATACTAGGTCCAGTCTTGCTGGATCATCCTCACCTCTCTCTCTGGTAGTGTCTCTAACATGTTGATGCATGAGGTTTTCCAGTACCACATCCATCATCTTGGCTCTCCATGATTCAGGATCCCCATGGGGCTCCAGGTTTTCCCAATCAATCTCCTTGTGATTGAATTCACCCATAACTAGTAACTTTGCTTTCCCCATGTGGGCTCTTCTGGCAACCTCGGCGAGTGTGTCTACCATTGCTCTGTTGCTCTCATCGTATTCTTCTCTTGGTCTTCTGCAGGTCTGTGGCGGGTTGTACATTACAGCAATTACCTCCTTATGGCCCTCAGACTGAATTGTTCCTACTATGTAGTCCCTTTCGCCCATTCCATCCATTCCTTCCACTTCCTCAAATCCCCACCGGTTCTTAATGAGCAGTGCAACTCCTCCTTCCCCTCTGCTCCCTCTATCTTTCCTGAGGATTTGATATCCGGGTGGAAAGATTGCATATGTTATCATCCTGGTGAGTTTCGTTTCTGTGAGTGCTATTATGTCTGGAGATGTCTCCTTTATTCTTTCATGCCACTCCTCACATTTATTTGTTATACCATCTGCATTTGTATACCAAACCTTCAACTTCTTTTCTAAAACCGTAGTCCGGGGGGTACGTTGGGGTTGGGAAAGTGGGAGACCTGATGAGGAACTATGGGTGGTTGGTGTGAAGGTGGAGTTTGTAATGAGGTGGGTGGAAGCATTGGGTATGGCATGTGTGTTTTGGGTTAGATTGTTTGGTTGCATTGGGGTTGTTCAGGTTGGGGGACATCTGAAGGTGATTGTATTTGAGCTTCCTCCTGAGTCTGGGTTCTCCTGTCCATCTCTCTTTCTTCCTTTTGTCTCTGTACCTTCTCTTTCAGTTTCTGTCTTTCTTCTCGTGTTCTGCCGCGGTCGAGATACACCCTCCGGTACTCTGACATATCCCTTAGTCTTGCTTTCTCCTGCAGGATCCTCTTTCGAGTCAATTCTGCCTTGAAAATCACTTTGACTGGCCGGATTCTTCCTCTTGCAAACCCCCCTATTCTCAGAAAATTTGCCAGCTGGGTCATGTCATCTTCTCCTATTGCTTTCATGATGTTTTCAATCGCTTTTTGCTCCCCTTGTCTTCTTGCTTCATAAGTTTCCCCTTCAGCTTCCGGGAGCCCATAAACAAAGACTGATCTCTCTCTTTCATTCTCACACTGCCTATCCCTATGTAACCCCTGATTCGATTTAATTGCCTCCATTGCAGCTTTCCTTTCTCCAAATTCTTCACTTTCTGTTATCTCTTGGCCCAGTGGCTTGTCACTTTCCCTTCTGATCTTTCCCTATGCACTGCCGTGGTCTGTTAGAGCTTGTACGTATCGCTTAGCTCTCCCTTTTTCTACACTCCCCTCGATTGTTCCTGATGTGATCCTCTATTTTTTTCAGGCTCCACGATGGTCTGATAGGGCCTCTGCATACAGTTTCACTCCGTTCTCTACAGTCCTCTTCTTTGTGTCTGAGGTAGCAGTTTCTGATACCATGCCCACATTGCTCATTAGTTCTTTAGGCTGTTTCAATTTTTTTCAGTTCCTCTTCTAATTTCTGTATCTTAGCCTCTGCTGTTGTGACTTGCTTCCCCCACATCCTGCTTTCTGTAGCTATCCTCTCCTCCATTTTCTTGCTTTCTGCAGCTATCATCTCCTCCATTTTCATGCTAAGCTCCTCCAGCTTCCTTCCCCACTCATGTTTCCTTTCCATGAGCTCTGCTGCCCAATCTTCCTTCGCAGACTCATCCTCCAGTCCCCTAGTTTTCCGTCTCTGGCACCCCATTTGTGTGTGTGTGTGTGCATACAAACTGGGCGACAGTTTTGTCATATATACGTACATGTTTTCTTGAAGTGGGTATATATATTCGGGTAAGTCTCCGATGTATGGAACGAGTATCTGCGTTTATGTTCCCGGATTCATTTTGAAGCAATGTGGAAAGGGAATGGTGGTATTTTGACGCATACTGTATGTCTGTTTTGGCGCAGAGTGGAGCAAGTATGTGAATGTTTAGAAGCAGAGTGGAGCAGGTATGTACATGATTCAGTTCTGTGTGTAGTATGTCTATGAATATATTGACATTATAGGATGAGAAAATATTTGTGGAAATACCTACAAGAGGTTAGAATGGAGGTGTATGCACTTCACTGGTAGTCTTACAACGATACACTCAGTACAAAAGCAGATTGAACACTTTTTTAAGACAATATTTCAATTGGGATATGAAGCTTTCAAAAGTTTATAGAGAATGCGTAGAGACCGGGAGAATATATAGGCAGAGATCTGAAGGAGAGATGCAGGTGACTCGAGTATGTGTACACTTGTATAGAACTCACTGAGCAGAAGGTTCAAACCCACGACAAAGCAGTCCTGAAGCTAGAACTAATTTTGTCTAGTTGGACCGAGTTTCCTGAGCTAGAGGCCAAACAAAAATTTCATGAATCCCTGTACGCATAAACGGTGAAGATTTAAGTCAATACCAGTATCATCTATTCTGACTACGTCCTTTCAATGTGTGTTGTAGCAGAGAGCCGCAACTTTACAGCTAATCCCCAGAAGAGCACCGGAAGTAGAAACAAAAAATCGTGATTGTTTCCAGCTGTGCTCCTGTCTCGGAGTCTGCTCAGTCAGTGTTGGTGTTCCTGGGTACATGTAGTAGGCCAGCGTTACGAACCTCTGGAAACTGTGAGGGGTGGAACTGTGTGATGGTGTCTGCGGTGGTGGAGCTGTGTGATGGTGTCTGCGGTGGTGGAGCTGTGTGATGGTGTCTGCGGTGGTGGAGCTGTTGTGATGGTGTCTGCGGTGGTGGAACTGTTGTGATGGTGTCTGCGGTGGTGGAGCTGTTGTGATGGTGTCTGCGGTGGTGGAACTGTTGTGATGGTGTCTGCGGTGGTGGAACTGTTGTGATGGTGTCTGCGGTGGTGGAGCTGTTGTGATGGTGTCTGCGGTGGTGGAACTGTTGTGATGGTGTCTGCGGTGGTGGAGCTGTTGTGATGGTGTCTGCGGTGGTGGAACTGTTGTGATGGTGTCTGCGGTGGTGGAGCTGTTGTGATGGTGTCTGCGGTGGTGGAACTGTTGTGATGGTGTCTGCGGTGGTGGAGCTGTTGTGATGGTGTCTGCGGTGGTGGAACTGTGTGATGGTGTCTGCGGTGGTGGAGCTGTGTGATGGTGTCTGCGGTGGTGGAGCTGTTGTGATGGTGTCTGCGGTGGTGGAACTGTTGTGATGGTGTCTGCGGTGGTGGAACTGTTGTGATGGTGTCTGCGGTGGTGGAGCTGTGTGATGGTGTCTGCGGTGGTGGAACTGTTGTGATGGTGTCTGCGGTGGTGGAGCTGTTGTGATGGTGTCTGCGGTGGTGGAACTGTTGTGATGGTGTCTGCGGTGGTGGAACTGTTGTGATGGTGTCTGCGGTGGTGGAGCTGTGTGATGGTGTCTGCGACGGAAAGTAAAGTTGATAATAGCCTCTGGTTTGACTCCTTTCAATGTCTCAATAATGTCCTCTGGTTTATATTCTCTCAGTGCCTTAATTAAGTGCCCAGTCTGCCTTCGAGTATTTGATAGCCATCCAGTCGGAATTTCATTCCCCAAACGCTCAGTTTCGCTCAATGATAACGCTTAACACTGAATGAAACTTCATGTGAAGAAGATGTGCTCTGAAAATGGTCTCTCTTTACCACAGCAGTAAGTACCAGTGTCCTGTCAAACCACATTTGTGTGTGATGAAATTTGTAAGGAGGTAAAAACAATTGTTCAGAGGCAATCTTACCTTCCCCAGCCATATATCTACGACCTTTCTCCTTTCCCCTTTTCCTCTATCTATCCTCGTGTTATTTTTCTTGTCAATTTCACCTCCCTTAATCCTTCCTTCTCCCTCTTGCGCTTTTTACATGTAGTCACTGCCTCTCTTCTCTCCTTCGATGTGGAGTGTTTGGATATTAGTTTTATCCATTTTTTTCTCTCTTCTTTGTTTAACACATGAATATCTTTTTTCCACATCTTCCCTCTTCTTCGCCTTCTTCTTTAAATTTACACCTCCGTTATTGCGACCTCTGAGAAAGGACGCAGTAAAATTTTGTATATACTGTCTTTTCATATAATTTTATATTGCTGATATCTTCATTAATAGCTAAAATTAAAATTTCATGCTTTATATTATTTGACTTATTATATTAGCTTTTGTATGTAAGTAGGATGTAACAACTACACCTCTCATTGTGCCCGCTGTTGGAGAGTTTTGATTGGCTGCTCGATTGTTATGATCAACTCAGGCTTAAGCTGGATGCTGCTGGTGGAGGAAACATCTCTCATCTCCCTGCTGTCATCTCGTGTCATTTGGTGAGTTTGGACATACATCTCGTAATTCTGTTCACAGATCATTATTTAGACTTAGTGATATTTGACGTTTCCAGAGATTGTGTGCCGTGGAGACGCTATGTCTCTGGTCCCTAGTTAAACTCTCCACCTACATTGTTCTGGCATCTGCGCACTGTCGTAGTCGGGAATTAGAATTAATAAACTTAGTTTCAGTAATAAGAGAGTTCTATGCCTTTTTGTGTAGGATCTGTTGAAGGTCCACTGTTTGGGTCGATTGTGTCTCCTTGTCATTTGCCTGACGCAGTGCTGCTCTCTGCTGCTGTTTCGAACATTACTGTTTGGCGAATGGTTCGTTATATTGTTCAAACAAACTATTTGATTTCCTTGAAGGTTGAGAAGTTAGCTTCTTTAGGGACTTGTCAGTGTTATTCTAAGTCGAGACTTACTGAGTCATACCGAGTATTACCGAGCACTTAAACACACACATATACACATCCATGCTTACTTATATTTCTCTTATATTAATGGGTGAATCTCGTAGCAAAGTACGTGATGGTATATATTGAGAGTATTCAAGTGTACAATTTATCTGAAGTGCCTTTATTCCCATTTGTAAAGTACAGAATAAGTAAATATAAGTATAATAAGATATACTACAAGATATGTACATGAGCTTATTTCCTTAATTATTCAAACTACATTAATTGTAATTATTACCTCCTAGACACCTTTGTTATTAAAGGTCTCAACTTTTATTCACTTGGTATATATTCATCAAGTTGTGGTCCCAAAGCGCTACTGAGAAGCCACTTAATTTTACAGGATTACTGGACAACCTATTACAAAACTAGAAACAGGTTAGATGCTAGAGGGGGGTCAATAAGTTGGAGATGTCTATACTTTATAGATGTCGCATTTTGTAACATCCGTTTCTTCTCTTTTTCATTGGCGTCTCTAATCTCCCACATTCTCTCTCTGTCTCTGTCTGTCTCTCTCCCTCTAAACAAACTTCTCATAAAACTTCTTTAGCAGCTCTTTAAAATAGAAAAAATGGCAAAGAAAACGTTTGTATTGCCTTGAGATGCGTATTATCTGTGTATGTGTGCGTGGGTATGTGTGTGTTTGTGTGTGTGGGTGTGTGTGTGTGTGTGTGTGTGTGTGTGTACACTGCCAGACATACATCTCTCGGTGTGTGTGTGTGTGTACACTGCCAGACATACATCTCTCGGTGTGTGTGTGTGTGTACACTGCCAGACATACATCTCTCGGTGTGTGTGTGTGTGTGTGTACACTGCCAGACACATCTCTCGGTATGTGTGTGTGTGTACACTGCCAGACATACATCTCTCGGTGTGTGTGTGTGTGTACAATGCCAGACATACATCTCCCATCCTGAAGATAAACCTTAAACTACATTTCGGTCTGTCTGGACCAGTATCAAGCACATTAGTATGAAAATTGAATCCAAGAATTAACTGCATACATCATTTTCTATGTTTTTGCAGTTTTATTTTTATATTTCCTAATTGTTAATACCGAGATCCATCTTATAGCATGTCTCAACTTTTTTTTTTCTGTTTCGCATTTGTTTCTTCAGATCTACATGTCAACTGGGTCCTGTAATTTGCTTCGCGAATATTATGGAAATAAATTTCTATAGCATGTCTGCATTAATATGCTTAAAGCTTTTTTTTTTAAGTTTGCCAAAGCTGCCTTTGTGTGGCTGTTTGAGTATAGATTGTTTATCGATCATTGAGCATGATAATGGTCCAGAAATAACCGAAAGGGCGTCTAGTTTCCGTATGAAGAGTCTGATTCGTAATGTTTCCGTAACATCATGTAGGTTAGGTTAGGTAAGGTTCGTCAGGAAACAGGACAAGTGTTCCCTGACGCGGGTCTTAGTCAGATGATGACCCGCCGTTGGAGCTTTTGGTCATCTGACCGAGGCCTTCTTCCGCTTGTTTACCGGTCCACCCCTTTAAAAATTATGGTCAGTTATAACCATTACTTATTATTAAAACATCATGCAGAAGACTGTGCGTGATGAAGAATATAAAAGGTACGATACCGTGCCTATAACGATACCGTGCCTGGAACGATACCGTGCCTGGAACGATACCGTGCCTGGAACGATACAGATAAACAGCACACGAGGCCTGGTCTCAGACCGACCCGCGGGGGCTCTGACCCCCGAAACCCTCTCCAGGTAAATTCCAGGTAAACGTGGGAGAACGAAACTTATGACGACGTTTCGGTCCGACTTAGACCATTAACAAGTCACACGGATTATTTGTCTTTAGTTTATTAATCAGAAACACTTGTAGCCAGAACTTTTGTGGCTGACGGCGTGTCGCTCTATGTTGGGTTTCATAGACTCGATTTAGAGCGAGAAGTTGCGTAATAAAAATGTTCTCTACGCTTCATGTGTTTCAGGAATATATACGCTGAAAGATGTATATCTCTCGGTGTATATACAGTGAGAGGGATGTGAACATTTCTCAAAGTATACTTCTAACATTTCCCAGAATGGATGTTTTATCATTTCTCAGAGTGTTCGTCTAATATTTTTCAATGTTTCGTAGTTTAAAACGTGTCACTGGGGGGCGAGGGGGACGGGATTTCCTATATCCCACAATGAGAAGCATGAATCACACTGAGAAATATGAAGTTACCTCCATAATTCAGGCCAACTTTTTGACGTGTGTGTGTATATATACACGACTAACTTTGGGATGTACATCACAGCCCAGCGGGGACTGTACATTACAGAGGATGTATGGCATATATCACAGTCGTTCATGGAAATTTGTATTTATGTATGCATTTGTATTTATCAGTAGAACGCGCACAGACGCGGACATAAGCGAGAGAGCACGCACGCACACACAGGTGGACAGGCAAGAGGTTCTGAATTGCAGACCAGATCAAGGACATGTATACCGCTGTCTGAGGTCTAGGAAGAGATACTCAGAAAGCGGTTGATGGCGCACCTGAAGCGAAGGAACTTCATTGCCGTAAAACAACCCAGGTTTAGGGAAGGTCAAGTCCTGCACAACGAAACTACTAGTTCTGTGATAAAACGTAGATCTGACTATAGAACCCAACCAAAAACTTGCCCTTATGAGTGTTAGGATGACGTTTCGGTCCGTTCTGAACCATTGTCAAATCACAACTGAGAGATGAAGATGAGGGGAAGGTCAGAAGGCAGAATGGGAGGAGGGAGAAGGAGCACGAAAGTAGTAGTAGCAGCAGGAACAGCAGCAGCATTAGTAGCAGCAGGAACAGCAGCAATAGGAGGACGAGGAGCAGCAGTAGCAGCAGCAGTAGCAGCAGCGTTAGGAGCAGCAGTAGCAGGATCAGCCTCAGCTCCTGCAATAGTTTGGTTTTACTGATGGTTTTCCTTCCTGTTGTTGATGACCTTGATTGTGGCAGAGGCAGAAGTATACACAGACCCTCATAACAGCTATGAAAAACCTCACCAGGGTCCAGCAGACCTCAGCAGAGTCCAGCAGACCTGAGCAAAGTACATAACACCAGAGCAGAATCCAACATCCCTGAGCAGAGTCAAGCAGACCAGAGCCGAGTTTAAGTGTGTCCCGTAGCTCGATCGCTAGCGCACTCAGCTCACACACTGAGGTCCGGAGTTCGAATCTCCGGAACGGCTGGATAACATTAGGGACGTGTTTCTATAAGACACCTGCTGTCCATGTTCTCCCATCAGTATAAAATGGGTACCTGGGTGTTAGTCGACTGGTGTGGGTCGCATCCTGGGACAAATCTGACCTAATTTGCCCGAAATGCTCTGCATAACAAGCGGCTTTGTATGTCATTGCTGTCAGCTAGGACTGTATACCTTGTACATGTACTTGTAGATATAAAGATATTATTATATTATATTATTATTCTGTCAGAAACCTTAGAGATCTATTTCCATTTCCCTTTCATTTCTTTTCCTCAGCCAACTTTCGTAAACATATTGAATGTCGCTTTAATATACTTAGGAGCTATAAACCAGCTTTGATGTCCGAGATTTAAGGAGAAGCATAATTAAGCTTTTCAACTTGAAAGGTGAGTTAAAGTGTTTTAAGAGAGAGAGAGAGAGATAGAGAGAGAGAGAGAGAGTGAGAGAGAGAGAGAGAGAGAGAGAGAGAGAGAGAGAAGAGAGAGAGAGAGAGAGAGAGAGAGAAGGGGAGAGAGAGAGAGAGAGAGAATAATAATAAGTCCATGGTGCAGATATTATATTTCCCAACAGAAATCAGTTATGTCTAACATGGAAAAACGAGCTTTAATTAGTTTTTTCTTGTTCCTGAGGTAGTGTTATGCTGCTCTAACAGCTGAGAAGCTTGTGCAACTGAAGAATTTGAGCACCTGAGGAACTTTAGCAGCTGAGAAGTTTGAGTGGTTGAGGTCTACCCAGGAGTGTTGACATTAGGATTAAGTTGTACACGGGTGTCGCTTATTATTTTTTTGTAACCCTTGTGAATTTCCTTCGTAGATTTATATTTGCATAATACGAGCGAGGAATCAAGACTATGCTGAAAGCCCCTCTCCTCTAAACAGTAATTTTTGTAGTCATAATTAATAAGTTTACTAAGCACTTTCTGTTGGGTGTCTTCAACGACGTTGAAATTCAAGACGTTTGCAGTCCCTGAGAGGCAAGACTGTGTTCCTGTGCGCCACACAATCGTCGTTCACGTTTCTGCCTATGAAGCTAGAATGTTTAACAGTACGACAATGTGGATGAAAGGAGACAAGTGCATATGTTAGACATATATTACGTAGCTCGGTTAGTACTGCACTCAGCTTACACAATGATCGTCCGTGGTTCGATCCTCGGTACGCGTGAAAATATTGGGGCGTGTTTTCTTCAGACACCTGATGTCCCTGTTCGCCTAACAGTAAATAGGTACCTGGGTGTTAGCCGACTGGTGTGAGTCTCATTATGGGGACAAAATTAACCTAATTTACCGGAAATGCTCTTCATAACCAGGGGCTTTCTATATAGTATGTCAATGATGTCAGCTAGTTATGTATAAGTTGTATCATGTAGAAATAAAAAATATAATTATTATAATTATTAGCTTGCTTCCCATTCTACTAGTATTTACTGTTCTCTCGAGTCCCAGGATCAGAACGCATCCAGTACAGATGTACTAACTGCATGCTCGAGTCCCAGGATCAGAACGCATCCAGTACAGATGTACTACCTGCATGTACGTACTTGTGTCCTTTCGTCCGCTTCTGCGTACTCACAACTAACTGCGCGTAAATGTCCGTGTCACTGCGTACATTTGTGTGGAACTTGCACATGACTTAATAGGATTACCGAAGCTAATTCCTTAGATAGATTTGAAAATGGGTTGGGCTAATATTTTTGCTAGTGGGTTTGGGTTTGAGAAGGACCTGTCTAGTATGAGCCAGTAGTCCTGCTGCAGTGTTCCTCCTTTCTTATGTTCTTATGTGTAACTGGCCCAAACATATGTTTTGGTCTGTGCGTTCTGTATTCTCTTATTCCCTCCTCCCTTCCTTCGTTTTATCATCCGATTCTCATCCAACCTGGCGACCCACGTGACAAACTCTTACAATTACGCGGCGCGTAGATACGTGTATCAGATAAGGATCATTCACCCTTTGACGCTCTGCCGCCGGTGCTAATTACCGGGACCCTAAGATCTTGAGGGAAAACCTCGTCAGGTCAGTTAGTTCAGCTTTACTCACAGAATTTACCATTAAGAATCTAATTTTCCCAAGATTATTAACATACAAATTAAGAGGTGACGACAATGAGAGAGAGAGAGAGAGAGAGAGAGAGAGAGAGAGAGAGAGAGAGAGAGAGAGAGAGAGAGAGAGAGAGAGAGAGAGAGAGAGAGAGATAGAGAGAGAGAAAGAGAGCTGATATAGGTAATAGCTCCTAGCTTGTAAATAAAGTTAGGGGACCCTTAACCTAATCTTGTAAAACCCTGTGTAAAAGAAAGAGAAAGAGAGAGAGAGGGAGAAGAAGGGATAGGCAACAGACTGATAGAAACATACAAAAATATGTGGACGAATTGAAAAAAAAAATTGCCCTTTAAATTTTTTTTTTTACACTGAGCGTAATTTTTCAGCTTGAAGTAGTGGAGTGTTACCAAGTCGTATATTTGTTTCTGGCAATAACTCTCGTGTGCGCTAGTTCAGAGGTCGGGGAGGGAGGGGGAAGAATGGGGGAAAGAAGGGGAGGGGAGAGAGGGAAAGGAAAAGAGGGGGCAGAGGAAGGTGTGAATTTATTGTTATTTGCTCTAGATTTTCTAATGGAACTTTGAGAAAGAGCGGAAAAAAGGGTTAGTAACGGGGATTTTTTTTTGCGGGGGGTTTAATTTCATTGGTGGACTGTCTTTGGTTGACTTTACTGTTAGACCTGTTTTAAGTTTCTTCTTCCTCTATAAAATACGATTGTTTTTCCAATTTTGGATGCACTTTTTTCTTTTAGTTTAATATGCAAAAAAAAAAAAAATCTCACTGTAAAAAAAACAGCTCTATAAGAGAGTTTATAATATATAAGTTTTTTGCTTTCTCTCTCTCTCTCTCTCTCTCTCTCTCTCTCTCTCTCTCTCTCTCTCTCTCTCTCTCTCTCTCTGGTCAGATAGCAACATAGTCAATTTCATCACTAATAATTAACTTCGTCAGTATGCAAAGTGTTCTTTTTTCACCTTGAACACACTACCGTTTCCCACGAATTATTTTTTAACTACGCATTTAAAAATAATTTTTATGCCAAAATACTATTGACTGTATCTCTTAAAAAACGAGATCTTCAAGAGTATCGGAGACGACCATTGTTAAAACTGACGTGAAAAAATATCTGCGTTTGAAAGCATGTTTACTATTCCATCAGATTGATGAGGATCCCTTTAATGCTACTTGAGGACGTCTGGGTGCTATTAATGAATCTGGGATGCAATTAAGGACCCCTTGGTGCTATTAGGGACGTCTTGAAAACCATTAACAACATCTCGGGTGCTATCTAAAGCGTCTCAGGTGCTATTAAGGGACTCGGGAGCTATTAAGGACGTCTCAGATGCTATTAATGGAGCATATACGTGCTATTATGAACAACTGAAGGTGATTCTACATATAACTGTGATAAACCGGGACAAACCGTTTTTATTTTCAGTATAAATCTTGGTAAAAGATACCGACAGGTGGTATAAGAACTGATACATATGTCCCAGCTCTTTTTCACGTGTATTTTGGAACCAAACCTCCAGGTAGAACCGTGTTTTAAAGCCAAGGGATTTTTTGGAAATTAAAGCATGCCTGAAAATTTCGCCTGTTATATCCACTTAATGCGGAGCCAGAAGGCATTTGGTAGGGACGATAACATTCTCTATCGTAACCACCGAACCAGCTGCGTAGGGTTACAAATGGCTGTGAGGTATTTACAGCTCTCTTTGGTCGAAGTGGGAATGTAAACAGTGTCGAATGTGGCTTGCCATTATCAGCACAGGGATATATATTGACCCCCCTCCATCCCACCTTCCTCTGTCCTCTCCCTCTCACCCCTTTCCTCCTACCTCTCCCCCTTACCTCCCTTCTTTCCGCCCTCTCTCTCGTCTGTTTTCTCTAAAATCTTTTCAGTCCCTTGATTTTTGCTTATTACCTTTCCCCTCATTCCCTCACATTCCTTTTCTTTTCCACTTACCATTTTTCCTTCTCTCTCTCTCTCTCTCTCCCTGCCCCCGTTCCACCATCCCTTCCCATTCTCTCCTTCCAGCCATCATTTCCTCACCCAGTCTCTTACATTCTTTCCCTCTATCCTTAGCACCGTCGTCCTTAAATGCACTCCAACTCTTTATCCTACCTTCTCTTCCTCCCTTCTTCCAGCCCTCAATCCTCTTCTATCTCACCTCTCCCCCTGCCCTCTGGTCAATACCCCGCTGGTTATATCAGCGGAAGCTATTGACTTTCTATCAATCGTTGTCACTAGCACTAACAATAATAGGTTCAGACACTGCTGTCCGGTGAGTCCGAGAATAAAAGCTAAAGTGATCCGTGTTCACGTGATTGGCTTGTTTATCTAAACGCTAGAAAAAAAAACTTTGCAGAATGGACATGTAAATTAATACATGGTCAGTTTTTTTACGCCCAGTTTTAGGCTGCGTAGGTCTCAATGTATATACACCGAGTGGTTTGTGTTTCTCAATATACATACATATAGGATGAAGTGTCTCTTTCAATGTATATACACCGAGATGTGTGTATCTTTCGCTGTATATATATATACAGTGTATCAGCTTATATATACCCAGAGGTGTGTGCGTGTGAGTGTGTGTGCGTGTGTGTGTGTGTGTGTGTGTGTGTGTGTGTGTGTGTGTGTGTGCGTGTGTGTGTGTGTGTGTGTGTGAGAGTGCATGTGTATGTGTGTACATATTATTAAATATAACCGAGCTACATATGTATATGCTGAAGAGTTTATCAGTGTTTATACGCTGGAAGTTCACTTTAATCCGTATTTAAGGAGTTAAAATATCCTTGACGGGTTGTGTAGGCTTGTCACGCAGCCTTAATAACCACGTGTAGTCGATATGCTTTTACCCCGACCATCCAACTACAGTTTGTTGGCATCGGCAGTGTGAGAGATGCCAGGATAGCATACATTGTCTCCTTTCCCACAGTTATCGTTTCGAAGTTATACCTCACACGCCTGGGCACAAACATGCGTAAATGGGCACGCACGCTGAAGCACGTGCACACACACACACACACACACACACACACACACACATACACACACACACACACACACATACACACACACATACACACACACACTCACACAAACATACACACACACACACACACACACACACACACACATACACACACACACACATACACACACACACACACACACAGTGCAGAGGATAATCGGAAACGAGTGGCGCCGCACTTGGAGAGATGTGGTCTCAAAAACAATAGTCATTACGGGTTTAGAGAAGATAAATCCTGTTCCAAAAACCTGATAGAGTTCTGTGGCAAGGTAATGCAGGACGAAGAGGGAGGGTTGGACTGCGTATTCCTGGACTGCAACAAGGCATTTGACATTGTACCACGCAAGAGACGGCCAAAATCTTGAGAACCATACAAGGATGAAGGAGGAGGCGCTACAGTGGATAAACGAATCTTGATAAAAAAAGACAGTGATGGATTGTTAGAGAAGTGTCAGATTTGGGTAAGTGTAAGAAGTGGCTACAACTTGACTTTAATAAATTGTCGGATTGGTCAGACAAGTAGCTAATGAAATTCAGCCTGAAAGAAAATGACTACAGATTCGGACGACAAACAAGAAGGATCTAAGGGCAATATAGAGACGCACATCAACTGAATATCCTCTGCCGTAAATTTGAATTTGGAGAAGCTAAGGTTAGGTTACAGGAATCTCAAAGACGAGTCACTCACGATCCTATATTCGACGTGTACCATGCACGTCATGGAGAACGCAGCATCGGCATGAAACCCTAAACTGATGCAGCATGTTTTGACAACGAGGATAGTTTCGGAGCTAAAGGGAATGAGCCATGAAAAGAGAGTGAAGAAACTGAATCTGACCACATTTGAGGACAGAAGAACTAGGGAAGACATGATAATAACGTACAAAGTGTTCACAGAACTAAGTACAGAAAACAGCGATAAACTGTTGGAGAGGCGGAAAACGAGTACACAAAGGCACAGATGAGTACTGTAACAGATATGTCAGGAATGATTTCTTCAGCATCAGGGATGAGTCAATACCGGGATGAAGAAGTAGTGGAGGCGAACTCCATACGAAGTTTCAAGAATATGCAAGACAGGGCCCATGAGATTAGGTAATGCAAACCCGGCAAGCAGCAAGTTAAGAGGCTGGGTTAATAGCTGAGAATAGACCCTACAACTACATGGTAAAACCACATTTACTTTCCACTTTGTTCACGAACACGAGCACACACACACACACACACACACACACACACACACACACACACACACACACACACACACAACCACACACCCTGGCGGAGGTGGCAAGAAAAGCACACATGAGCAGAGCGAAGCTACTGGTCATGGGAGATTTCAACCACAGGGAGATCGACTGGGAGAACCATGAACCACGTGGGGGTCCAGAAACTTGGCGAGCCAAGATGATGGACGTGGTACTGGATAACCTGATGCACCAACATGTCAGGGACACGACCAGAGAGAGGGGAGAAGATGAACCAGCAAGACTGGACCTTGTATTCACCCTGAACAGCTCAGATATCGAAGACATAACGCACGAGAGCCCCCTGGGAGCCAGTGACCATATGGTGCTTAGCTTTGAGTACATTGTAGAGCTACAGGTGGAGAGGGGAAACAGTACCGTTAGAGACAAACCAGACTTTAAAAGAGGAAACTACACGGGCTTGAGGAATTTCCTGCAGGACATCCAGTGGGAAAGGGAAATGGACGGACTGACAATAAATGAAATGATGGAATACGTAGGGGCAAAGTGCAAGGAGGCAGAGGAACGGTTTATACCCAGAGGCAAATGTTTAAATGGGAAGGCCAGAAAGAGCCCCTGGTTTACCCAAAGGTGCAGGGAGGCAAAGAATCAGAGTATCAGAGAATGGAAACGGTACAGAAGGCAAAGAACCCAAGTAAACAAAGAGATTAGTAGAAGAGCTAGAAACGAGTATGCACAAGTACGGAGGGAGGCCCAGAAACAGTACGAAAACGACATAGCATCGAAAGTTAAGTCCGACCCGAAACTGATGTTCAGTCACATCAGAAGGAAGACAACAGTCAAGGACCAGGTGATAAGGCTGAGGAGAGAAGATGGGGAACTCACAAGTAATGATCAAGAGGTATGTGAGGAGCTCAACTTGAGGTTTAAGGAAGTATTCACAATGGAGGAAGGAAGGCAGCTGGGTAGACAGGACATGGTTCATCACCAACATGGGATGTACCAAGTGCTAGAGGGCATACACACAACTGAGGAGGAAGTGAAGCAGTTACTCAGTGACCTCGATACCTCAAAGGCGATGGGTCCAGACAATATCTCCCCGTGGGTTCTTCGGGAAGGAGCTGAGGTACTGAGTGTGCCACTTACCACAATATTCAACACATTCCTTGAAACTGGGCAGCTACCTGAGGTATGGAAGAAGGCCAACGTAGTCCCCATTTTTAAAAAAGGAGACAGAAAAGAGGCACTAAACTATAGACCGGTGTCACTTACATGTATAGTGTGCAAAGTCCTGGAGAAAATCATCAGGAAAAGAATGGTGGAACACCTTGAGCGGAACAGGATAATAAACACCAGACAGCATGGATTCCGGGAAGGCAAATCCTGTGTAACAAACCTCCTAGAGTTCTATGATAAAGTAACAGAGGTAAGGCAGGAGAGAGAAGGGTGGGTTGATTGCATTTTCCTGGACTGCAGGAAGGCCTTCGACACAGTTCCTCACATGAGATTAGTAAAGAAGTTGGAAGAACAAGCAGGTAAAACAGGAAGGGCACTGGAATGGATCAGGGAATACCTCAAAGGGAGGCAACAACGGGTCATGGTGCGTGGTGAGGTATCACAGTGGGCGCCTGTGACGAGCGGTGTACCGCAGCGGTCAGTCCTAGGACCAGTGTTATTCCTGGTATATGTAAATGACATGACGGACGGGATAGACTCAGAAGTGTCTCTATTCGCGGATGATGTGAAAATAATGAGGAGAATCACATCGGAAGAGGACCAGGCAGGGCTGCAAACAGACCTGGACAAGCTCGACATCTGGTCTAGCAGTTGGCTTCTCGAATTCAATCCCTCCAAATGCAAAGTCATGAGGATCGGAGAAGGGCAAAGAAGACCGCTGACAGAGTACAAGCTAGGCGGACAAAGGCTACAAACCTCGGCAAAGGAGAAAGACCTTGGAGTGAGTATAACGCCTAGCACGTCTCCGGAGGCACACATCAACCAGATAACTGCGGCAGCATATGGGCGTCTGGCAAACCTTAGATTAGCGTTCCGTTACCTTAACAAGGAATCGTTCAAGACACTGTATACCGTGTACGTCAGGCCCATACTAGAATATGCAGCACCAGTCTGGAACCCACACCTGGTCAAGCACGTAAGGAAACTAGAGAAAGTGCAAAGGTTTGCGACAAGGTTAGTTCCACAACTCAGGGGTCTGTCTTATGAAGAAAGGTTGAGGGAAATAGGACTAACAACACTGGAGGAAAGAAGGGTCAGAGGAGACATGATAACGACATACAAAATACTGCGGGGAATTGACAAGGTAGATAGTGACAGGTTGTTTCAGAGAGGGAACACAGAAACAAGGGGACACAACTGGAAGCTGAAGACTCAGATGAGTCAAAGGGATGTCAGGAAACATTTCTTCAGCCACAGAGTAGTCAGGAAGTGGAATGGACTAGAGAAAGATATAGTGGAGGCAGGAACCATACATAGTTTTAAGACAAGGTATGATAAAGCTCATGGAGCAGGGAGAGCAGAGACCCAGTAGCAGACAGCGAAGAGGCGGGGCCAGGAGCTGAGTCTCGACCCATGCAACCACAATTAGGTGAGTACACACATAAACACACGTAACAGGAAAGGCACTGCAATGGATCAGAGAATATCTGACAGGGAGGCAACAACGAGTCATGGTACGTGACGAGGTGTCAGGGTGGGCACCTGTGACGAGTGGGGTTCCACAAGGGTCAGTCCTAGGACCTGTACTGTTTTTGGTATATGTGAATTACATAACGGAAGGAATAGACTCAGAAGTGTCCCTGTTTGCAGATGATGTGAAATTAATGAGAAGAATTAAATCAGTCGAGGATCAGGCAGGACTACAAAGAGACCTGGACAGGCTACAAGCCTGGTCCAGTAACTGGCTCCTTGAATTTAACCCTGCCAAATGTAAAGTCATGAAGATCGGGGAAGGGCAAAGAAGACCGCAGACAGAGTATAGTCTAGGTGGCCAAAGACTGCAAACCTCACTCAAGGAAAAATATCTTGGGGTGAGTATAATTCCGAGCACATCTCCTGAGGCACACATCAATCAGATAACTGCTGCAGCATACGGGCGGCTGGCAAACCTAAGAATAGCGTTCCAATACCTCACTAAGGAATCGTTAAAGACTCTGTACACCATATACGTCAGGCCCATACTGGAGTATGCAGCACCAGTTTGGAACCCACACCTGGTCAAGCAAGTCAAGAAATTAGAGAAAGTGCAAAGGTTTGCAACAAGACTAGTCCCAGAGCTAATGGGATTGTCCTACGAAGAAAGGTTAAGGGAAATCGGCCTGACAACACTAGAGGACAGGAGGGTTAGGGGAGACATGATAACGACATAAAATACTGCGAGGAATAGATAAGGTGGACAGAGACAAGATGTTCCAGAGAGGGGACACAGAAACAAGGGGTCATAATTGGAAGTTGAAGACTCCTATGAGTCAAAGGGATGTTAGGAAGTATTTCTTCAGTCATAGAGTTGTCAGGAAGTGGAATAGCCTAGAAAGTGACTTAGTGGAGGCAGGAACCATACATAGTTTTAAGACGAGGTTTGATAAAGCTCATGGAGCAGAGAGAGAGAGGACCTAGTAGCAATCAGTGAAGAGGCGCGGCCAGGAGCTATGTCTCGATCCCTTCAACCACAAATAGGTGAGTACAAATAGGTGAGTACACACACACACACACACACACACACACCTGAGATTAGCGTTTAGATATCTGAGTAAGGAGTCATTTACGACATTGTACACCGTGTACGTCAGGCCTATACTGGAGTATGCAGCACCATTATGGAACCCTCACCAAGTCAAACACGTCACGAAATTGGAGAAAGTGCAAAAATTTGCAACACGTTTAGTCCCGGAACTGAGAGGTATGTCTTATGAGGAGAGGATAAGGGAACTCAACCTGATAACACTAGAGGATAGGAGGGACAGGGAGGACATGATAACAACGTATAAAATACTGAGAGGAATTGACAAGGTGGACAGGGCTCGAATGTTTCATAGATGGGATACAGGAACAAGGGGCCACAATTGGAAGCTGAAAACCCAGATGAGTCATAGGGATGTTAGGAAGTATTTCTTTAGCCTTAGAGTTGTGAGGAAGTGGAATAATCTGGAGTGTGAAGTAGTGGAAGCAAGTTCCATACATAGCTTTAAGAAGAGGCATGATAAAGCTTATGGAGCAGGGAGAGAGTAAATTAGTATCGACCAGTGAAGAGGCGAGGCCAGGAGCTATGACTCGACTCCTGCAACCACATATAGGTGAGTACATATAGGTGAGTGCACACACACACAAAGGAGAAAGATACGATAAATCTCTTGGAGGCAGGATCCATACATAGCTTTAAGAAGAGACACGATAAAGTTCATGGAGCAGGGAGAGAGTGGACCTAGTAGCGACCAGACAAGAGGCGAGGCCAGGAGCTGTGACTCGGCTCCTGCAACACAAATAGGTGAGTACACACACATGCACGTGTGTTTGTGCTTATTATTGGTCACTAATCATCTCTCTTCCTTATCTCTACAACTTTTTTCACCTTCCACATTTCCTAAACATCTAAACTCAGAATCGTAAAGCTTGCAGAGTTAACCATCTTCCCTTTTTATATTTCCTTTCTATTTCCTCTCCATTAGTGCCTTTCCTCCTTTCCCTACTTTATTGGAACATCTTACTTCCTAGTTATTCCGTCCCCTTCTCTGTCCTTATCTTTATTTTTCTATTGATTTCTTCTTTTTAATGCGCTTATCTCGCTCTCCCTCTGCTCCCTTTCTCACGCTATTCTCCCTCTCTTTATTTCGTTATTATTAAGGAGTTCTTTATATTTTTACTTTAGACACAACTGCTTGTACTGTCGCAACATTTTTTTTTCTCTGTCTCTGTCTGTCTATCTCTCTAGCAATCTCACATTCTTTTCGACATTCACTCTGCCTCACAAACCATGTGACACACATTAACTCTCTCTCACCTTTACATTCACCTCTCATACTTCAGCCTCTCTCCTCACTCATTTTCCTCAGACACATTACAATAAATTATGAACAGGCAGTTGTTACAGTATATATTGTTTTTTTTGTATAGACTTTTTTACAGACAAATGTTTTGACAGCTACTATGTGGAGGCACAGTCATCTGACGTCACTCTGGAGTCCTACAAACATCAACGTTATTCAAGTAATTGAAATCAGTGATTACACACCCGTGCACGAATGTATGCGCGTGCACGTGCACACACAGACACTGTGACTCGACCCCTGCAACCACAACTAGGTGAGTACACTGGAGGCAGGATCCATACATAGCATTAAGAAGAGATGCGATTCAGCTCATGGAGCAGGGAGAGAGTGGACCTAGTAACGACCAGCGAAGAGGCGGGGCCAGCAGCTGTGACTTGACCTCTGCAACCACAAACAGGTGAGTCTAGTGGTCTGCTGTTTGTGTCTACTCATACATGGCTTCTTCATTTCTTTTGCACGAAACCCTGGAGGTGATGGTGTTTTATTAGTCACGAAATAGGAAAGTGTGTGCTAAAGCAAGTCTCTCTCAGATGTTGACCAGCCGGGTTGTGGTGCGTTGGACTGTGTGCGGCCAGTGGTAAATGCCTGGTTGATCAGGCCTTGTTGATCTACCAGAAGGCCTGGTCTGAGACCGGGTCGCGGGGGCGTTGACCCCCGGAAGCATCCTTCAGGAATCCTTCCGCACTTACGGGTTAAGCAGCCACTGGCGTTATATATCTGAAGCACTAAATCAGTATGGGTCATTCGGCGTATGCGCCTCAGAATATAAGAGAGAGAAGACTTGGTATCCACTTACAGATCTACACGATCACCTGAAGACCCACACCAGGAAGATTTGTTCATTATCAAGGAAGAAAATATAGAAATGAACACTTATATATGTATTTAAAAAACCTCTGGATTGCATTATTTTTTTTTTAGATTAGAAAGTGTTTATTTCCATATAGAAAAAAATGTATGTAGAGGTCACCAGCAGCAGCAGGCAGTGTGTAGGCTGCGACTACTGGAGTTTTAAAGGGCTGGTTTGAAGGATTTAATAAAGAAGACGTGACACCACGAGCGTGGCACACACACACACACACACGCACGCAAACACACACGCGCACACACACACACACACACACACACACACACACACACACAAATAATAATAATAATGAAGATGATAATAATAATAAACAGAAGTCATCAGCACAACTCTGATGGTGTCACTGCAGGGAATTATATTGTGTTCAGGAACTGAGTCTAAAAAATATTAAACAGATCTCTTGAATAATGATATAAAACAATTGATATGAAGAGGACAAGGACAGTTGGATTAAACAATAATCGTACGCTGATTACAAGAGTAATCCACACAGGCAGATTACGGAGATTTACAGAGGTGAAGAAAATACATAAGATAGGGTACAAGCTTTTACTGGGACGGCGTTTCGTTCTTTGTATAGCTTCATCGGGTAATGTTTCGTTCTTTGTATAGCTTCATCGGGTAATGTTTCGTTCTTTGTATAGCTTCATCGGGTAATGTTTCGTTCTTTGTATAGCTTCATCGGGTAATGTTTCGTTCTTTGTATAGCTTCATCGGGTAATGTTTCGTTCTTTGTATAGCTTCATCGGGTTATGTTTCGTTCTTTGTATAGCTTCATCGGGTAATGTTTCGTTCTTTGTATAGCTTCATCAGAAAATGCTTCGGTCTGTGAAGAGCTCTATCAGGTCACATTTCTCTCTCTCTGTAGAGCTTCATCGCATGTTTTCGTTCTGTGTAGAACTTTATCGCATCAAGGTTCCACTCTTAGTAGAGCTTTATCATGGCATTATGAAGTTCTACAGAGAGATGAACGATGTCCCAATAAAAGCTTGCTTTGCAATGTGTGTATTTTCTCCACTATTGTCAGCAGAGCACCATTTGAATGCAACAAGTACAGTGGCACCATCCACAAGATATCCATTGTTGCAGGCTGGCCACACACCTGTTGTAAATATTCCTTTTATTCTTTCTATTCATGTACGGAATGAATATCGCATACACAAATATTTTTTCAGTATGCTCCCATGCAACAGATTGCAACCTACATTCTAGATATCGGTAATGTAGTTTTAAAAAGTTACCATAGCGCATAGCAATGCAATATTTAGAAATAATACAGAGCAATTCAAATAAAATTAAATATTATTTCTCTGAATTTGAATGTTTTTTTTTTCTTTGGTTGTAGTATAATAATAGTTCTAGGATTCTAGGAGCAGTTGTGAGGTCGGATCACGACCTAGACAGAAGACAGAGCACGGTCAACTGTGGCAATACTCTTACTGGCTTGCGAATGCCATTGGAAATAGTGGAGTGTAACCCCCAGCTGGAGAATCATCCTCAAGGTCAGACCGATGAGCAAGTTGACTCACGACTCTTGAGATAAACAACGTGGGATCCAGAGTGCTGGTGAGCTGTGAAGGAGATCTTGCTGGTGAGCTGTGATGGAGATCTTGCTGGTGAGCTGTGATGGAGATCTTGCTAGTGAGCTGTGATAGAGAACTTGCTGGTGAGCTGTGATGGAGATCTTGCTGGTGAGCTGTGATGGAGATCTTGCTGGTGAGCTGTGATGGAGAACTTGCTGGTGTGCTGTGATGGAGATCTTGCTGGTGAGCTTTGATGGAGATCTTGCTGGTGAGCTGTGATGGAGATCTTGCTGGTGTGCTGTGATGGAGATCTTGCTGGTGAGCTGTGAAGGAGATCTTGCTTGTGTGCTGTGATGGAGATCTTGCTGGTGAGCTGTGATGGAGATCTTGCTGGTGTGCTGTGATGGAGATCTTGCTGGTGTGCTGTGAAGGAGATCTTGCTTGTGTGCTGTGATGGAGATCTTTCTGGTGAGCTGTGATGGAGATCTTGCTGGTGAGCTTTGATGGAGATCTTGCTGGTGTGCTGTGATGGAGATCTTGCTGGTGTGCTGTGATGGAGATCTTGCTGGTGAGCTGTGATGGAGATCTTGCTGGTGAGCTGTGATGGAGATCTTGCTGGTGAGCTGTGATGGAGATCTTGCTAGTGAGCTGTGATGGAGATCTTGCTGGTGTGCTGTGATGGAGATCTTGCTGGTGAGCTGTGATGGAGATCTTGCTGGTGAGCTGTGATGGAGATCTTGCTAGTGAGCTGTGATAGAGAACTTGCTGGTGTGCTGTGATGGAGATTTTGCTGGTGAGCTGTGATGGAGATCTTGCTGGTGTTCAGTGATGGAGATCTTGCTGGTGAGCTGGGATGGAAATCTTGCTAGTGAGCTGTCATGGAGATCTTACTGGAGAGCTGTCATGGAGATTTTGCTGGTGTTCTGTGAAGGAGGTCTTGCTTGTGAGCTGTGATGGAGATCTAGCTGGTGAGCTTTGATGGAGATCTTGCTGTTGTGCTGTGAAGGAGATCTTGCTGGTGAACTCTGATGGAGATCTTGCTGGTGAGCTGGGATGGAGATCTTGCTGGTAAGCTGGGATGGAGATCTTGCTGGTAAGCTGTGATGGAGATCTTGCTGGAGTTCTGTGATGGAGATCATGCTGGTGAGCTGTGATGGAGATTTTGCTGGTGCTGTCATAGAGATTTTGCTGGTGTTCTGTCATAGAGATCTTGCTGGTGTTCTGTCATGGAGATCTTGCTGGTGAGCTGTGATGGAGATCTTGCTGGTGTTCTGTAATGGAAATCTTGCTGGTGAGCTGTGATGGAGATCTTGCTGGTGACAGTGGTTCACCCACAAAGTACTCAACTAGTTCCTTGGGTACCAGACGTGGGTTCATTATACTGTTTACATTCACACCTGAGTGGGAGCAGTATTATGTATTGAGATATGCTATTCTGCCTTTGCTGCGCTCCCTGGTTTAATATTTCGTGATGCCCTTTATCCATATTGTGCAATGAAGTCGTAGATTTTAAATATTTGTTTATACTTATTTTCTTTGGTTATGTGAATTTGGTATATACATACGTGGGGTTATGTAGGCATAACCCAGCTGGTCACCGCTGGGGAGCTGGATGATATATATATATATATATATATATATTTTTTTATTTTATTAACACATCGGCCGATTCCCACCAAGGCAGGGTGGCCCGAAAAAGAAAAACTTTCATCATCATTCACTCCATCACTGTCTTGCCAGAAGGGTGCTTTACACTACAGTTATAAAACTGCAACATTTACACCCCTCCTTCATATATATATATATATATATATATATATATATATATATATATATATATATATATATATTTATATATATATATATATATATATATATATATATATATATATATATATATATATATATATATATATAGTATATATATTAGTGCCTTTCACAATTTACTTCATAAGCTGAACATTTAAGACGTCCAAAAAGGAGGTTTGCCACTGTCTGCTGTTAGGGGAAGAACCAGGAATTGTCTGTTGCATGCAACTAATGGCAACAAGTAGCCGTAGGGCCAGAAATACCCGCGTTTTATATCCACTATCTGGGTTCTACATTATTTAGTCCTTTATGTCATTCTGTATGGAGGTCTCCAACTCCTCAATTTCTCCCCTGGTGATGGCGACATTTAACTATTTCATCTCTTTATCTCATCTACATCGTTATTTTGGTGGTCTACGTCTCTCAGAGTATATACACTTATATGTTGGTGTAAAAGAAGTACATAGTTTTATACAAGAGACAGTAGACCATCTGTGAAGCAGCGTGAGAGAATAATCCATAAAGAATTAGCAACACAAATGTCATACGTGTGGCATCATATCGTGCTGAGTAAAGATTCGAGTGATCCGGTAAGCACGAGTCAAGCCCTGGTCAATTATGACCTGCATTAGTAATGTTTTTTTTCGTATTTCTCCTGACAATAAATATACCAGCATCATTTCAACGGTAGTCGTCACTTGAGGGATAAGTCAGCCTGAGTGGAAAGATGTTTCCTTAACACTATGTCTTCTTCTCAGTCGATTCTTATCTTTTTCACATGGATAAATATTGGTATTAATTATCTCATTCTGCGTCATATTGCTTTGGTTCTTTATTTTAATTTACTTTTACACATTTCCATTACATATATATTTATTTCCGTTCAAAAGAAATTAATGTAAATTTAATAAACCAATAGCATTAGTATCATTATTAAACAAATATCTTGAAACTTATATTATTTCAATCATTGCCTATTCTCCCTCTCATCCTCTTCTCCAAGTTTGATATTACTTGTGTTCCAGCCATTTTCACTAAAAGATCTCTTCAACTTTTCTTCATATTTCCATCTGGATACAGAACGCAAATTTCTTCCTGTCGCCCGGACATTATTCATTCATGTTTCATTTAATTAAGAATGCTACTTACTCCTGAAGGACATTGAAGGAATCTCAAGTTCTTTCTTCTCCGTTCTTGCACGTTTTTTTTTTTTTGCTATTAATTTTCTTTTTAAATTTCATCTTGTTTCTTCTCTACTGTGCCTACCTTGTTTGCATACAGTTACATGATATCACAGAGACCTTATTTATATTTAATTTCAGCAGCGAATGGGCATTCTTTGGATCCGGATGATTATGAATGGATATCGATCAGTTATGGACTTGAACATTAAGCAACAGATTTATTATAAACTCCAAATCTTCTACTGAAGGTGACCAGATACAATTTCGAGACGGACTGTATGATACGACACGATGTACCTGCAAAATCATGATCCTATTCTTGAAGGCTCAACGGCATGTACAGAATTGTACCATTTCATTCGTATTCTGTATTGACAACATGGACGAGCTCTGTAATATCATACGTACAGCTGTTGCCTGTGACAAGCGAATATACGAAGTTATCTGTTTTTCTCTGATAATATTAACGAATGTCCGGAAAAATATGTGACACTGTGGTGGTCATGTTTATAATTCAGTCATTTGTTATATCTAATTTACACTCCTCAATTAGTGCGCGAAGCACGTATTTCCCCACATACACCCATTAATCGCGCTCTTTGGCTAAAATGTTAAAAATTATTTTAGATAATTCTGATTGCACGAGTGTAATCAGAATTGAATTTTCACAAGAACTAGTGTTAGAATTCGTACCAAAAGAAACAAATTCAATTACAAAAACCAAAACGATTAAATACACACACAGTGTACCTACAGAGTTAATTTTGCTCATGCTGATCCACCAACCTCGTGGGTCTTCACTGTAGATATAATGTTTCTTACAAATTCATCATTGTAACAGTAAAATGTATTTTTTTAACCTATTCTAGGTTAATATTTGTCTTTTCTGGATTGACTCCACTATAATGTATTGCTTATATATACCATTGTTAATAAGTATGTAAGAAGTAAAATGAAAGTACAGGAACCCTTAAGCCGTCAATATAAACAGAAATCACAGATTCAACTAACGGTGCCATCGCAGATAAGGTGCGCGTCTCAATGTTTAGTGCGCCGCACCTGATTAACTATTGCGCAGGCGCACAGCATTTAGAGACCACTGCTCTCTTCTACAAATTTTACTTTCTAAACACCATCTCCATCTCCTAGATCTGTTTCTCCAACTTGCTCTTCCTCGACTCCTTACGGCTCCTTTACTCCTCCGTTATTCTCTGTCGTTCTCTTACCATTATTTCTCTCCTTCCTTCCTCCGTTCTTCTATCTCCTTCCTCTCTCTCTCTCTCTCTCTCCCTCCCATTTCTTACCCATCTTCCTCTCTCTCTCTCACTCCCTCCTCCGTCTATCAAAGAAGCCAGCTTCCCGTCGAGAGCCATATTCGAAGACTGCCAATATCCGGAGCATCACCCTGTTCCTCATGCCGAAGTTCACTCCCTCGGAATACTCGTGATCACCAGGCGAGTTGACGTCTTGCTGGCGCTTAAAGAGATGGAACTGCTTTTGAAGAGCGTCTACTGACGTCCTAGTCGTCTTGTTGGTTCTTATATGATGGAACTGCTTTTGAAGAGCGTCTACTAACGTTCGAGACGTCCTGACGGTGCTTATAGAGATGGAATTGCTTTTGAAGTACGTCTACTGACGTCCGAGACGTCTTGCTGGTTCTTATATGATGGAACTGCTTTTGAAGTGGCGTCTACTGGCATTCGAGACGGCGAGACGTCTTGACGGTGCTTTGGGGGTTAGCCGACACCCTCGAGACGTTCCTAGAGTACTTCACAACTTGTGTGGAAAAGACACTTATTAGAGGACATTTATTAGAGGAAAAGTTTCGCCACGAGTGGTTTCTTCAGTCGTGGAGAAACGTTTCTTCTAATAAACGTCCTGAACTTAACATAAATGTCCTTTTTCCATATTTTGTCTTTATCATCATACCATTTCTCACTTCACAACACACACAAGAACATGCGCAAATAAAAATGCGCTCAACTGCATTCAGTCATGCGCACTTGGAGTCTCGCTCCTTTCTATCTAGTTTGTCTGGCCATATTTTTATCCTTCCGTGAATAATCTCTTGAAAGTTGAACAGAATCCTAACCTTAGAATGATAAGAATAATTCATCAACAGACCATCAGCGGCTGGTCCAAGTTATTGTTCTGTTTAGATTTCTTAGTGTATATATGTGTATATACATTCATATGCACATACATGCACATTACATATATTCAAGCATTACTTACATACATGCATGCATACATTCATATATATATATACTTATATTGATACATACATACATATTTACATGCATACATACATATGTACATATACACATCCACAGGCGTTGTATGACCCAGATGGGTCATACAAAAAAGAAGAAAAAAAGAACGATGAAGAAGAATATGATGTAGAAGAAACACTGCAATAGGACTTTCTAAAAATACTAAATTACAAGTTTCACTGAATATTTTAGGAAACTTAATGTCCCTTATCAAAAATACAGGTCGTATGTGAAGTAAAATCTCAGCCTTATAAGCCTTCTGC
Organism: Cherax destructor; assembly: GCA_009830355.1. NCBI lineage: Eukaryota > Metazoa > Arthropoda > Malacostraca > Decapoda > Parastacidae > Cherax > Cherax destructor. The sequence goes on along the minus strand of WNWK01001902.1, from coordinate 160,684 downwards.
TGTTCTATTATTTTCACATTTCCTTGATAATGCAAGAACTCACGAAAGCGCTTGGAAGTTCACTATTTTTTAACAGTGTTTGCGCTATATGACCTTTGTTGGTTTAGCGCTTTTTTATTATAAGAATAATAATAATAATTTAACAGTGGTTGTTTTGCATATTGTGATATCGTAGTGAATATATATTCTTTCCCGACTTGATATACAAAGCTTGCGAATGCGCGTCACAAAGGCCATGTCACCTAGCGAAGATTTTTTTTTTTGTGTTTAGGCAACAATGGATCTGGAGGACTGTGATGGACAGCCTCCTCCTCTCCCCTCCCTCTCCCCTCCCCTGCCCTCTTACTTGATTCCTCAACAGATGTTCCTTCAGAGGACAGTACTAGTTCTTTCTTAATATGAAAAGGCGTGATGGGGAGTGGGGGGGGGCAAAGGTCTGCAGCAAGGGTCTGCTTCGATCTGAAGACGTCAATGTTGATGCCTGTGTTGCAGCTGACGCTTCTCCTCTCATGATAAAATACTCCCACTCTCGTGACAAGACACCTGAAGGGGATATATATACACCCATTGGTGTATATCTCTCAGTGTATGTGTACTGAGAGTTTATTTTATTCCCCGTTTTAGGGATTATAATAGTAACTGCTGGTGTACAGGTTGAATGAAACATTAATGACCCTTTAAACTAATAACCCCCACACACACAAAAAAAAAAAAAAAAAAAATATGAGGCTTCTCTAAAGTTTCCTCTTCCGGATGTTACTTGCGAAATGTTGTACATACGAAAATTGTTACTTATTTTCCCTTACAGTGTTACTGGAGTCAACAAACTAAAACTATTCTTGACATTTTTTTATTAACTTACCCGCGTAAATTACTTAACTAACACAGAATAATCATTGCCTCTCCTCCTGGACCAATACAAAGTAATCTCTCCCAACATAAGTGGACTAAAATAAAAGTAATTAGCCCTCCCTTTGCAGGATTTGTTGCTTAATACAAAGTAACAGCTGCCTCTCTTCCCGGAATATGTTGAAAGTAATTACTCCTCCCCTCCCGTTATGAACTAACACGATATCATTCTCAACGCCACACAAAAAATTCTGGTTAAATAATTTCACTCTATTCGTTCCTTCCCAGTACATTTCAAGTTGGGCAGCAGAACAGAGCCAGTCTGTTTTGTCTTACGAGATGTTTTGCCCGAAATTGGGATTTATCAAGTCTGTACAGACTTCGTAAAGGGCGAAACGTCGACTGATTAAAAGGTTCGCTCAAGTACTCGTCATACACTATATTTTACGTATTGCCTGTCAATTTTGTTCTCTTTATTTTCGAGTTTTCACAAAAGTGTGAAAACTCACACACACTAACTTTTCCTTAATCCTGTTTTTCTGACATGTAAATAATGAAACTAATGTAAATTATGTTTTAATTAATAGTGTCTTCTCTTGTGCTCTGCATATTCATGGGTGTCTACTCTTACACTGGTGCTCTGTTCTTGCATGGGTGTCTACTCTTACACTGGTGCTCTGTTCTTGCATGGGTGTCTACTCTTACACTGGTGCTCTGTTCTTGCATGGGTGTCTACTCTTACACTGGTGCTCTGTTCTTGCATGGGTGTCTACTCTTACACTGGTGCTCTGTTCTTGCATGGGTGTCTACTCTTACACTGGTGCTTTGTTCTTGCATGGGTGTCTACACTTACACTGGTGCTCTGTTCTTGCATGGGTGTCTACTCTTACACTGGTGCTCTGTTCTTGCACGTGTGTCTACTCTTACACTGGTGCTCTGTTCTTGCATGGGTGTCTACTCCTACACTGGTGCTCTGTTCTGCATGTGTCACTCTTACACTGGTGCTCTGTTCTTGCATGGGTGTCTACTCCTACACTGGTGCTCTGTTCTGCATGTGTCTACTCTACACTGGTGCTCTGTTCTTGCATGGGTGTCTACTCTTACACTGATGCTCTGTTCTTGCATGGGTATCTACTCTTACACTGGTGCTCTGTTCTTGCATGGGTGTCCACTCCTGCACTTCTACTCCACTCTTTCCTCACTCAATTCTCACACTTTCTTGGGCATCAGCCTTTACCGTCTTCTAAGATGCTGGCAAACAGATGGCCGCATTGTTCATCTGGACACCTCCACAGGTTTCACAGACAGGAGCAGACTGTGCCAGGCTCCTGGGACAAAATCAGTCTTCGCTGGGTTATTGTGGACAAAAGCAGGCTCTGCCGCGCTCCATAGGCAACAGCTGACTGCGCCAGGAAACGCAGATTGCGGCAGATTGCATTAGAAATGAGCACACTGCGTCAGGTTCAATGGAGGCTAGTCACTAAGCTGTGTGTTATTTACAGCTTCTCTTAATCATCCCTGATGGCACCGCAGACTTCGTATGAGGCGACTAAAATGCCGGGAGCAATGGGCTAGTAACCCCCTCTCCCGTAGAAAATACTAAAAAAGAGAAGAAAAAAATATAAAACTGGGATGCTTCTATGTGCGTGGATGTAATGCGGATGATAAGAAAGAGATGATTGCTAATGCTGTGAATGAAAAGAAGTTGGATGTCCTAGCTCTAAGCGAAACAAAGCTGAAAAGGGTAGGTGAGTTTCAGTGGGGAGAGATAAATGGGATTACCTCAGGAGTATCTGAGAGAGTTAGAGCAAAGGAAGGGGTAGCAATAATGTTCAAGGATTAGTTATGGAAGGAGAAGAAGGAATATAAATGTATAAATTCAAGGATTATGTCGATTAAAATAAGGGTACGATGCGAAAAGTGGGTCATAATAAGTAAGTATGCACCTGGAGAAGGGAGGAGTGTAGAGGAGAGAGAGAGAGAGAGAGAGATTTTGGGAGATAAGCGAGATGTAAGAACTTTTGAACCAAGTGAGAGAGTAATTGTGGTAAGGGACCTAAATGCTAAAGAAGGAGAAACATTTAGAGAAGGTGTGGTAGGTAAGTTTGGGGTGCAAGGTGTAAATAATAATGGGGCCTTTTGATTGAACTTTGAATAGAAAGGGTGTAATGACAGGAGTTTGTTGGACTACGTACTGGTAGATAAAAGACCGTTGGGTAGACTCCAGGATGTACATGTTTATAGAGGGGCCACATATATATCGGATAACTTTTTAGTTGTAGCTACAGTGAGAGTAAAATGTAGCTTTGGATGTAAGGAAAATAGAAGCAGCAAGTTAGAGAGTGGTGAAGGTTTATAAACTAAATTAGGACGCAGTTAGGGTAAGATATAAACAACTACTGGAGGATAGATATGCTAGTGAGAATATATTTAATGGGGTCGAAAATGTATGGAGTAGGTTTAAGAATGTAGTGTTAGAGTGTTCAGCAGAAGTTTGTGGTTACAGGAAAGTGGGTTCGGGAGGGAAGAAGAGCGATTGGTGGAATGATGATGTAAAGAGAGTAGTAAGGGAGAAAAAGTTTGCATATGAGAAGTTTTTACAAAATAGAATTGATGGAAGGAGGGAGGAGTATATGGAGAGAAAAATAGAGGTTAAGAGAGTGGTGAAGCAATGTAAAAAGAGAACAAATGAGAGAGTGGGTGAGATGTTATCAATACTTTTAGTTGAAAATAAGAAAAAGTTTTGGAGTGAGATTAATAAGTTGAGGAAGCCTAGGGAACGAATGGATTTGATAGTTAAAAATAGTAGAGGAGAGTTATTAAATGGAGAGTTAGAGGTATAGGGAAGATGGAGGGAATATTTCGAGGAACTGTTAAATGTTGATGAAGATAGGGAAGCCGTGATTTCGTGTATAGGGCATGGAGGAAAAACATCTTGTAGGAGTGAGGAAGAGCCAGTTGTGAGTGTGGGGAAAGTTCGTGAGGCACTGGGTAGAATGAAAGGGGGTAAGGAAGCTGGGATTGATGGGATAAAGATAGAAATGTTACAAGCAGGTGGGTACATAATTTTGGAGTGGTTGGTGCTTTTATTTAATAAATGTATGGAAGAGGGTAAGATACCTATAGATTGGCAAAGAGCGTGTATAGGGGAATACATCTGTTGAGTATATCTGGTAAAGTATATCGTAGAGTTGTTATTGAAAGAATTAAGTGTAAGACTGAGAGTAGGATAGCAGATGAACAAGGAGGCTTTAGGAAAGGTAGGGGAGTGTATACCAAGTGTTTATTATGAAACATATAGGTGAACAGTATATAGATAAGGGTAAAGAGGTTTTTGTGGCATTTATGGATTTGAAAAAAGGTGTATGACGTGGTGGATATGGGTCAATATGGCAGATGTTGCAAATTAATGGAATAGGAGGTAGGTTACTGAAAGCAGTGAAGAATTTTTACGAGGATAGTGAGGTTCAGATTAGAGTATGTAGGAGAGAGGGATATTATTTCCCAGTAAAAGTGGGCCTTAGACAAGGATGTGTGATGTCACCGTGGTTGTTCAATATATTTATAGATAGGGTTGTAAGAGAAGTGAATGCTCGGGTGTTGGCAAGAGGTGTGGGGTTAAAAGATAAAGAATCTAACACATAGTGGGAGTTGTCACAGTTCCTCTTTGCTGAAGACACTGTGCTTTTAGGAGATTCTGAAGAGAAGTTTCAGAGGTTGGTGAATGAGTTTCGTAAGGTATGTAAAATAAGAAAATTAAAAGTGAATATAGGAAATATAGGAAAGAATAAGGTGATGAGGATAAAAAAAATGAGGTAACAAAAGACTATATATCCAATTGGAGGGAGAGAGTATGGAGGAGGTGAATGTATTCAGATATTTAGGTGTGGACTTGTCAGCAGATGGGTCTTTGAAAGATGAGGTGAATCAAAGAATTGATGATGGGAAAAGGGTGAGTGGTGCACTTAGGAGTCTGAGGATACAAAGAACTTTGTCCATGGAAGCAAAGAGGGGAATGTATGAGAGTATAGTTATATCAACGCTCTAATATGGCTGTGAAGCATGGGAGGTAAATGTTGCAACAAGGAGAAGGCTGGAGGCAGTGGAGATGTCATGTCTGATGGCAATGTGTGGTGTGAATATAATGCAGAGAATTCGTAGTTTGGAAATTAGGAGGAGGTAAGGGATGGAGGAGGGAATGGAAAAAAATAAAATGACTTCGAGAGTGTAAAAATATGTAGTGGAGGGAAGGCGGGGTAGGGGTCAGCCTAGGAAAGGTTGGAGGGAGGGGGGTAAAGGAGGTTTTGTGTGAGAGGGGCTTGGACTTCCAGCAAGCATGCGTGAATGTGTTAGACAGGAGCAAAAGGAGGCAAATGGTTTTTGGAACTAGACGTGCTGTTGGAGTGTGAGCAGGGTAACATTTAGGAAGAGATTCAGGTAATCACAAAGATACGTACATAATAATAGCAAAATTGCTGAAGTGAAATAAAATAACAATAATACCAACGAGAATCAAGTAAAAATGGGATTTCACATTTGCCTTTATACAAAGCATATATTTAAAAATACATTGCGTAATCCTTCTATTATCTAATAATGACCATACCATTATTATGTTAAAGTCTGTAGACAGTTTCAAGAAGGTTCATCCATACCATCATGCATGACGCTGGCCTGAGCGCCACCCGCTTCCCCCAGGTCTCATAATATATGGTATGTACATACTATTCATACTCCCATGCCATGGCATAATGCTCCAGCATGGCAGATATACAGAGTGTGGGCAGGATCACACACTATACTCAGAGTTACGGAAAGAATAAGTAGGAAATGTTTTTCCGAGCAATTGGAGGCGTGTATGGCGGTCGTTCAGTGAGTGTCCACAAAGGAAGCTTAGCATGGAATGGGCAATGTTGCAGCGGCACATGTGACGCATTATCTCTCGACGGGTTTCTTATTTTTCTCTCTTGCTGCTCGTGCTCTAGTTTTATTGTCTTTCACTGCTGACACGTTAATATCCGCGACTCCGTGGTTGTGGTGGAGGTGGTGTCTCTCTCATGTACGACAGAGGGATTTTTTCAGTGCTTGCGTTTTGTATGTCTTATATATATATATATATATATATATATATATATATATATATATATATATATATATATATATATATATATATATATATATATATATATATATATATATATATATATATATATATATATATATATATATATATATATATATATATATATATATATATATATATATATATATATATATATATATATATATATATATATATATATATATTATATATATATATATATATATATATATATATATATATATATATATATATATATATATATTTATATAAGCATATATTCTTCATAAATATTTTACTATTTAATGCACGATTAAGTTTCCACTTCGGAAGTAAAAAGAAATCCAAGAGCATTTTATTACAGCACATTAGCAATTCTAAAACTAATTTAACATTTGAATGGGAAACTGTCGAAGTTTTAATGGTGCAAAACGGATGAATGAATGAAGTCATAAAACTCATAGGTTTCTCACTCGCCAAATTCAAAATCTTCTCCTTCATTCAAATCTAACTCGCTTGCGTAAGATATTTTTTTCACAAGTAAGATAATGTAGTTAAAATATTCTTTTACTGTTTGCGTGGGTTTCATTGTTGTGCATTTTTTTTTTATATTAGCAAAAGTGAACTATAACATACAAACAAATTATTTTATTTTTTAGATACAGAAAAGTGTCCTTGTCAGAATTGAAGACATGACACAGGTGTAGGATAAATTTTAATTGTGACAACGTTTCGCTCTTCATTGAGTTGTCAAGTTAATGACTTGGGCGAAATGTTATCTCAATAAAAACTTTCCCTGCAGCCTGTCTCATTTCTTCAATCGTTTTGGTTCGTAAATTTGTCATTTGAAAAAAAGAGGTTTTCATAGAAAGTTCCTGACGCCGGATAAGAGTCACTAGGAATTTTTTTCTTACTCTGAAAAATATAAAGAGAAAGAGAGAGCGAGAGAGCATCAATCCCTCTGAGGTATACCTGGGCGCAACATATCCCAGGAATAGCCCATGGTATACACGTATCTCGCTATATTCTAGCATATGGAAGGGAATGAACGAGGATGAAGATCAAATTTTCCTCGCGTCGAGGAACACGACGTAGGTAGGTTGAAACATCTCATTTCCCTTGAGAAGAGAGACAGATTGAGACGCAGATGGGGATGCTGCATCAGTAGTGGACCGTAGAAGACCGGCAGTGAACCGGATAACCAGAGAGGGACCAAGCCTGAGTTGAAACAGAGAAGGACAAAGACTAGAGATGAAGTTAGAGATGAACCGGAGCAGAGGTTATTACGTATTTGTATTTGTGTCTTTGCAATGGATTCCACAGTCCGAATTTCAGTGGCTGACCTGTATGCAGGTCGTAATAAAAAGGTTTCCACTATAATGTTTTACCAATTTAAGAGGTTGAAACATTTAACATTAACACTTTACTTAAAAACTGTTACACAAAGGGATATGTGCATTTACATTTATTAAGAATTAAATAATGATTATTAGTCAACAAATCCTAGTATTGTCCCTCACTCGATATTAACTTGATACAATGACAGAGTGAATACCTAACACACTATGAGTTCCCAAGATACAAATAACCTCGACACCCTAAATAAGTTATTCTAGATAGACACAATGTTGTGAAACAGCAATAGTGACTGTCAAACACCATGAGGTGAACAAATAGAAGCCCCAAAACCAAAGCAAAGGCCTACTTACAATGCTAGGCAGTGTAATTTCATATGCCCCGACTGACAGTGTGAAGATAACCAGTAACGAAGAATATTTAGAGCTGAACTCTGGAGGGACATGTATCATGACAGGTATATCCTACAACCATCCACAAGACGACTTGAGATAAAACCCACAAGAACACCATTACAAACTCTAACTCACCACCAGAAAAGCCATATAAAAACACTTAAAATCGAAAAGAATAGAAGAATCAACCATCTAGCATCCGCACTTACACACTGAACTAGTGCCAACATCCAACACTCAAACCCACAGAGGCAACCCTCCTCTCCAGACGATTTCCATAAATTTCTGAGAAGTTTGCGTAGGCGAACGATAATCTGAGAAACATTGTTCACTCACCTGTAAAAGTATAGTTAAATGATGTCGTACAACAATGAATAAAGACAAAGACATGACACAGGTGAGAAGGCCACCCTCCCCATTTCTAGGCTCAATAGGAAAAAGCGTGGGAAATCCTAAAACAAATTTCCTGGCAAATTGTCTTGTATACACCTCTCTCAACAAAATAAACTATGGAAAAATAGACATAAATGCAGCATAATGCGATCCTTTATTGACTATGTTTTACTCACACAGTGGGTTTTATCAAGTCACAAACAGATCTACCTGAGCAGAGAGTACGTGACTATATATAGAAAGTATAATGAAGGGTTAGGTGAGGAATGTTGAAGCTGATTGCTGAGAAGAGGTTGCATCTGAGAAGGATGTACCCATTTATCTCCTAAATAAACTATGCAAAATAAACAACACAAAATAACTCACTGCATCTTTTGTTTATTCTCTGTAAATACCGTTATCAATTTCAGTACTGATATGTCTGTTTTATAGAAAATTGTCTGAGTATTTCCAGGTCAGTTTACAGGCATATTATAAGGCAGACCAGACTTGAAGCGTGCCATATCAGAGATGAACCAGAGAGCCAAACAGGTGAACCAAAAGTGAACCAGAAAAACCAAAGTTGGGCCAAACTAAAGGTGACCGTACAGGTGTCCCTCGTGCCGTGACTCGACACACTTTCCAGCTCCATTCTTTCCAGTGCCTCTCTGTATTCACCTATTATTTTAGCCTAAGGAGGTCGAATCTCTGTTCAGTATCCCCTGCCTCTAAATTATTCACAAACGGTTACATGAAACGCCTCATCTCATGAGATATCATACCCTCTCGTGAGGCCGTGTAAGGAATCTTCTTCGACCACTTAACCTTCCAGCTCCACTCACTTCCTACCTACCATCAGGCGGAAGGAGCACTTCCCTACATTTCTGTGATTCATTTGCATCTCTAAGTTCCAAGTACGCTTGTTTGATCCCTTCATTTCAGTCTGTATTCGTGAATGAACTGCTACCATTTAGCTGGCTGAGACTGGTTTAATTTCTAGCCTCCTGGGCAATAGCATACCTATTCTTTACTATGTGTAAGGAATCTGTTTCGATCACTATTTTCGCTTGGTTATTACACTCTCTGACCAGAGTGAAAGTTAATAACTATTTTCACACATTCCTGGGGCTTTTGTGTGTGTTAGTTACCATTTTGTCCTAGGCACATGTCGATTAGACACTAGGTTTGTTGTATGTATGTGTGTGTGTGTAACGAAACACTTCGAAATGTTTCGGCCCCGCCGGGAATTGAACCCGGGCCCTCCGTGCGTGAAGCAAGAGCGCTAGCCACCATGCCATCGGGCAAGTGTGTGTGTGTGTGTGTGTGTGTGTGTGTGTGTGTGTGTGTGTGTGTGTACGTGTCCTTGCACGAGCGAGGCGCGTGTGGTCGACCTCAGGCATAAATCTACCCAAGCATATTTGTATATATATATTGTAAACAAATAAACGGATTAACCGAAAAAAACGAGCAATCAGCTTGTTGTGGCTCTCTCTCCAAAGCGTTTCATTTCTGATGTTATGAAAACTGACAATATGCGACCACATAACAATTTATATCACTAGAATGATTAAAAATATCTCCCTCCCGCATGACTAATAAAAACATTCTATTTGAATGATTAAGAATTTCCGTACTAGATAACTCTGAAAATGTCAAATTATAGACAAAAAGCAACGCTGTTAAAACCATCTGGGAATAATGAATACAACATTTGGTTAAAAACAATTCTGGGGAATTATTTATAGTGAGCTAACTGCTTTTTTTTTTAATAATTTCTCTTCATCACTGTGAAAGTGAATGAGGGAGGGAGGGAGGTGGAGAAGAAAGAAGGAAAGGAGGAAGGAAAGCTGAGGAGGGAGGGGAAAAAGGGAGGGATGGAGAAATAAACGGAAGGAGATGGAGTAGAAGGAAGGCGAGAAGTGAGGGAGAGGGATAAAGGGAGATAAGACTGCTAAGAGAAAACCTCACCTTTTCTGGGGAGGAATGAATGTTAGTGTACTCATCTATTTACTCACCTATTTGTGGTTGCAGGGGTCGAGTCACAACTCCTGGCTCTGCCTCTTCACTAGTTCACTCTCTCCCTGCTCCAAGAAGTGCCTTATCATACCTCATCTTAAAGCTAAGAATAGATCCTGCCTCCACAACCTCACTCTCCAGATTGTTCCACTTCCTGACAGTTCTAAGGCTGTGTGTGTGTGTGTGTGTGTGTGTGTGTGTGTGTGTGTGTGTGTGTGTACCACTATCACACCGTCTCCACAGCCACTAGTTGCTACCTGTGTAAGGTAATGTGAGACGAGGAGACACAACGTCAGGCAATTCCCACGATAATTAACTCCAGGTTCTGAATGAGGTCCGGGAAGGAGGGAGAGAAGGAGGAGGAGAGAGAGAGAGAGAGAGAGAGAGAGAGAGAGAGAGAGAGAGAGAGAGAGAGAGAGAGAGAGAAAAGGACACCTACAGGTGACGGTCATCAAGACCATGAGATATTTTAAAGATCTTCAAAGTCCATTTTAATTACATTTAGTATTCTACGCAGAAAACAAAACAGCAATTAATTGGCAGTGTTTTTTTCTTCTGGAAGCAGAACAGTTTCTCCCGACTCAGCTCTTACCAAGACGATGATCTGTTAAGACACGTAAACAACCCACACATAATAGAAAGAGACTTTTGTTGACGTTTCAGTCCGACTTGATGATCTGTTGTTGTGTTGGTTGGAGGGCGCAACGCCGACTGGTTAAAAAAAAGATTCAAACATGTAGAAAAGACCTTCATAAGAGCAACGTTTCGCTCTTAATGTAGTATTAAACTTTATTAAGTAGTATTGCCCAAATATATAGAAATTTTCTGAACACTTGTCTTCTGCCCACAAACCTATTGAAACCTCCAGCATACGATGCATAGAGGAACTCTGAGTTTTGATCCCGCTTAAAAACAAAATTTCTCAATATATTAGATTCTGAAGAGCCTATGATAGAGAAGGGGGGGGGGGTCAGCTGGCACAATGGTCCGGGGTCCCGGCTGTGAATCTCTGAAGGGGGTCCATAGCCAAAGACGTTTTATTTTTATTTTTTTCATTTGAATTTTTTGACAATTTCAACTATTTTTAGTTCATTTAAAAATCAATTATCTGAAATTCACTTAGACTGGGGGTCTCAGCCTGCCCCCAGGGGCCGCAAAGCAGTCTTGTTACGCCTTGCAAAATTTATCTTGGAGGCCCTGTGTTTAACACAGAGTAATGTATGGATATAAATGACACCTGCTGTAAAAAACAGATGGCTTCCTTCCTTCTCGTCTCTTTAGTAAACCAGCTGGAAGATAAAGAAAATAAAGTGTATAAATGCTTGCCCAGTTGTATGTGGGAGGTCAAGAAATCTACTGGAATGTGTGTGTGTGTACCTACCTACTTGTACTTACCTATCTGTGGTTGCAGGGTTCGAGTTACTGCTCCTGGCCCCAACTCTTCACTAGTCGCTATTAGGTCCTCTCTCTGGCTGCTCCAGGAGTTTTATCATATCTCTTCTTAAAACAATGAATGGATCCTGTGTATGTGTACTCACCTAATTGTGGTTGCAGGGGTCGAAGCACAGCTCCTAGCCCCGCCCCTTCCCCAGGTGTGTGTGTGTGTGTGTGTGTGTGTGCGGGCGCGTCACTGCATAAATCATTCATAACCACTTCCAGGAGAACAGATTACCATCAAATGGAGGTGACAAAAATGCAGTAACTCACTCGTCAAACACACATTGCTGGCCCGCCTGTGAACAAGGGTCGGGAGAAACTTGCAGAATGCACCGGAGAATTAGTACTTTTCTCCAGACATGCAATTGCCGAGTCTCCAGCGAAAGATGGAATAACTTCACTCCTCCGGAATACGAAATGAGCCCAACATTTGTCAGCATTAACTATTAACCACTTTACAACAACACGGGAGACGGAGTAAAACTTCTCTCGAGCAAGGAAAGTCTACAACTTCTTCCCAATTACTGAAGACGCTCACGCGACCTTACAGAAACTGAAAGACGCTCAAGTCTTTGCCTTTGAGACTTCATAGACTTCAAACACACTAAAAATATTGTTGGAATGTCTCTCATGTTTCCATTTTCCAACTTTCTGGGAAGTACAAGTGAATAGAGTTAGGTTGAGTGTCTGGCAGTTGACGGATGGAGGATTGAGCTTTCACCATTTATTGCACTGATTGACCCACGTTGATTTAGCGCTTCATGTGAATACTTACAGTGGGGAAGTTAAGTTCACTCATTCACAGCAAAAACGTATCTAGTTATTGTAAATTTATTCCTTCAACTAACAAACCACACATTATACAAACCACACATGTATATCAAACGAAATTCTGGCAGGATTGTTTGGCTTGAATTCCGTCTCAGGAACATGTAAGATGGCAGTTAAATCTTGAAAATAAAGTCAATCAATTCTCAGTTTTCCTGAAATTTCTACATTTCTTATCAGTTTGTATTGCTGTGGCGTTACTTATTCAATACAAGAGGCCGCTTGGTTTAAGACCGGAGTCGATGATTAGTTGAATCAACATTAGACTATATCGGATCAAGTCGTCAGGGAATATTATCAGTGTATCGTCAGGTGTATATGTGTGGGTGTCTCATTGAGTCTCCCAGTCTCTCTTTCACCTTCAATAGTCATCTTCAACATTGGTCACATCTAGCATCAGCTACCCCCAGCATCAGCAGCCACCTCCAGCATCAACCAATTTCAACATCAATCACCTCTCTCCCTCATCCCATCGGTCCATCCATCAAACTCTTTAGAGTGTTGAGTGAATATGGCGGTGAGACGCAATACTGAACCAAGTATCCACGATAAAGTTGAAAATACTTGGAAAACTGTCTTTATCCTACGCTAGCTAGTTCTGAGTTACACCTACAAGCGCTTACTCTACGCAACTTAACCCACGGTATGACCTTCGCAAGTTACGCAAGACACAGTAGTTTGTATTACTTTTCATCAATTAAATATATTAATGACATAGTGTTCAGAATTATTTTTTCGGTGTCATGAATAAAAATAAAGAGAAGGGCGGCTTTTGTGTGTAAAATGATGCGTATTTAACAAGCCAAGCTGGAAAATTCTGGCTATATATTCATAAAGCAAAAAACGTCTACCTTGTTTAGGTATGAAAGTCCCGTAGCCATCGAAAAAAATAATAGTTGTTCTTCTACTCGTGCTGAAAAGCCTCTACGAATTTAGGGCTTTCCCAGGAATATAGTAATAATAATAATAATAATAATAATAATAATAATAATAATAATAATAATAATAATAATAATAATAATAATAATAATAATAATAATAATAATAATAATAATAATAATAATAATAATAATAATAATAAAAAAAAAAAAAAAAAAAAATAATAATAATTATAATAATAAAAACAAAAATAATAAGAATAAGAATAAGAATAAAATAAAAATAATAACAACAGCAATAACAAGAAACAAGAACAACAACAAACAACAGCAACAATAATAATAATAATAATAATAATAATTAAAACAGAAAGAACTACGTTTGTCCAACTTACTAACCATGTCTTTCATAAGAATATAACAAGAACTACGGAGAACATTTTATTTATCGCTTCATTGTTACGAAAGTGTGAGAGTCAAAGAGATGCTCTCCCAAGAGGGGTCATAATGCGTTTGTGTGCGAGAGGAGGATCTTAGTCTCATTAAGTCTGCCTCTCAGATTTCATCTCACGACAAGGCATCGTCGCCACCAAGCGTAGCTCTAACTAGCCGGATCTGAATTTATTACTGAATGCTTTTGTATCTCACAACGACACCAAAAAATTGAGTTTTCTCGGTTCTCGTAAATTTGCTTTTTCTTCTTCTGCGAATAATGTTGGCATAATGCAGTGTGTGTGTGTGTGTGTGTGTGTGTGTGTGTGTGAGTATGTGTGTATGTGTGTGTTTGACTGTATGTCTGTGCGTGTATGTGTACTCACCTATATGTACTATTTGTACTCATCTATTTGTGGTTGCAGGCGTCGATTCACAGCTCCTGGCCCCGCCTCTTAGCTGGTCACTACTAGGTCCACTCACTGCTCCACGAGCTTTATCATATCTCTTCTTGAAGCTATGTGTGGATCCTACCTCCACACATAGGTCCACTTCCTGACAACTCTGTGTGACTGTATGTGTACTCACCTAATTGTGGTTGCAAGGGTCGATTCACAGCTCCTGGCTCCGTCTTTACGATCGTCGCTACTAGGTCCACTCTCTCCCTGCTGTGTCTGTGTGTGTGTTTGTGTGTGTGTGTGTGTTTGTGTGTGTGTGTGTGTGAGCGTGTGTGTGTGTAAAAACACTAATTACAAATCTTAATTATTTCATTTCCATCAATAATTCCTCAGTTGTTAATATCAGACACTAAACAGAATCTAGCAAATTGTCAACACGGGCAAATGTATTCATGCAGAATCCCATGAAATATCTGAGACGCAAACGTAAATAAAATATGCTCTTTCGAAATTGCAAATTAAAAAATATATGTAAACAGCATTTCCACAGAGGGAACGAAACAGAAGATAAGAATCCTGACCATCTTGAAGCATGAAACATCAGTGTCTTGCGTGCTGTGCTTGATAAGGCTTCACCGAGAGCGAAACATTGCTATTTGAAAGTTTTGCTCGATCCATGAGTTTTTGTTTCCAGAACTTAGAAATGAGCAAGATTTAGAATGACTGAACTCGGTGATACTGTCCTCGCTGGTACACAGAATACAAAGACAAGATATGCGAGACAATATATGAGACGACTCAGTCGCTCGCGGAGTTACCATTGTTCCACAGTATAGAAGATGTGGATAACACCACGTAAGAACAAAAAGGCTTAATACCGTGACTTTAACAATACACAAATAACCCCTCACATACGAGAGAGAAAAAATTATTACGACGTTTCGGTTCGTCTTGGACCTTTCAAAAGTCACACTGTGACTTGTGAATGGTCCAAGACGGCCCTATGTGCGGGTTATTCGTGTACTACAAGTTGAAATCGGTAACGTGTTTAATGCGCATGAGACGACAATGTGTGTAATCCCAGCGCAACACGACTCGTCTACGGTGCAGGGGATTTAGATCATGAGAGTGATTTAGAATTTTAGGTGGCAACCGCGACACTGGTGATTTAAGTGATTCCTTCGTCTTGCGAAAATTACATGTTAACAGCATTATTTACCTTGACACCTCCTGGGACAGCGATCTGGAAGACACCTGGACACAGGACACCTGCGACAGGTGATTTAGAGAACACGTTCGACAATTTAGAAGACACCCGCAACAGGTGATTTAGAAGACACCTGCAACAGGTGATTTAAGAGACACCTGCAACAGGTGATTTAAGAGACACCTGCAACCGGTAATTTAGTAGACAATTGCAACAGGTGATTTAGGAGAGAATTGTAACAGGTGATTTAGGAGACACCTGCAACAGGTGATTTAGGAGACACCTGCAACAGGTGATTTAGGAGACACCTGCAACAGGTGATCTAGAAGACACTAGCGAAACGTAATTTAGGAAACAACTGCAACAAGTTATTTAGAAGACACCTGCAAAACGTGAATTAGGAGACACCTCAAACAAGTGATTTAGGAGACACCTGCAACAGGTGATTTAGAAGACACCCACGAAACGTGATTTAGAAGACCCCCGCAACAGGTGTGATTTAAAGTACACCTGCATCAGAGGTGATTTAGAGGACACCTGCAAGCGTCCTTCGGATCAAACAGTGTCGATGAATATACTGTTTGAATATTAATCGATGAATAAATACAAAAAATAACAGAAGCGTGAATTTCATGCGCCAGAATTTACATAACAGTTTGATCCTTTGTAACATTTTCTTTGAAAAGAAATGATGTAATCCATGGGGGAAAAAAATAATAATTCCAGAATATTGTAATATGACATTCATATTATTGCTTTCGTAATAATGTCCTTTGTTACGAGATTTATTTCAGTTCCTTAGAAGTTCTCTCAGTTTTTCAGAATCAAATATTTTTTAAATGTAAAAATATATTACGAAAAATGCCTTATTCATTTTCATTATTATTCATTATTATTATGACTATTATTATCATTATATTCGTGGGAAAGCATTAAATTCGTAGGGGCTATTCAGCACGAGAAGAAGAACCAATTATTATTTCATTTTCATTAACAACGAAATGGTTTATGTCTACATTACCTTGTTAAATTAAATAGCTTAGCTCATTCTATAAATTTTACTGTTGAGTTCGAAGTAAATAACTCATTGCCTTTCCTAGATGTTTTAATTATTAAGAGTAACAATGATTTTAAATTTAAAATTTACAGAAAACCTTCAAATAACTGTTCCTATGTACACTATTATTCTTCACATCAAGATAGAGTTAAACTGTCGGTTTTGTCTTCAATGTTTTTGAGAGCTTTACGTATTTTCCAGAGTTCATAGATGAAGATATCTCCAAAATTTATGAAATAGCTAATGATCTAAAATACCCAAGAAACATAATTGATAAACCCTTTAAAAAAGCTAGAAATACTTTTTTCAATCCAAAAAGGGACAACCAACCTTATTCAGCTAAAAATTTGTTGGTTCTCCCTTACCATGAAAACTTGGTTGATATGCCTTCCCTTCGACTTTTAATATCAAAGTTGTATTTAAAAATCTTGATACAGTAAAAAAAACTTTTGTTAAAATTTTCCCCCAAAATGTTGACGGATGTGTCTATAAGATTCCTTGTAAAATATGCGATAAAGCTTATTACGGTCAAACTGGTAAAAGTCTTGGACTATGATTAAAACAACATAATATAGTATTAGAACTGGACAAGATTCTAATGCTCTAGTTATTCATGTGAGAGCTTTTAACCATCCAATTGATTTTCAAAAAGGTGAGAAAGTTGTACCAAGCAAGTCCATGGTTGACATTACTATAATAGAATCATGTTTCATAAAAAGCAGTTTCGAAAATAATATGAATATTTCTTTTTGGTTTATATAAATTGGATTCTTTTATAATTAATAAAATTTGAGAAGAATTTAATGATACATTAGACAAATAATGCTTTGTTGTAGTATCAGGTGCGCTTCACAGAGTCGGGTGCTATCACGCGACTGTGAGGTGCGGTCTTTGTTATGGTGACGCGATTGTGAGGTGTAGTTTTTCTCCCAATATATGCCTTCTTGTTGATGTTTTGTTTTATAGTTCCTTGATAATGTGAGAAGTCACTAAATCGCTTGGAATTTCGCTATTTTTTCATAGTGGTTGTTTAGCAAGAGGCTAGTAACCCCTTCTCCTGTATACATTACTAAAGTTAAAAAGAGAAACTTTTGTTTTCTCTTAGGGCCACCCCGCCTTGGTGGGAAACGGCCGATTTGTTGAAAGAATATATATATATATATATATATATATATATATATATATATATATATATGCAAAAAATAAAATCACAGTAAACAGGTGATATCAAATATATATATATATATATATATATATATATATATATATATATATATATATATATATATATATATATATATACTCCCAAGACAACTCTAGATGAATCACAGTCCTGGTTAGATATGAGTCATCCCTAGCTGAAGAGGTGTCAGTTTGGCTAGACAGGCGTCACTACAAATCAGTCAGCCTTGACTAGATACATACAGACTGTGAAGCACAAGAGGCTTCTAATTAACTGGTATCTTTTACCCCATTGACCATTTTTCAGTTATTGTGTAGCAACAGCTCTTTGCTGGAGCGAACATTGCGAACCTCGCTTGCAATTACGTAAGAAGCTTAGAGTTATGGTAGAGAGAGTCGAGATATGATAGAAGGATATGGATATAAATACGCTAGAGAGGTACGTAGGTAGTGTTATGGTAGATGGGTTTAGTTATGGTAAGTGGTATAGTTATGGTTAAGAAGTATAGCTATAGAAGAGAGATATAGTTATGGTAGAGAGGTATAATTATGGTAAAGGGGGTATAGCTATGGCAGAATGGTAGAATTATGGTACAAGGACAGAGATTTTGCTGGGTTTAGGTAGTGGCAAGGAAATACGGATTACTCATGTAATGTACTGTGTTTTTGTCCTCAT
>WNWK01001902.1:37500-140000 GCA_009830355.1 Cherax destructor | reverse complement strand
GAAAGGAAGCAGGTGAATGAAACTCGAGGTCTGAAAAGAGGAGCTGGAGTCCAGTGTTGACGGACACAGCCGCCCGCACTCTCACAATACATCCAAAAAAATTCATAATATCTTCCAGAAATCAGCGTAGCGCGATATTACTTTCACGCTAGAGAACACACAGATGAGCCGAAATTTCGTAGTATCGTGTCTGTTGGAATCCGAAAATTAAGGAGTGCTGGAATGTATCGAATGATTGTACACAGTGTAGGAATCCTTATAGCTAACCATTTTGAATATAAGTAACATAGGACTGAAATCGGTCTTCCTCGTAAACCACAAGCATTGTTGATATGTTCATGGGATGCCTCTCTACCCAAGGAAAAGGTGGGTAACTCTCATCCCTTTGGATCAAGATCCCTTCACTAGTATCACTTATTGAGATACGAGTCACAGCGGTCACCGGAGGAGACACGGCAGAGAAAGTCACACCCTGATAAACCTTGATGGGGAGCATTTAATCAAGGATTACTCGGGTGTGTTGCCATCCAGGAGGATCAAAGTTCCCAGTCCTGTGTTGATGAATGAAATACATTTGTATTTTTATTGCCGAGAAGTATTGCCTGCACAGCAGGCTTCCTCAGTCGAATACAAGCGAGCTATAACGCTGGAAACGGTAGAAGTAATTCCTGGGGTTGATCAGTCCCTCATTCTTGATAGGTGGTGACCAGTCTCTGAGGGACTGATCACCTCTAAATTTCAATTAGTGTTCCCAGTGTTGCATGCGAATGAAGAAGCCTGCTCCGGGAGTAAATGAAACGTTTCGGCAATAAAGATATTCAAGTGTTGCACAAGAGTATTATTCATCAACCTGTGAGTATTGTATACTATCAGTATGACGCATTCTTGTAACTGTGGAGTTTGGAAAGAGGTTTTCTTCTTCCTAACTGACCTAGGAGAGGTAAAGCCTCGCGCAAACACACTACATCAGCCCAAGAACTCGCTACACCACCCTCTTTCTCAACACC
Organism: Cherax destructor; assembly: GCA_009830355.1. Lineage (NCBI taxonomy): Eukaryota > Metazoa > Arthropoda > Malacostraca > Decapoda > Parastacidae > Cherax > Cherax destructor. The sequence continues at coordinate 138,993 of WNWK01001902.1, read as the reverse complement.
AATACATGTCAACACCACAAGCCAAACAACCGACACTTCCAATACCACATCACATATACAGCAAACCAAGCCACCACTAACACCACCAGTATCACCATCACTTCACCACAACCATCGCATCATACCACCACACCATCACTATACACAGTATCCCCCCACTCTCTACCTCTCATCCCTGCCAGTGAGCCCAGCCATTGAGCTTGCTAAGTAAACAAGCTATCTCGCGCTTCTCAGAGGACGAATTATCCTTAATCGCAATATTCCGGACAAGAGGAAACTTTGATGAGAGTTCCTTGACACTTACCGAACACTTTCCGGACACTTTCCCTGCGCCGCCTGTGCAACACCGTATTCCAACGAAAAGATTTCGCTAAAGTGGATATTTTTTTTAATCCCATGAAAGCACAGGATAAGGATTTTTTTCCATTGACAACTTATTATTCAGAACACTGATCTAGAGTCTGGAAAAAATGTAGAGTGATTATATCATAATAAAAATCCCTGCTCATTATTCCTCATTTATTATCTTGTCTTTGCCTCTCTCAGTTTTAGCCGCTGTTTGCTGATATGCAATATAATTTAAACTGCTTCGTAGGTGTTGTTTAATGGGTTTTAATAAAAAACTATCGAATACACAAGAGTTATTAATGCTGCATGCCACTTGTTCAATAGCAGTCATCAATATTTTTACCCTTAAAATAGGTATTAAAGTGAACTCTCACTGAGAGACATTCATCTCAAGGTGTATATATCCAGCTCTTTCAGTTGACTGTCTGGTTAGTGGGGCTTAAAGCCTATCGACTACACGAGGGTTATTAAGGCTGCATTCACTCGGACTGCTGAATTTTCCCCAAAGAAGAATTAAAGTAAACTCTCAGCATATATACAGAACATTGAGAGCTATACACTTCTCGATTCATATATTCTTATTGTATATATCATAGCTACGTATTATAATACTAAATTCTACATATCATTTTAGCTGTTAAGCACTTTCATTTTTTCTAATCATTCATTCAAGGACAAAAATATGGAAAAAAATGGTACAACACAATCACATGATTAACGTATTCTTCCCTGTAGGTTACCTGTAGGCGGTTCCAGGGGTCACCGCCCCCTCGGCCCGCTCCCACACTAGGACAACCGATATAACAAAATATCATTACACATGGATTAAAGATAATAAAAAAAAGAGACGCCCAAGGCATCAGGTGGTAGACTCTTGAAGGCTCGTTCCTTCCTTGATGGTGGTGAAGGTTTTTTTGTTTGAGCCAAGGAATAGGCGCTACCCTCCCCTTCCTCAGGTTTAACCTGATTACCTACCAATCCGCAGGAGCTTTATGACCCTTGTAGGTTCATACCCATGAATGGAGTAGTAATAGTTAATCTTTATAAAACTAAGTGGGGAAAACCATATGAGTTCTGGTTAACAGAGATCTAAAGCCAAGGGAACAGTGCATAAGTGTTTGCAATATACTTAATTTAACTCTTTGCTTCATATCAAGAAGCATAAATAATGTGGGCAGTTGGTTTATCCAGTGGCGGATCTACTAATAAGCGGACTAAGTGGCCGCTTAGGGGCCCCGACTACCGAGAGGGCCCCCAAATCCTTAATTATTTGTTCCTTAACCCATGGTGAGTCGGACCTGTGTCTGTAACACTCGATAGCTAGTGGTTGCGCCGGGTCCCCGCGCAACCACTAACCATCCAGTATTAAAAACATTTATTTGAATATTATACAACTTTCGTTGAATAACCAGACTTGGTTCAGAGGGAATGTTAGCTGCGATTCACTGGATCGAGAGCTCTTCCCCATCGACAGATTATCCCCTTCATCCCATTAAATCAAGAGCCATTCACAAACGTCAAAGTGCATCCCCCTCCTTGAAGAGTCCTCGGATCAAGAGCCCTTCGCTATCGTCGGAAGAGAATAGCCTCGAGAAGTGTTCATAAGACAAGACCTGAAGTAATGAGAAAATCTCTCTCAGACTGCTGACGAAGATGGGGGAAACTTTCCCTTTTATCTCCCTCTCCATTCCTTCTGCAGATAAGAAGATGACCGGAACAGCATCAAGTCTTCCCTTCTTCCTCCATTCCTCCACTCCTTGCGAGTGGAGGAATGGTGGAGAGAGTGAGAGCTCCTATTGGTTTAGCTCTCTCTTTATATATATATATATATATATATATATATATATATATATATATATATATATATATATATATATATATATATATATATATATATATATATATATATATATATATAAAGGTAATATTGGTCAATTAGAAGAACTCATTTAAAATTAAATTCTTTCTAAAATTTTCTCTTATACGTTTATTTTTTTTTTCATTTATATTAATGTAAAAATTATTAATTGTGTACCAAAAGAACCTTAAAAAATTACCTAACCTTATTATAACAAGCGCAATTTAATTTAGCCTAATTCAGCTAAATATATTTTAGACAAGTTTACAATAATTTAATAATGAACAAGCACAATGAAATATATTTTTTTCGTTAGGTTCAGAATGATTTTTGCGAAATCATTGCATACACAAATTTTCGCTTGCCTTAGTTGTAGTAGTAGTAGTAGTGGTAATGGTAGTAGTAGCAGTAGCAGTTAGTAGTTATAGTAGTAGTAGTTAGTAGTAATAGTAGTAGTAGTTAGTAGTAGTTAGTAGTAGTGGTAGTAGCAGTAGTAGTAGTTAGTAGTAATAGTAGCAGTAGTTAGTAGTAATTAGTAGTAGTAGTAGTAGCAGCAGTAGTAGTAGTAGTAGTTAGTAGTAATAGTAGTAGTAGTAGTATGATACTGAAAATCGCTTAACCCTCGGGGCTCATTCGTACCATTTGACCTCTGATGACCTGAGAACACCCAGAAACTTTTCTTAATGACATTCCAGGAGCAACAATCTCATCAGAACTAGCAACACGTTATCTCCGACTTGTCGCTTGTAGAGCAACTTTCTTCGCAAGAGAGGAAACTTGTGTGATGGTGTCATAAGATCAAAGATAAATTACCATTCCTTCTTGGCTCTCCCCGACCGACCGACTCTTGTCCTCCCCTCACTGTCTCAGAAACAGTCTTCGCTGTTTTCTTGAGGTCGCTGCTGCTGAGTCAGGGAGGAAGTGGAGAGGGGCATCCCTCTCACCTCCTTCAGGTAAACTTGTATCATTAGTGTTATATTATTAAAGGAATACTATACCGAGAAGTTGACGAATAAGACACATATGCAACGTTTAGGTATCTTTATTGCCAAATCGTTTCGCCCGGGCAAAAGGTTTCATTCAGTATAATCAACAAGTTAATCATCTCTGTATTGTGTTTAAGACGCCTGCTGCGCAGGCGATGAATTTCGACAATAGAACCACCCAAATGTTGCATGAATCTTTTTCATTATTAGTCAATGTTGGTTATTTGTGAATGTTAAAAAGCCATCGAGGAAAGCTCCTGGCCCATGATAGCTAACGGTCATCAACGAATAAGGACACCATCCAGGAACGTTTCCGGGTAAGGAATCCATGCATAGCTTTAAGGAGAGGTACGACAAGGCTCTTGAAGCTCGGAGTGGACCTAGTAACGATCAGCAAAGAAGCGGGGCCAGGAGCTGTGAATCGACCCCTGCAATCACATATAGGTGAGTACAGGCCAAGTGTCTATGTACAAGTGTCTTTGACAACTGGTAACTAACACATACACACACACACACAAGCACACACACACACACACACACACACACACACACACACACACACACACACACACACAAACACACACACACACACACACACACACACACACTCACACACACTCGCACGCACGAGTCGTAATGAACAACTGTCAATGAATAAACAGAACAATGGACGGGAATTGGAACCTCGATCGACGAGCACAACGTGGCAAGCACATCCGGGTGGAAACGTTGGGCTTGTTTCCTTACAGCTGCTGCCCCTGTTAACCTAGCAGTAAGTAGGTACCTGGGTGTTAGTCGACTGTTGTAGGTGGCATCCTGAGGGAGTGGTTGTGTACCTCAGATACGGCTGAAACAGAATAACAGCTCTTAGCCTGTACAATTGATCTGTGTAGAAAATAAAAAAACTGCCACCACGACAATAGATGACGTCATGACTAGCACTTCCGTGACACGGCAGCGTCAACAGTGCCAACCACGACCTCACTGTTCCATGGCACTGCCCCAGAGATCCCCTCGGCACACCCATTCATCTACTCTTGAAAGGCACACAGCTCCACTAACCCAAAACAAGTCTCAGTAAACGACTGTCAACGGACAAATAGAAAAATAAACCGGGGCTCGAACTGCCGTCCACGAGCTAAGCAGACCCAACGAAACCGTCCAGTCGCGGGCTATGCGCCTAATTGGTTGAAACCGTCCAGTCGCGGGCTATGCGCCTAATTGGTTGAAACCGTCCAGTCGCATAGTCCGCGATACGTTGACCCCTACAATCTGTGTGTATGTGAGCCTCTACTCAACTAAACGTGGTTTTGGAGGGTTGAGTCTCAGCTCCTGGCTCTGATTTTCAAAGTGACCACTACTAAATTCATAAACTCTCACCATCGGGAGCCCTATTGTATTTATTTTTAAAATTACGTATAGATCTTGCCTCTGCCATTAAGTTGTCGATGTCGTCCCTCTTCCTGACTGCTGTGAGGCTAAAGAAATATTTCCTAACATTCCTGTGATTCATATTTGATTTTAAAGTCCAGTTGTGCCCTCTTGTATATGTTTCGCGCCTTTCGAACATCCTGATCTTGTCCACCTGATCACTGCCTTCCAATATTTCGTACGTTGTTATGATATCTTTTCTGTTTCTTTTGTCGTCTAATGTTTTCAAATTTAACACCATAAATCTTTCTCCACTGGGTATATCACTTTGCTTTGGGACTAATTCATTACAAACATTTGCACTTTTTCCAGGTTCTTGATATGTCTGATCAGGTGTGGGTGCTACACTAGTACTGTGTACTCCAGGATGATTCTGACTTATGTCTTACATAATATCATGTATGATTATTTGTTGAGACTCATGAAAGATAATCATAGATTTGCCAGACACGCGTTTGTTGCAAGGGATTGTTTGCTTAATGTGTACCTTAGGCAGTTTGCTCGGTACTATGCTCACCCCGAGGCTCCTTGTGACTGAGTAAAGTTTGTAGACTTTGTTCCCTGAGAGAGAGAGAGAGAGAGAGAGAGAGAGAGAGAGAGAGAGAGAGAGAGAGAGAGAGAGAGTGTGTACTAGTTACTAGTTGTTAAAGACACTTGCCGATAGATACTTGGCCTGTTGTTCGTCATGTGTGTGTGTGTGTGTAAACATTTTTCTATTCCAACGTAGATGGATGCAAATTCACACATAGATCACCGGAGATGTGTTTTCACATCCAGTGACACGAACTCGGGCTGGTGTTCCTGTTACTTCAGTAACTATCTTGTACTCTGGACAGAGTACGTTGAAGGTTATACGGAGAGGAGAAGAAGGGGGTTGCGGCGAGAGAAAGAGGGAGCCAAAGGGGGAGGGGAAAGGAGGCGTTTGAATTTGCATTTAATATCATGCCCAGGCATGAAGCCTATATCAGCCCTATCATTCGTGGCTATCACCCTATAACTGGTTCGCCAGTGTGGTCATCAGCCTATAGGTGACCTATAAGTACCTGGGAGTGTGCAGTCAGAGGCTTGTTGCTGCTTTATCAGTTTGGCCAGAAGCCCATAGCTGGGTTAACATTACAGTCGTTGAGGCCTATAGCTGGCCCGACAGTGCCAACTGGAAATGACATCAACGACAGTAACAGAGATTGGCTAGCAACCTGGTGTCATCCCCACACAATAATAGGTAAACAACGTTCTGATTAATGTGCGTTAACACATTGGAGTCTGGATTTTGAGGCTCTCGTTATTTTTCAATTCTCGTGAGTTTGCCTCTTTGTATCTTCGACGTCAATGCTGATGAAGACACCCAACTTGCTGAACAAGTTTTTTTTCTTTGGAGGAGAGCGAAATTTAGGTCTGTGTAGAGATTAAGGTATGAACAAAGTGAAATGTCGTCCCAGTTAAAGCTTGTCCTGCAGTATGTGTCTTCGCCTTCACACGTGTGGAAAATACGCCTTTTCATCCAATCTTCGCCGTTGGTTAGCTTTGTTTCTCAGTAACAGAGTAATCTCTCTCTCTCTCTCTCTCTCTCTCTCTCTCTCTCTCTCTCTCTCTCTCTCTCTCTCTCTCTCTCTCTCTCTCTCGCTACAGTAATCGCTCACACACTCACTTTGATTTTGGTGTTGCACGAGTGTTTCTTTTTTAATCGCACAGTGACGAGTGTTCCGAGAGAGAGAACTGTTGACTGTGAATTTCAGGGAATAATATTTTCCACGGAAAGCAATGAATCACGACTCCTCGAAGCTAACAATTCCGCTCGAACACCACTAAAGTCACATCAGTATCTCAAAGGACGCGTCAGTTAAGGTCACAACAATATCTTTAAGGATACATAGGTTGGCGACCACATCAGTATCGTTAACAACGCGTCCCTTCAGGTCACATCAATATAAGGATACATCAGTATCTTAAGGACTCGCGCACAAGCCAAGTTTAACATAACAAATCATTTTAAGTTGTTTAGCTTTCATAAATATGTAAATAAGGTAAGGAAAACCAGGGTTTACCTACTTCTCTTCACTTTAAATTGTTATTAAATTAGTAATTTGATTGATCCTGGATACACAAATAACCCGCACACAGGAGAATGAGACTCGTGATGAGACGTTTTAGTCAGACTTGGATAATTAACTAGTAACACAGAAGCGGGAAGGGAAGGGAGCCAGTATATATACAAGACGGTGGGGGCGGGAATGTGGTAGTAGAATGAAAGTAGGTAGTATTATAATTGTAGAAGTAGTGATAATAATGGAAGAGGTAGTGGTGGTGGTTGTAGTGGTATTAGTAGTAGTAGTAATAGTAAGATATAATGAGAAATAGTTTCGTTCTTCTTTTCTGACCTCTGCTGTCTATCCAGGCCAAGTCATGATACGCTGTAATTTCTGCTTAAATCATATAAGCTGGGTTAAGCCCTGACTCTTTCTCTCTCCCACTAATGACACTCCTCTCACAAAACCTACTATTCTTAGTCCATCCCATCTTCCACTTTCAACCCTCAAATAGAGTCTATACATAGGAGCAACTGCGTCGCTTAAGCGATCCTTTGGTAATTAAATCATCAAATATGAAAGTCCTGATTCAATGGTAACTTCAGATAAAGTTTCCATCTATTTCCAGGTGTTTAATCTAGCTTTCTCTTCTTTTCTTTCATTCGCGACTTGATAATGGATCTGGAGGGATCGAAAGGTCGCTTAAAGTTTCCTCCAGAAATGTTTCACTAAAATGTTTTAAACAATAGAATACAAAAGTGTTTTGAATTTGTATCCATGTGAAACTTTTTTACATAATAGGAAAAAAAGTGAAGGGAAATTTAAAAAAATGTGCTTTTATTTTTTAATTGTTTTGAATATAATCGTGTTGTTTATTTATACTTATATGAAACTTCACTTTAATGCAAAAAAATTTTTTTACCTATAATGATGTTTTTTTTTTTTGTGTATACAATCGTGTTTTGAATTTATGCTCATACAAAACTTGGTTATACTAATTGAAAACAAAATGAAATACAACTAAAAAAAGGAATAGTTATAGTGTATAATTTCCCTTTTTTCGTTTTTTTTTTTTTTTTGTAGAAGAAAAGGTGGGAGAAAAAATGGTATTTCCTAACTAATGTTGACTGCCGTAAAGCACCCCCTTCAGCAGGTGAAGGGCTCTTGATCCGAGGAAGTGGAGCTACCCTCCCACTCCTTGGATCAGCTTTAATTGCCTTACATTCCCTAGGTGCTTGGACGCCCCCATCTGGTTTAACGCTTCTCACGAAAATAATAATGATAATAATAACAGTGATAATAATAAGTCTGTTGAGAATACCTGGTAAAGTGTGTGGCAGAGTTATTATTGAAAGAATTAAGAATAAGATAGCAGATGAACAAGGAGGCTTTAGGAAGGGTAGGGGGTGTGGAGACCAAGTGTTTACAGTGAAACATATAGGTGAAGAGTATTTAGATAAGGGTAAAGAGTTTTTTGTGGCATTTATGGACTTGGAAAAGGCGTATGACAGGGTGGATAGGGGGCAATGTGGCATATGTTTCAAATGAATGGCAAGAGGTGTGGGGTTAAAAGATAAAGAATCTAACACAGAGTGGGAATTGTCACAGTTGCTCTTTGCTGATGAGTTGGTGGATGAATTTGGTGTGAATGTAATGCAGAGAATCCGTAGTTTGGAGATTAGGAGGAGATGCGAGATTATCAAAACTATTATCCTGAGGGCTGAGGAGGGATTGTTGAGGTGGTTCGGACATGAGGAGAGGATGGAACAAATTAGAGTGACTTCGAGAGTGTATAAATCTGTAGTGGAGGGAAGGCAGGGTAGGGGTTGGCCTAGGAAAGGTGGAGGGAGGGGATAAAGGAGGTTTTGTGTGCAAGGGGCTTGGAATTCCAGCAAGCATGCTTGAGCGTGTTAGGTAGGAGCGAATAGAGACAAATGGTTTTTAGGACTTGACGTGCTGTTGGAGTGTGAGCAAAGTAACATTTATGAAGGGATTCATTGACTTGAGTCCTGGAGATGAGAAGTACAGTGTCTGCACTCTGAAGGAGGGGTGTTAATGTTCCAGTTTTATAACTGTTGTGTAAGCGCGACTCTAGCAAGACAGTGATGGAGTGAATGATGATGAAAGTTTTTTTTTTCGGGCCACCCTGCCTGGTGGCCATTTATCATATCCTTCCAGTTATTCCAGTTACAGACATGCTTCTTAGTTACAGACACGCTTCTCAGTTACAGACATGCTTCTCAGTTACAGACATGCTTCTTAGTTACAGACATGCTTCTTAGTTACAGACATGCTTCTTAGTTACAGACATGCTTCTCAGTTACAGACATGCTTCTTAGTTACAGACACGCTTCTCAGTTACAGACATGCTTCTCAGTTACAGACATGCTTCTTAGTTACAGACATGCTTCTTAGTTACAGACATGCTTCTTAGTTACAGACACGCTTCTCAGTTACAGACATGCTTCTCAGTTACAGACATGCTTTTTAGTTACAGACATGCTTCTTAGTTACAGACATGCTTCTTAGTTACAGACATGCTTCTCAGTTACAGACATCCTTCTTAGTTACAGACATGCTTCTTAGTTACAGACATGCTTCTTAGTTACAGACATGCTTCTCAGTTACAGACATGCTTCTTAGTTACAGACATGCTTCTCAGTTACAGACATGCTTCTCAGTTACAGACATGCTTCTCAGTTACAGACATGCTTCTCAGTTACAGACATGCTTCTTAGTTACAGACATGCTTCTTAGTTACAGACATGCTTCTTAGTTACAGACATGCTTCTTAGTTACAGACATGCTTCTCAGTTACAGACATGCTTCTCAGTTACAGACATGCTTCTCAGTTACAGACATGCTTCTTAGTTACAGACATGCTTCTCAGTTACAGACATGCTTCTCAGTTACAGACATGCTTCTTAGTTACAGACATGCTTTTCAGTTACAGACATGCTTCTCAGTTACAGACATGCTTCTCAGTTACAGACATGCTTCTCAGTTACAGACATGCTTCTCAGTTACAGACATGCTTCTCAGTTACAGACATGCTTCTTAGTTACAGACATGCTTCTCAGTTACAGACATGCTTCTCAGTTACAGACATACTTCTTAGTTACAGACATGCTTCTCAGTTACAGACATGCTTCTCAGTTACAGACATGCTTCTCAGTTACAGACATGCTTCTCAGTTACAGACATGCTTTTTAGTTACAGACATGCTTCTTAGTTACAGACATGCTTCTTAGTTACAGACATGCTTCTCAGTTACAGACATCCTTCTTAGTTACAGACATGCTTCTTAGTTACAGACATGCTTCTTAGTTACAGACATGCTTTTCAGTTACAGACATGCTTCTCAGTTACAGACATGCTTCTCAGTTACAGACATGCTTCTCAGTTACAGACATGCTTCTCAGTTACAGACATGCTTCTCAGTTACAGACATGCTTCTAAGTTACAGACATGCTTCTCAGTTACAGACATGCTTCTCAGTTACAGACATGCTTCTTAGTTACAGACATGCTTCCACTTACACTGAAACAGGGGTGACCCTCCTATTTCACACACATATTTCGATATCCATCACTTTTACCTGGGGATTTAGTTGACTTACTGACGCGTTAATTTTCATCACTTCCACCAATTACTTTTTCTCGCTGTATCCTAACAATGGTCAGCTAAATTTATAGAAAAAATTGCAATGTATTTTTTTTTTGTGTGTGTCGACTGGCTCAGGAAATTAGCATAAACCAAATGAACTGTAGTAGAAAAGACTGATAATTAAATAACTTTAGCAGATTAATTGGCTTTTTATTCTCTTGGGCTCCATTTAAAAGCTATTACATTTTTATAAAAAAAATACTCAAACTCGTAAAGTGAAGGTGTCGATTAAAAAAAATATATGAAAGCTTCAAATTTGCGTATCAAAATGAAAAGCTCGTCCTGGCACAGAGAGGTATTTCACTCAGGCGCCTGAAACATGGAAAACTTTTACAGAATTGAATGTTGTGTTTTTTTCGTAAGTTACATGACGCTGCTGCCATTCACAACGAACACGATTTCACTAAAGCCGTTTCATCATAGCTTCCACGTGGAACACGACGAAGAACACCCGAGAGGGCACTTCGTTGCTTTAAGACGTTTCGCCCACAATGAAGCTTTATATAGTATCTCTCTACGGGGTGTTTCGAGTCTCCACTGTGTTCGAAACGTCATGAAATAAAGGTCCTTTTTTTAAAGTATCCTTGAACTACCACATGTCGCCAACGTAATTATTTGCCCACTCACAGAAGGACGAAGCTCAAGAAACAGTGGCGGTGCCAAAATGAAGAGGGATGAGGGACGGGGGAGAGGAGGTGCTTGGGGGCTTCAGCTCCCTATAATTTACTTCAGCACCTTAATCCCCCCCCCTGTGATGAAAATCGTTCTTAAACAAATATGAGGAAAGGGACACTTGTGTACAGTTCAGGACATTTATTAAAGGAAGTGTATCGCCAGGAGTGACTTCGTGAGTCCTAATACAGAGTAAGCAAGTTAATATATAGTAGACAGTGTATGTGACTTCAGGCAAAAGTGAGGTACGTCAAACTGCAGAAAATGTGTTGGATAACTATATTTCTTCCTACAGATATAAGTAATTAAATCTAATAGGTTCATTCTACAGATATAAGTCAATATATCTAATAGGTTCATTCTACAGATATAGATCAATAGATTTAATAGATTCATTCTACGTATTCAATATATCTAATAGGTTCATTCTACAGATATAGATCAATAGAACTGATAGGTTCATGAGAACACAGTGAGGAACACTGCAGCAGGTTTATAAGCCCATTCTTGACAGGTCATTCTCAAATCCAATCCCTCTCGCTCAAATTTTAGCCCAGCCTATTCTGAAAGCTTCAGTAACCTTTTTTTCACTTGTTTGCTACTATACTCAAACCAATGAAAGAAAAAATATTTTTTCTTTCATTGATCCCTACAAGCTGGCATGCAACAGTGTGGCAATGCTAGCTAATTCTGCAACATGTGAACGAAGTTTTGCCTGCCTACAACTAACCAAAACTTACTCGAGGAACCGCAGAAGTTACAGTAGAATACGAGATGTTGCAGTTATATCTAAAATTCGAAAAGAGCCAAGAATCTGAAATGAGAATGTAACAATTGATAATTTTGCTACCAGCCATAACAACAGAACAATCATACTGCTATAACTTTTCACTTACCTTGAGCCTCTCTGAATATAGAATGAATACATTACGTCCTAGGTGGCATTGCATTAGTTAGGCCTAGGTGCATATCATTACTGCTGTGGCTAACATGTTGATGATATATCATGTCAGGACGACGAGGAAGAGGTCCGAGAAACAGCGAAGAATAAACAGGACAAGGCAGCTGTGGCAAACAGGAGGATGAAGGGGAGCTAGGATGAAAAGGAGGAGGTAGGATAGCCAGGATAAACAAGAAAACGAAGGAGAACCAGGGTAAACAAGAGGACCAAGGAAAATCACGATAAGCAGTAGGAGGAAGGAGAACCAGAATAAATAGTAAAAAGAAGAACCAGGGTAAACAGGAGGACGAAGGAGAACCAGCATAAACAGGAGGACGCACAACCAGAATAAACAGGTGGACGAAGGCGAACCAGGATAAACAGGAGGAAGAAGGAAAGCCAGGAGTAACAGGAGGAAGAAAGAGAACCAGGGTAAACAGAAGGGCGAAGGGAAACCAGGATAAACCGGAGGAAGAAGAACCAGGGTAAACAGGCGGACGAAGGAGAACCAGGATGAAGAGGAGGACGAAAAGAACCATGAAAAACAGAAGGACGATGAGCCAGGACAAACAGGAGTATAGTGAGGGTTATTTTACACCCAAAGATCGCTCTTAAAGATGAGGGTTTGTGATGAACCCTTGAATGCGTCCTCTCTGGAGTCCTAAAACACCTGTTTTATGGACTCACATTCAGAGGAGTCGTCAAATACCCGTCTCGCATGGACTTACACTCATAGGAGTAGACAATTACCCGTCTCGCATGGACTTACACTCATAGGAGTAGACAAATACCCGTCTCGCATGGACTTACACTCACTCACCGGAGTAGACAAATACCCGTCTCGCATGGACTTACACTCACAGGAGTAGACAAATACCTGTTTCTCATGGTCTTATACTCACAAGAGTAGTCATATACTCGTCTCTCACGGACTTACTATCACATCAATAGTCAAATATTCGTGTCTCATAGACTCAAGCTCACTACAAACTTCCATTATTCAAGGACTCACACTCACATGAGTTCTCAAACAAATATATTCCTCACAGTCTCAATCTCAGAGGAGTCTTCAAACATGGTGTCTCATGGACTCACTCTCAAAGAAAATGTCAAGCAACCGTTTTATGGACTCACTCGGGGGAGTCCTCAAAGACCAATCTCACATGGACTCGAAGTGGCAGAGTCCATAAACACCAATCTCTACGGACTCATGCTCACGGAGGTCCTCAAACACACAACTCTCATGGACTGCGAGAAACCTCTGCAGGATTATTGCCGTTGTAACTCAGAGTCTTGAAGTTATAGCACTATTAATCCCTATAATTTGCTGCTAAGTCATATAAGAATGATAGGGCGCCTCACACAGTGTGATAGTCGTAAGCATTTATTTACATTTGCCTTTTTTCCTTTGACTACATTTCTTGGGCAGCGAGTGTGGAAGCGTCTTCATATAATTTTCGGGAAGCAAATATTGTCTTTGGTGGAGCCTTGAGTAGTGCTCACGGCGTAGTGCAAACCAGTCTCTGGTGGAGCCTCGAGTAGTGCTCACGGCGTAGTGCAAACCAGTCTCTGGTGGAGCGTCGAGCAGTGCTCACGGCGTAGTGCATACCAGCAGCTGCTGCCCGCGGGAAATTACTCCGAATAGGAAAAAAAGCTGAAATGTGAATTCGTCTGCTACTGTAACTTTCATGTAGAAGCGGTCACCCGTAGAGTATAAAGCTTCCCCGTAAATCTCATACGACGATAACGAATCTGATAGTAAGAGTGAGTTGTCGCTGATGTGGAACTTTACTCCAGTATCAGGGTGCCCTCTTCAGCAGGGCATCAACTGAAACGTTATGAGGTAAAGACAATGTTTCTGAATATTGATCTTAATTCATGGGGGTCACACAGCACCTACGTAATGGGAGGCAGTCAGATTTGATCCGAGGAAGGGGAGAATAGTTACAATTCCTTGGAACGTAAACCCTTCACCGGAGTGACGAAATAAGCCGTTAGGCAGAAACTGATGGGGCTCAGAATAGTGTGAAAGTAATTTAAGTGATGGGTTATGACATTGTTCTACTCGTGTATTTCTTAAAGCTAATTCTGTGAGGGTGATGGATACTTTCTGAGGATGTCACTTTCTCCCTAGGACAGTATTTTTGTTGATATAAAAATAAGTGATTTCTCTTGTGTTTCTACGGGTTCCTGAGCTTCTGTATCGCTGTTGACAGTATGAACTCCTGTATCCTTATACTGTATGTGTTTATGTCGTGCCGAGTAGGTAAAACTTGCGATTTTGGCTTAAATAGCAACGCTCTTCTTGCCGAATAAGGCAAGCGAAAATTTGTGTATGCAGTAATTTCGCAAAAAATCATTCTGAACCTAACGAAAAAAATATATTTCATAGTATTTATTTATTATTAAATTATTGTAAACTTATTTAAAATATATTTAGTTGGATTAGGCTAAATTAAATTGCGCTTGTTATTATAAGGTTAAGTAAGTTTTTTAAGGTTGTTTTGGTACAAAATTATTAATTTTTACGTTAATATAAATGAAAAAATGTATTTTTAAAAGTATAAGAGAAAATTTTAGAAAGGACTTAATTTTAAATGAGTTCTTGCTAATTGACCAATTTTCCTATTCGGCACGACATATTTACATATACCCCTTGATTAGATTTTAAAAGGGTCGAATCCCTTGGATCTCGTGTTCATGCCTGTATAATAATTGCTGTCATTTTAACCACTCTGTTGGTATTTGGTTGGTAAATGGGGTTTAAAGCCTATCGCTACAGGTGGGTCATCAAGGCTACACGTAAATTTGTCACCACCACACCACTCCAGTATACTTTAATCCCTTAAATAGGGATTAAACTAAACTCTCAGTATATACACACGCTGATATAAATACACTGACAGGCATGCATATCTTGTGTTGGTATTTCCATTTACACTTTCTGTTAACTTAATTCAATATAACATACGCTATGTGAGACTGAATGTGTATTATTACACCATAGTGTAGTCTAGAGAGATTTATTTACTAATTATTCCCTATAATCATAATAGCGTTATTCAACTCTGCTAGAATTATATAAACCCATAAGAAGGTTATGTTTTTTTTTACCCTATCAGTTTTTACATGAAAGTGTATTTCTCTGCTCCTCGAGTTCTATTCCCGTATTGCAAAGAACAAGTGGAAAATATAAATAGAAAAATAATGATTGCTTATGACACTTGGGGTTTAGCAATAACGATACCGAGTGTTTCTCGTTCAGTTCTCGTCCAGATTTTTGTGAAATGACAAAAGGAAATGTCAGGGACTGTACGAACACTGAGCTTCGTAATATCTATTAAAAGATAGCATGTCCATTCATCATTTGGTTTTGAGATTGACTGGAGCACTGCAAGGGGAAATGCTCCACTCGTTACACTGATTGATATCTAACTTACCTAGAAGAGGGGAAGAAAGAGGGGGTGGAGGAGGTGAGGCCCACAACAGCTAGTACCATAGCAACCCTCTCTCTCTCTCTCTCTCTCTCTCTCTCTCTCTCTCTCTCTCTCTCTCTCTCTCTCTCTCTCTCTCTCTCTCTCTCTCTCTCTCTCTCCCTCCCTCCCTCCCTCCCTTGATGTGTGTGGCTTTCAGCATCCCTCGTCAATTATTCCTAATCATGAACACCAGTTTTTATAACTGCCACTAACTTGTCAAGCAAACTTTTGAATATTTTATAATGTAAATAATACATGTCATCCTTGCCTGAAAATAATCACTAATTCAACACCACAGGAATGAACAATGCAGCTCCATCACAACTTGATGAAGTCACTGATGAAAAATTTTAAGTATTTAAAAATCAAGATGTTACAAAATCATTTTGATTAAGAAGTCACCAGGGAATATTGGTGGGTCCATGAATAAAATTTGTTGTAACAAGATTTTATTCATGCGAGAATCGCCACATGATTTATCGGTGCGGTGACTAGCAAGCGAGCCTCGCCACATGACTGGTTAGTACGAGAGCCTCGCCACATGACTGGTTAGTACGAGAGCCTCGCCACATGACTGGTTAGTACGAGAGCCTCGCCACATGACTGGTTAGTACGAGAGCCTCGCCACATGTCTGGTTAGTACGAGAGCCTCGCCACATGACTGGTTAGTACGAGAGCCTTCACAACATAATTGGTTAGTCGAGCGACTCCTTGCACTTGAGTCTCACTAAATGACTGGACAGTGTAGCGATTCTAGCAATCTAACCTCTCTAAATGAATGGACAACGTAGCGACTTCCAGCACGCTAGCTCTCACCACATGATTGGTTAGTCCAGCGACTTCTAGCACACGAGCCTCGTCACATGGGCAGTGTAGATAGAGACTTCTAGCACACGAGCCTCGCCACATGGGCAGTGTAGATAGAGACTTCTAGCACACGAGCCTCGCCGCATGGGCAATGTAGATAGAGACTTCTAGCACACGAGCTTCGCCACATGGGCAGTGTAGATAGAGACTTCTAGCACACGAGCCTCGCCACATGGGCAGTGTAGATAGAGACTTCTAGCACACGAGCCTCGCCACAAGGGCAGTGTAGATAGAGACTTCTAGCACACGAGCCTCGCCACATGGGCAGTGTAGATAGAGACTTCTAGCACACGAGCCTCGCCACATGGGCAGTGTAGATAGACTTCTAGCACACGAGCCTCGCCACATGGGCAGTGTAGATAGAGACTTCTATCACACGAGCCTCGCCACATGGGCAGTGTAGATAGAGACTTCTAGCACATGAGTCTCGCCACAAGGGCAGTGTAGATAGAGACTTCTAGCACACGAGCCTCGCCACATGGGCAGTGTAGATAGAGACATCTAGCACACTAGCCTCGCCACAGCATGTTTACGCTCCACACATAAAGGATTACCCAACTAATGGGCAGGATTCATATTTTACCAGCTGCCTCGTTATTCTCTCCTTCCATAAATTTATCTGTGATTTTTTTGTTTGTTTGTTTGAACTTCATGAATTTTAGTCATATTTTGGGCGGTGAAACCACTGCATCGCTGAAACCCGGTTATAAAATACTTTAATTATAAAAGTTCCAAATTGATGATAAAATTTGTACTATATATTTTCTTAGCCTTCTCCTTTACCTTTCGTGACTTATTTGATGCTCTATTAGCTTAATTTTTAAACGAAGATGCTTTTGCGCTTTCTGGTAACCTCAGAAGAAACATTTATTTGTATTATTGATACAGGAGATATAATCTATGATAATCCCAGAATGCCAAGCAGAGTGGCGTATTTGCTCAGTTCTCCGGATGCGACCCACAATAGCCGACTAACTCCTTGGTTCTAGTTTCAGTTAGGTGAACTGAACCTTAATCCACTACGAGTGTTTATACCCTTCAAATGCGAGAATTTATTTAAAAGCCCTTGTGGTTCCCTTAAAGTGTTACATTGCAACTTAATACCTCAGTGACGTACAGCCTCGTCAACGGTGACAATGACACTGTGATGGCAGGGGAAAGTTTTATTTCGACCTTTCATCCAGAACTGGACTCTTTTTAGGCCAACGAGCACGCTGAGATCAGGCTCGGGAGAGGTCCCAAGTAAAGTAAGAAGTGAGGTCTTGGTTAGAGAGAGAGAGAGAGAGAGAGAGAGAGAGAGAGAGAGAGAGAGAGAGAGAGAGAGAGAGAGAGAGAGAGAGAGAGGTCAAACAATATGTTTGTTTACGTGCCTATTCACCTGCTCCTACGAGCACATCTAACTGGCGATCCCTCTCGTCATGGCTCTCTGGCTGGCCCCGTCTTTCTCATGAACATACTTACACAAATACAATTACAAATTTAATTCTTTTCTGCAGTGTACAGTAAAGCAGTTTACATGCAATAAAATATTGCTAGGCACAAAAGAAAGCCACTAGCATGCGGTGCATTTTGCATAATTCAAGTAAGCATTCAGCTGTGAGTTTTCCTTGCCTTATTCTTGTTGCCTCATTATCAGTGTTCTTAAAGAATAATAAAAAAGTATTAATACTCTTGCTGGAGAAATTCACCAAACACCTTCAACCCCTACTTAGAACCTGACAATGGTCCAGGAGGGAGCGAAACATCGTCGTAAGTTTCCTCTACTAAGTGATGGTTTTTGATGAATAGTGCGGGTGTTCTACCACGCTACCACCCTGTAGACCAACCTGGGCCCAAGTCAAGTCTCATAGTATTTACTTCGTGGCTTCCTGACAGCCGCCCTTGGGTACCATCCTCGGCCCATATCACATTGTCAGCTTTCAGCGCATTCTGCTAGACAATACATTGGATGTACAAACATTCTATTATGTTGGTGACAGCTTGTGGTTGTTCTCTAGAATCAATTATTGACCTATACTAATATATAATATATATATATATATATATATATATATATATATATATATATATATATATATATATATATATGCAAGACAACCACTGAGTAGTCACGAAAGCGCTTGGAATTTCTCTATTTTTCTTAGTGGTTGTCTTGCATGTTTTGATATCACCTGTTTACTGTGATCTTATTGCATATACTATATATATATATATATATATATATATATATATATATATATATATATATATATATATAGTTTTGTGTGCGAGGGCTTGGACTTCCAGCAAGCATGTGTGAGCGTATTTGATAGGAGTGAATGGAGGCATATGGTTTTAATACTTGACGTGCTGTTGGAGTGTGAGCAAAGTAACATTTATGAAGGATTCAGGAAACCGGCAGGCCGGACTTGAGTTCTGGAGATGGGAAGTACAGTGCCGGCACTCTGAAGGAGGGTGTTAATGTTGCAGTTTTATAACTGTAGTGTAAAGCACCCTTCTGGCAAGACAGTGATGGAGTGAATGATGATGAAAGTTTTTCTTTTTCGGGCCACCCTGCCTTGGTGGGAATCGGCCGATGTGTTAAAAAAAAAAAAAAAAAAAAATATGTGTGTGTGTGTGTGTGTGTGTGTGTGTGTGTGTGTGTGTGTGTGTGTGTGTGTGTGTGTGTGTGTGTGTGTGTGTGTGTGTGTTGTGTGTGTGTGTGTACTCACCTATTTGTGGTTGCAGGGTCGAGACTCAGCTCCTGGCCCCGCCTCTTCACTGACCTCTACTGGGTCCTCCCTCTCCCTGCTCCATGAACTTTATCATACCTCGTCTTAAAACTATGTATGGTTCCTGTATGTGTGTGTGTGTGTGTGTTTGTGTGTAGAACAACCACTGCATATTGTAATATCATATATATATATATATATATATATATATATATATATATATATATATATATATATATATATATATATATATATATATATATATATATATATATATATATAATTTTCACTGGTGGAAAAATAACGTTGTTCCTATTCACCAAGCAGTAAGTAGGTACCTGGGTGTTAGTCGAATGTTGTAGGTGGCATCCTGGGAAGTAGGAGTATATCTTAGACAGGTCTTGGCTTAGAAATGAGCTGAGGGAGGATAACAGCTTTTAGCTTGTAAAATTGAATCTGCATAATAATAATAATAATAATAATAATAATAATAATAATAATAATAATAATAATAATAATAATAATAATAATAATAATAATAATAATAATAATTAGAAGAAGAAGAAGAAGAAGAAGAAGAAGAAGAAGAAGAAGAAGAAGAAGAAGAAGAAGAAGAAGAAGAAGAAGAAGAAGAAGAAGAAGAAGAAGAAGAAGAAGAAGAAGAAGAAGAAGAAGAAGAAGAAGAAGAAGAAGAAGAAGAAGAAGAAGAACAAGAACAAGAAGAAGAAGAAGAAGAAGAAGATAAAAAAGAAGAAGATGATGAAAAAGAAGAAGAATGAACACACGTTGCAAAACAAGCATTTATGTAGACTGATAAAGAATTGGTAGAGCAAGCACCGTCACGTCGTAAGCTCTGGGTATTTTGGATGATTGCAGGTAATCAGTCACACAAACCAGCTGTGATCTGCTCATAGTGTAATATTGTTTGTGTCTGAACAAAATACATTGCATCATACATGATTAAATTTCACTCCACAGGAGCTGAATGATTCATAAGAGTTTAGTGCTTTCTGGGGAATATAATAATAATAATAAAAATAATAAGTATACTACCTCTACTACTACTACTACTACTACAACTAATAATAATAATAATAATAATAATAATAATAATAATAATAATAATTATAATAATTGTAATAATACTAATAATAATAATATTAATAATAATAATAATAATAATAATAATAATAATAATAATAATAATAATAATAATAATAATAATAATAATAATAATAATAATAATAATAATAATAATAAAGTTCTACACAGAACGAAACGTTGTCTTTATAATAACGTCCCCTGTAACGAATAATATTGAACTAGGAAGCGTGCAAGTAAGTGCCTAGGAGAGAGAAAGTTGTTTCGGTCCTCTGGTCTATCCACTTTATGTTTAATTTTATATAAATAATCTAGAAATAGGACTAATGTTTAAATTTACATTACACGTTGACACGAAATTAAAAACTAAAAGTTTAGCTTGCGAATCCGAATGTATAAGTAACCAGAGGGACCTAGGCCAACTGCCACACTGCTCACATAGAGCTATAGCAGCTGGTACCGTAGACGTGGTTGCAGTGACCTGAACCAGCTACCGCAACGGTCAGAGAGAGATCTGAACCAGTTGCCGCAGTGGTCAGAGAGACCTGAACCAGCTGCCGCAGTGGTCAAAGAGACCTGAACCAGCTGCCGCAGTGGTCAGAGAGACCTGAACCAGCTGCCGCAATGGTCAGAGAGACCTGAACCAGCTGCCACAGTGTTCAGGGAGACACAAACAAGCTGGTGAATTGCGAGACGTGAGACGCATGACATCCTCTTAAAGCTACGACACAAGCTTCTTAAAGACAAAAAATAACATCATTAACTTTTATATTTGAATATTTTGTATTATGTAAACACATCTTACTTTATAAATTAAGTAACTTCTATTTTCTTAAACAAGTGCTCATTTTCTTGAGAAAGTGAGCGTATTGAAACACCCACAACCATAATATTCGAAACTGCTTCTCTTAAGTGAAAATATATTGCATTCATTTTTTTAAAAGCTGTTTCATTTAATTTGAATTTGGAGAAACTTAATACTGTTTTCATTATACATGTATATATATATTTTTTTTTAAAGCGAGGTACGCAATGGTTTTATGAATTTTTTACAATTTAAACAATGCATTAAAAAACTGAATATATATACTTACACACACGCACACACGCACACACGCACACGCAACACCACACACACACACACACACACACACACACACACACACACACATATAAAACAACCATCCGGAGAGCTGAATGATAGCTCTAGGCCTTTCGTGGTGTAATCAACACATCATCAGGAGCTTGCAATGTTGCAGAAAAGGGGAGGAAGTCCAAGCAAATTCGTTCAGGGGAACGTTTGTTGCTCGAATGAGGTAGGGAGGCATGAGCTGCTAAGTGCATCAGGCATACTACTACCCAGTGCCCAGTACCAGAAAGACTGAACATTAAAGCCTTAGAAGAAAGCCAGCCCACAAGCCAGCCCACGAACGTAATATTAGTGACATGACAATTAGCGAAAAACTAATGCGATTTTCAGCCACATTAGAGTCTGCAATAGCTCTGCAAAATGGTCAGAAGCCAGAGTCATTGCCCATTGCGCCTCTTCACTTGAACAAAATATTGTAGAATCGGCAATTATAAAACATGACAAACGTGTGTTATAAAATAATAGTGGCGGCTTATTCAAACTTAATTCTTTTATAATTGAGGCTATTGTGCATAGCCTAAAACCAGACTCCTGCTCCTGCTTGTTCTTGATGGTTAGAGCAGTGTCTGTCCAAGAATCTTAAGGAATGGATAAACCATGGCAGTCTTCCTTTAGTTTTAAATGAGTCGGCCGTGGACCCTTTTTTAAATGTACAGAAATTTCTTAAGACAATTTCCAGATATTTCTATATTCAGAATATAAAGTATTTTATATCATATCGAAGTCTGACCGAATTTTTGATAAATGTCATGTTACTAATATTACGTTCATTAGGTCATTTCTACAATATCATTGTTTGTGGGCTGGCTGTCTTCTAATGCTTTAATGTTCAATGTTTCTGCCACTGGGCACAGGGCACTGGTATGCCTGAGGCACTTAGCGTCTCCTACCTCCCTGCCTCATTCGAGCAAAAAACGTTCCCCTGTACGAATTTGCTTGGAGTTCCTCTCTTACCTGCAACATTCCTAGCACCTGATGATGTGTTAATTGCATCACGAAAGGCCTAGAGCTATCATTTAACTAAACCTTCCCGGTTGTTTTGTATCTTGAATCGCTTGTTCACGATTATTGCCTAAATGTATATATATAATATATATATATATATATATATATATATATATATATATATATATATATATATATATATATATATATATATATATATATATATATATATATATATATATATATGTCGTGCCGATTAGGTAAAACTTGCGATTTTGGCTTAAATAGCAACGCTCACCTTGCCATATAAGACAAGTGAAAATTTGTGTATGCAATAATTTCGCCAAAATCATTCTGAACATAACGAAAAAAATATATTTCATTGTGTTTGTTTATTAATAAATTAATGTTAACGTATGTAAAATATATTTAGTTGGGTTAGGCTAAATTAAATTGCGCTTGTTGTAATAAGGTTAGGTAGGTTTTCAAAGTTTCTCTTGGTACAAAATTATAAATTCTTACTTTAACATAAATTAAAAAAATATATCTTTAAACGTATAAGAGAAAATTTTAGAAAGGACTTAATTTTAGATGAGTTCTTGCTAATTGACCAGTTTTACCTAATCGGCACGACATATATATATATATATATATATATATATATATATATATATATATATATATATATATATATATATATATATATATATATATATATATATATATATATATATATATATATATATATATATATATATATAATATACATATATATATATAAGAAGATTTTGAGAATAGCCACCACAGGATGTATTTTAAATATACGTACTTTAACACATCTATTTTCAACTAGAAAAAACACAGTAACCATCATTCGTTTCCTTGCTGTCTTTCTAGATGGCGTAATAGTACACAAAATACGTGCTAAAGGAATAACTGGCAAAGTGTGGAGATGGATCTTCAACTTCCTAACCAATCGAACACAAAGAGTAGTGGTCAACAGAGTTAAATCGGAAGCTGCCATAGTGAAAAGCTTTGTTCCACAAGGCACAGTACTCGCCCCCATCCTGTTCCTCATCCTCATATCAAACATAGACAGAGATGTAATCCACAGCATTGTGTTATCCTTTTCAGACGATACTAGGATCTGCATGATAATGTCACGGTTAACCTCCATGAAGATATAAACCAAGTTTTCCAATGGGCAACGGAAAACAACATGAGGTTCAATGATAATAACTAGAACTGAGTGTACTACAAACTCTGATCATACAATAGAGCGGAAAAATAATGTGAGGAACCTAGGAGTGGTAATGTCTGAGGATCTCACTTTCAAGGATCACAACAGTGCCACGATCACAACTGCAAAGAAAATGATAGGATGGATAATGAGAACGTTCAAAACAAGAGATGCCAAGCAAATGATGATCTATTTCAAATCTCTCTAGGCTTTAATACTGCTGTACATTAACATCTCCGTTCAAAGCAGGTGAAATTGCAGATCTGGATAGTGTACAGAGAACCTTTACTGCACATATAAGTTCCATCAAACACCTTAACTACTGGGAACGCTTGGAAGCACTTGACTTGTACTCACTGCAACGCAGGCGAGAGAGAGATATCATAATCTTCACTTGGAAAATCCTAGAGGTAATGGTCCCGAATCTGCACACAAAAATTACTCCCTACGAAAGTAAAAGACTGGGCAGGCGATGCAAAATACCCGTAATGAAAAGTAGGGGCGCCATTGGTACACTAAGAGAAAACACCATAGGTGTCGGAGGCCCAAGACTGTTCAACAGCCTCCCACCAAGCATAAAGGGAATTACCAATAGGCCCCTGGCTGCCTTCGAGAGGGAGCTGTACAGATACTTAAAGTCGGTGCCGGATCAGCCTGGTTGTGGTTCGTACGTTGGACTACGTGCGGCCAGCAGTAACAGCCTGGTTGATCAGGCACCGATCCACTAGGAGGCCTGGTCGTGGACCGGGTCGCGGGGACGTTGATCCCCGGACTGCCCTCCAGGTAGAGGTGTACAGACAACACGATGCAACGAATGATTCAGTGCACACGCGTGTGAATCACGCTCACATGTGCTCATCGGGCCATGTGTGTTAACATTCATGTGCCTTAGCACTCATGTACGAGGCTGTGAATGCTCCGTGTAGCACTCTCGAGTGAGAGCCGTCATATATATCTTTTTCTTGGCCCTCCGGGAAGGGAAGTGAGAGAGAGAGAGAGAGCATTGTAGGAGGAGGAGGAGTGTTGTGTGTGATGAGGATGGAGGGAGAGAAAGGGAGAGGAAGGGAGATGGAAGGGGTAATGGGAGCTAGTGGATAGAAGGAAGGAATAGAGGGGGGGAGAGTGGTATTGTGGGAGGAAGGTCATGGTGGAAAGAGACCTTTTGTTGGCCTCCCAGCGGCTGCGTCCCTAGAGAAAGTGTTCTCTCAGGAGGAGGTTTCTTGTTTTTTTTTATTCACGTGTTTTTTTGTATATGTGTATGTATGTATGTGAGTGTGTATTGGTGTGCGTGTGTGTACTCACCTAATTGTACTCACCTAATTGTGGTTGCAGGGGTCGAGACTCAGCTCCTGGCCCCGCCTCTTCGCTGTCTGCTACTGGGTCTCTGCTCTCCCTGCTCCATGAGCTTTATCATACCTTGTCTTAAAACTATGTATGGTTCCTGCCTCCACTATATCTTTCTCTAGACTATTCCACTTCCTGACTACTCTGTGGCTGAAGAAATACTTCCTAACATCCCTTTGACTCATCTGTGTGTGTGTGTGTGTGTGTGTGTGTGTGTGTGTGCTCACCTAATTGTGGTTGCAAGGGGTCGAGACTTAGCTCCTGGTCCCGCCTCTTTACTGACCGCTACTAGGTCCTCTCTCTCCCTGCTCCATGAGCTTTATTATACCTCGTCTTAAAGCTATGTATGGTTCCAGCCTCCACTACATCACTTGCTAGACTATTGCACTTCCTGACAACTCTATGACTGAAGAAATACTTCCTAACATCCCTTTGGCTCGTCTGAGTCTTCACCTTCCAATTGTGACCCGTTGTTTCTGTGTCCCATTTCTGGAACATCTCTCTGTCTACCTTATCTATTCCAAGCAGTATTTTGTATGTTGTTATCATGTCTCCCCTAACCCTAGTGTCCTCCAGTGTCGTCAGGCCGATTTTCCTTAACCTTTCTTCATCGGACATTCCCCTTAGCTCCGGAACTAAACTTGTTGCAAACCTTTGCACTTTCTCTAATTTCTTGACGTGCTTGACCAGGTGTGGGTTCCAAACTGGTGCTGCATACTCCAATATGGGCCTGACGTACACAGTGTACAGTGTCTTGAACGATTCCTTACTAAGGTATTGGAACGCTATTCTCAGGCTTGCCAGGCACCCATATGCTGCACCAGTTATCTGGTTGATATGTGCTTCCGGAGACGTGCTCGGTGTTATACTCACCCCAAGATCTTTCTCCTTGAGTGAGGTTTGCAGTCTTTGGCCACCTAGTCTATACTCTGTCTGCGGTCTTCTTTGCTCTTCCCCGATCTTCATGACTTTGCATTTAGCAGGGTTAAATTCGAGAAGCCAGTTGCTGGACCACGTGTCCAACCTGTCCAGGTCTCTTTGTAGTCCTGCCTGATCCTCATCTGATTTAATTCTCCTCATTAACTTCACATCATCTGCGAACAGGGAAACTTCTGAGTCTATCCCTTCCATCATGTCATTCACATATACCAAAAATAGCACTGGTCCTAGGACTGACCCCTGTGGGACCCCGCTCGTCACAGGCGCCCACTGTGATATCTCATCACGTACCATGACTCGTTGTTGCCTCCCTGTCAGGTATTCTCTGATCCATTGCAGTGTCCTTCCTGTTATACGTGCCTGATCCTCTAGCATCTGCACTAATGTATTGTGAGGAACTGTATCGAAGGCCTTCTAGCAGTCCAATAAAATGCAGTCAACCCACCCTTCTCTCTCGTGTCTTACTTCTGTTACCTTGTCATAAAACTCCAGGAGGTTTGTGACACAGGATTTGTCTTCCCTGAATCCGTGCTGGTTGTTATTTATAATCGTGTTCCGTTCCAGGTGCTCTACTACTCTCCTCCTTATAATCTTCTCTATGACTTTGCATACTATGCACGTCAGTGACACTGGTCTATAGTTTAGTGCCTCGTTTCTGTCTCTTCTTAAAAATGGAAACTACATTTGCTGTCTTCCATACCTCAGGTAGTTGCCCAGTTTCGAGTGGTGTTGAAGATCGTGGTTAGTGGCACACACAGCGTCTCTGCTCCCTCTCTAAGGACCCACGGGGATATGTTGTCCGGTCCCACCGCCTTTGAAGTATCAAGGTCACTTAGCAGCTTCTTAACCTCCTCCTCAGTTGTGTGTATGTCATCCAACACTTGTTGGTATATTCCTTGTTGGTGTCCCCCTCTGTTCTGTCTTCCCAGAGTCCTTCCTGTCTCCACTGTAAATACTTCCTTAAATCTCGTGTTGAGCTCCTCACATACCTCTTGATCGTTTCTTGTGAGTTCCCCACCTTCTTTCCTCAGCCTGATCACCTGGTCTTTGACTGTTGTCTTCCTCATAATGTGGCTATACAGCAGTTTCGGGTCAGACTTGACTTTCGATGCTATGTTGTTTTCGTACTGTCGCTGGGCCTCCCTTCTTATCTGTGCATACTCGTTTCTGGCTCTTCGACTAATCTCCTTATTTTCCTGGGTCCTTTGCATTCTGTACTTTTTCCATTCTCTAGTGCACTTAGTTTTTACCTCTCTGCACCTTCGGGTAAACCAAGGGCTCGTTCTGGTCTTCCCATTATTTCTGTTGCCCTTGGAAACAAACCTTTCCTCTGCCTCCTTGCTTTTTGTTGTTACGTATTCCATCATTTCGTTTACTGACTTTCCTACCAGTTCTCTGTCCCACTGAACCTCCTGCAGGAAGTTCCTCATACCTGTGTAATTCCCTCTTTTATAGTTTAGCTTTTCCCATTCAGCTCCTGTGTGTGTGTGTGTGTGTGTGTGTGTGTGTGTGTGTGTGTGTGTGTGTGTGTGTGTGTGTGTGTGTGTGTGTGGATGAGTTGTCCGTGTGTGATTGTTGTTCGTCCTGTGTGACAGAGAGAGAGAAGAGAGAGGAGAGAGAGAGAGAGAGAGAGAGAGAGAGAGAGAGAGAGAGAGAGAGAGAGAGAGAGAGAGAGAGAGAGAGAGAGAGAGAGAGAGAGAGAGAGAGAGAGAGAGAGAGAGAGAGAGAGAGAGAGAGAGATTAATTTTCCTGGGGAACGTTTTCCCTCTAAAATATTAAACACAAACGGACAAATCAACAAGGGTGCACAGTTTATCGTCAAAAGTCGAAGATTAGTTATCCAAACAGTAGGTTAATAACCGGCCATCAGACAGTAAAGTAGCTGAAGTTATTAAAGACTTAATCACGTAGTTATCAAAGCATCAATTGACCCTAACCAGCAGGGGTCATGAGCGCTCGGTGAAGATCAAGGCTGAAAATTGGGAATATTCCAAAGTCATTTCCAGTATGAATAATTTTTTTAAACTGTGAATCATGTACATGAATATCGCATTTGTTTTTTGCACTAAGGTTAAGTAAGAACTGTGACGATTACTGAAAATAATGAGTTTTAAATACCCTCCTGGCTGATAATGAGTATTTGGTTTATAAATGAAAAAGCCTTCACTGCTCACAGGCGAAAAAGAGGCATCATAACGTAGACCTGGACTGCTCTGCAAGGATTGGCCCTAAATCTACATACCGAAATCACTTAATAGGAATACAATAGGCTCATCAAACGGCGACAAATGTCTCCTATGAAAAGCACGGGGACGACCAGAATACTAAGAGAGAACTCAGCACAATGTAAGTGTAAGGGGTCCAAGATTCAATATACTTCGTGCATAGGGGAAAATGCCAATAAACTCTTGGCTGTCGTCAAGAGGAATATTGATAAATTCAAGTCAGCTCCCAATCTGCCGGACTGGTGAGACACTAACAGCATGGTGGATCAGGCCAGCGACCGGAGGCTTGGTCAGAGACTGGAACCACAGAGGCAGTGACCCTCGAATTCAACTTCAGGTAGAATCCAGGTCACCTCAATTATATTCCCGGTGGGAGAGGAGTTATGGGCTAATCTCTTTACACCTGCGCCCTCTTCACACAGTAGCAAATAAGAAATTTCTTCTTCTACTTCTTCTCCTTCTTCTCCTTGCCATTCTTCTTCTCATCCGACTACGTCACACCACCTGGTGTTCACTCAGCAGTGGCAGACACAGGGTGTGGTGGCTCCTATCACCTAGTGTTCACTCACAGTGGCAGACACAGGGTGTGCCTACCACCACCTGGTGTTCACTTAAAAGTGGCAGACACAGGATGTGGCTACTACCACCTGGTGTTCACTCAACAGGAGTAGACACAGGGTGTGGCTACTACCACTTGGTGTTCACTCAGCAGGGAAAGACACAGGGTGTGGCTGCTGTCACCTGGTGCTCACTCAGAAGTGGCAGACACTGGGCCTCTTGCAGCTAGCCAGACCCTCTGAGCCTGCCTCTTAAGCCCACGCCTGAATAATTAATGCGCCATGTCAACTTGCAACAACGTTGTCAACAGAAACAGCACCCTCAACCGGACCATCTATTGCGGCAACAACAGCATCATCAACAACTCTGTAAACAACATCAACAGCACCAACAATACCATCGAAATACCTGAATGAAACACAAGGGTTTAACTTAAGGTAAATGTTAAAATAATAATAATAATAATAATAATAATAATAATAATAATAATAATAATAATAATAATAATAATAATAATAATAATAATAATAATAATAATAATAATAATAATAATAATAATAATAATATAAAACATCGAACCCTAGATTCCTGCTACAGTAAATCGAAAAACTTTCTCACACATTCCATCATTCTACCCTCCTCATATTTCCCCTTTCTCTTCTCCCTCTTCTTCGCTCATCCCCTTCTCCCCCTCTTCCCTATCCCTCTTCTCTCTCCACCCTTCCCTCCATCTTCCTGCCCTAGGAAAGTTAGGACCATTACTCTCCCAGGTAAAGTTCCTAAACCACCACCAGTACACACACACACACACCCACACACACACCCACACACACACACACACACACACACACACACACACAACCACACACACACAACTGCCAGGTTATATTTCACTTTCGTCAATTATTTACGTAGAAAAAAAATTGTTTTTGTGTCATGGCCTGAGAGAGGTTTATATTCGGCCGTAATTTCACACACAATGCACCATCATACACTCAGTAGCTCAGTGTTGGCTAGTTCATAACCCAAAGAACCCGGGTTCGATTCTCGGGCGAATTAAGACATATTGGCAAGCTTTCTGCCCCTGAAAGTATCCAGAGGAGCCTCTCTCCAGGTATCTCGCTATAAACCCAACGGGGTTGCATGGCCTTAAGTAACATTGTGCATTGGGCAACCACGCATGTAAATAGACCCAAGAATCTAACCCAAGATACATTACACGAAAATGTTACAGAGAATGTTCCGAAAATAGGAAAGTCTCGCCCCCCTCCCCATCCCTCGATAAATTTAAAAACGCGATTCTCATTCTCCTTAAAATTCTCTACAATCCTGTGTGAAAAAAAATGTTGATTTATATTTTTTATATGCAATTTGATAAAACTAACTAAATGACAAATTGTCAACCACACAGCCTTACATTAATCCGAAAGTACTTACAATTTGGATTTGTTATCGTACCATGACGTAGAAAATCTGGAAGGCTTTGGAGAGAAATAAATAGAAAAGTTGAAAGAAGAAGAAGAAAAAAGAAAAATCAGCAGCCTCTTCAAGGTCCTAGATGAAAATAATAATAATAATAATAATAATAAAATAATAATAATAATAATAATAATAATAATAATAATAATAATAATAATAATAATAATAATAATAATAATAATAATAATAATGATAAAATAATAATAATAATAATAATGATAATAAAATAATAATAAAAATAATAATAATAATAATAATAATAATAATAATAATAATAATAATAATAATAATAATAATAATAATAATAATAATAATAGTAATAATAAATTTCAGAACATTAAACGGCAAGGTTGGTCTAATTTCTGAAAGCTCATAGCCCCCCCAAAAAAAAAACTGCAGCATTTGGAACACATAAGAACATTACATTAGAAAAATCAAACGCCTTTTAAACAATCTCGAAAACCCAACAGCATTCTAAAAACTAAAACTTAATACACAAAAGTGGCTGCAGCGCATTTTTCATGTGTCAAAACATACACAAAATCGGGAGTTAATTCCTTAATAAGTTTTTAATCCCTGGTACAATAGCCGGAAAATCTTGCCAAATAGAGAGCCGGGTGACCACCAGCCTAAATGTGGCTTATATTGTTGCATAGGCTAATATTTCACACGCACACCCGATATTTACATGAATTATGTTACAAAGCTTTTTAAATGACTGGTGGGCTACGCCTGGGCTTTTAATTTATTGCATATAATATAGCGAGCGGCGCTGGTCACAATATGGCTAATAATTTGGAATATGGTTTTGAGGAATGATTAGTTTTTATTGATTTTGTTTTTAAAACAGTCTTTTCAAGGAGGCTTTTATATATATATATATATATATATATATATATATATATATATATATATATATATATATATATATATATATATATATATATATATATATATATATATATATATATATATAGTGTCTTGTATTTATCATCGTATTATAGTAATATTATTAATTTTGTATGTTCTCATATTATGTGTAAGCTTTATTGTATTGTTATATATGGGACACTGTACTATAGTATGGTCTCATACAGGTTGGGTACTTGTTCTTATGTGCAACCCCATACCTGTTGCAAACATGATAATTGTGTCTTTACACACACTGGGAGTTAGTGAATAACTGATGCTCCTCTTCCTCCTTGTGTCACATCAGCGATCCTAAAAGTGAACAGAGGCAACTTAATCGTTTCACAGAATGGTTCATGTATACCACTTAACACTGTACATCGTCACCTCACATCACTACTCATCTACAACACTTAACACTGTACATCGTCACGTCACATCACTACTCATCTACAACACTTAACACTGTACATCGTCACGTCACATCACTACTCATCTACAACACTTAACACTGTACATCGTCACCTCACATCACTACTCATCTACAACACTTAACACTGTACATCGTCACCTCACATCACTACTCATCTACAACACTTAACATTGTACATCGTCACGTCACATCACTACTCATCTACAACACTTAACATTGTACATCGTCACCTCATCTCTACTCATCTACATCACTTAACTCAGTACATCTTCACGCCACATCACTATCATCTACGCAACTTAAATTCGTACATCTCAGCCTCATCCTATTCACTCACATATAACTTCATCTTCAATAATACTCAGTACATCTTACGTATATATTCACTTCACAGTGTCATTCATATTCACTAGTTAAATTCTACTTTTTTCTAGACATGATCAGCAAATGTGAAAACGACATTAAGAGTGTGTGATTAACTCTTAAAGTCAAACAATGTGAAAAATAGTTTCCTTTAATGAATAAATTAAGTTGATTTTATTACAATGGTTCAGTAGTTCTTTTACTCACATCACTAAGAGAGCCTTCTGCTTTTCTATCCTTGCCTCATACACACCTAGACATAACAGTATAGTCCTTAATTAATAAATAGTTCTCGGCGGATGGCTTCTATCTTTCCCATTTACTCCCACCATCTCTCATTTAATCTCTTACGGGGCATTAAGTGTCAAGCTAATTCTATATATTCCTATTCAAACAGAATTCGGATCTTAGAAAGACTGTAAGCTTGATCCACTGGATTACTATGTCCATCTTCCCTATACAATTCATTTCATCAAATAAACTCCCGTCTCTTGAAGTTTTTCCATTTTAAATTCAATATCCTCCGCAAAGTTTTTACCCTTTCACTTTTACCCTTAATATAATTTCCTGCTGGATCATCTGGTAAGCCGCGCGCGGAGTATAATATATGAAGACCACAATACCTGGATGAAGGCCGGGTATTATGTGCATCTACCTGGGATCGGGATTACATGTTCTCTCCTCCCAGACCGCATCCTCACCCTCCCGCAGTAAATGATCAAAGGCCCGACTCTAGACACCCCTTCTTGCCACTTGTTACCAGTACTGTCATCAGTTTTTGTATGCGTTATGACGTATGGAGTCGTACACGAGAGAGGGAGAAACAAACGTATCGCAGAATGTTTTATGGGAAAATACCTGAAGCTGGTTTTGCAACTACATATATTTAAATATATACTACATACATTATATATATATATATATATATATATATATATATATATATATATATATATATATATATATATATATATATATATATATAGTGTGTGTGTGTGTGTGTGTGTGTGTCGTGCCGATTAGGTAAAACTTGCGATTTTGGCTTAAATAGCAACGTCACCTTGCCATATAAGACAAGCGAAAATTTGTGTATGCAATAATTTCGCAAAAATCATTCTGAACCTAACGAAAAAAATATATTTCATTGTGTTTGTTTATTATTAAATTAATGTTAACGTATCTAAAATATATTTAGTTGGGTTAGGCTAAATTAAATTGCTCTTGTTGTAATAAGGTTAGGTAGGTTTTCAAAGTGATGGTGAAAGTGTTGAATGATGATAAAAGTTTTTTCTTTCTTTTTGGGGTTTTCTTTCTTTTTGGGTCACCCTGCCTTGGTGGGAGACGGCCGACGTGTAATAAAATGTATATGCTTAGCAGTTCGCAAACAGGCTAAATTATTTACAAACATTATCTCTACTTTCACAGCGGGACTCGAACCTGCAAACTCTGTATCAGAGTACACAGTTCATTCGTGGTAAAGTACTGTGTACTCTGATACAGAGTTTGCAGGTTCGAGTCCTGCTGCTGTGGACGTAAAGAAAAGTTTACTAGCACCTTGCTTACAGAGGAAGGACTCTTCACATAATAAGACAAATGTAATAAAGTTATATATTGCTTGAAACGTGAATTTTATCATTATATAATATTTTACAGATATATGTAATAGACTAGAATGCTTTTAAAAACACTTTCGACCAATATAAAATATTTTTCTCCTGATCTGAGTATGCAAATAGAGTTAAATAAAGTCTTCACTAATCAATCGTTGTAAATACATAGGCCGATAGCCTTACATAAACAAAACAATATTATTTAACATCATTTGTTAATTTCTTTAAAAATGTCTGAACTTCACTAAAGTCATTAAGTCTGTGTTTATTCTGTACACTGCTAGACATAGATATTTTATTCCCTAAACTAGGGATTAAAGTAAGCTCTTAACGTATATACACTGAGAGATATACCTCTTTCGGTGTATTAATGCTGAGAAATATATACCTTCTCGAAGCTGCATGCGCCGAGTGCAAATATTGCATTCAACGTACATATATGTAACTACACTTCTACATGTCATCATAAACCAGGTGTAAGGCACGGTAGTTTATTTCCTACTCTCACTGAGTGCACCATTAGAGTGGAGGTAACTGCTGGTCGTGCTGGAAGTTGTGCTTGTTCAGCCTGAGGGAGGGAGGAGGGTAAGAGGATGCCCAAGGGTAAGCTAACTCGACTATAGGTGCTGTCCTGGACCTTCAAGTCCCCACAAGCCTCGGGTTGGTTAACACCATACTAGAATCTGTCCTCTGTAGGAGAGTTATTATACTCTCTCTCTCCCTCTCTCTCTCTCTCTCTCTTCTCTCTCTCTCTCTCTCTCTCTCTCTCTCTCTCTCTCTCTCTCTCTCTCTCTCTCTCTCTCTCTCTCTCTCTCTCTCTTACTCTTACTCTCACTCTCTTCAAACTTATAATGCTTTTTGTTATGTCCATTGTATATAATTTAAATATTTTATATAAGTTTTGTGATGGGAATACATATATGGTAAATAAAAGCTTGTTACAGTGTATACACGGCAATCACTGAAAGATACACTATTGTGATGTATTGGTCCTCATTATCTGTGTCCACAAGTGTCTGTCTGAAAGGTCTGTGTCTGTCGTCTTTAAAGCTATCTTGTTACATGAAAGTAGTGGCACTGTAGTGCCAATCCTGGACTTCCTTTGTACTGTGATGCGATTATCATTCTTATAGCCCCAGGTGGCTGTCTTTGCCACGAGGAAACTCAAGTGGGAAAGGAAGAGATGCAGGCCCTTATGAGGAGAGAAAGACGAGGAAGAGAGAGACTAGATAGACAGCTATGTTGCAGAGCTCTCTGTATGGGAGACGAGCTGTAGCTTCCCCATTGTGTTATTCTCCCAGAGGAAGAGGAAGGTGGACTCTTTATAGTTAAATGAGTATTCTTTTCTGCCATCAGCTGGTTACATTTCCCCATGCTCGAGTTTCGTGATAGTTGATTATTTTGTCTACATACATTTTACAATAATCTCTTTGTTGAACAAGGATTAAAATGTACGAGATATGTATTATATTATGCTCCCCAAGTTGTATCCCTAAATAAGTGTGTCAACGATAATTGTCAGTGTAATTCCATACATGCAGAGGTAATGTCAGATTTGAGAGTTTGTTTACTTTAACCCATGACTGTCACACTATTAATAATCATTTATAAAATATTTACAGCCCAAATGTGATATGGGTTACCCACCGGTGATGCCATGAATCTCAGCTTCCCTTTGAGTAAGACTGCGACACTTAAGAGGATATTTTAAAAGGAATGTTTTCTCTGCTAAGTTATCCATATTGATGATGTATCTTAGGAAGCCTTGAGGTCCATCAGTGTTTACACTGTTTTGAGTGGCATTACGATCAAGTGTCTCGAGTTGTCAATAATTTTATATCTGAACTTAGACGAGTAAAGGATAAGGAAGGGTAATTAAATGGACGGTGAGGATAGAAGGCGGCAGCCAGCCAGTCGACGCCTCGTTGTCTGTTCATAGCTATATCTGGTACACACACACACCTGTCACACACCTCTCTGTGTATATACAATGAAAAATTCATACCTCTCTATGTATATTACTGTTACCTTCTTCATTGTTATCTTCCAAAGATATGATAAAAATACTGATATATTATCTTATTATTAAGACAAAAAATTTAATACCAATACGCAAACACAGACACACAGACACACAGACACATACACACACACACACACACACACACACACACACACACACACACACACACACCAGAAGGAAATGATTGGCGACTATATTAATTTCTGGAGGATGTTTTGATATTTAATATTTATAGAGCGTGTTAAGACATTTCAATAATTATATTATAAAAAAAATCCAAAAAAGAGCTTTTCAAAACACTGTGAGACCAAGATTAGTCACCCGGCCTTTTCCAATAGACATGTCCAGTTGCCACGAGAGAGGAAGATCATACACACATACACACCGGAAGGTGCATGTCTCTCAGGAAATACAAACTGTAATTTAGTGTTATCACTTTTATTGGGATTAAAGTGCTCTTGATTTGTGATAAATAGGTTACATGCAGCTTTAATGACCCATTTTTGAAGTCAACAGGCAATTTAATTGATAATTTCTCAATATATTCTCTAGTAGATCTATGAATAAATAAATTTCGCCCCAAAAGCAAATATACTTAGCTCAATAAATACATTTGAATAGTCTGATAAAAAATATTTAGTTCAGAGATTCATAATATTTGATATATTGTACCATTGTATTCATGTCCATGTTTGTGTTTTCTGCCAATGTATTCTGTCTATTAATAAAGCACTCATATAACACACACACACACACACACACACACACACACACACACACACACACATATATATATATATATATATATATATATATATATATATATATATATATATATATATATATATATATATATATATATATATATATATATATATATATATATATATATATATATAAAACATATATATCAATATTTTTAGTATGGGAAACATTGTAAACAGTTGGACCATTATTCTTGTTGCTGTCATGGTGAAACGTGTGGAACACTGAGAGCATTCAGCTGCTGTTACTGGTGCTACTACTGTGCTGTTACTGGTGCTACTACTGTGCTGTTACTGGTGCTACTGCTGTGCTTTTGCTGGTGCTGCTACTGTGCTGTTACTGGTGCTTCTACTGTGCTGTTGCTGGTGCTACTACTGTGGTTTTGCTGGTGCTGCTACTGTGCTGTTACTGGTACTGTTGCTGCTACAGCGCTGCTGCTGGTGCTGCTACTGCGCTGTTGCTGGTGCTGTTACTGTTTCTTCTACAGCGCTGTTGCTGGTGCTACTACTGTGTTTTTGCTAGTGCTGCTACTGTGCTGTTACTGGTGCTGTTGCTGCTACAGCGCTGTTGCTGGTACTGCTACTGCGCTGTTGCTAGTGCTGCTACTGTGCTGTTGCTGGTGGTGCTACTGTGCTGTTTCTGGTGATGCTACTGCGGTGTAACTGGTACTGCTTCTACAGTGTTACTGGTGCTGCTACTGTGATGTTGCTTGTGCTGCTACTGCAGTGTTACTGGTGATGCTACTCTGCTGTTTCTGGTGCTGTTATTGCAGTGTTGCTGGTGCTCCTACTGTGCTGTTGCTAGTGCTGCTACTGCGCTGTTGCTAGTGCTGCTACTGCGCTGTTGCTGGTGCTGCTACTGCAGTGTTGCTGGTGCTGCTACTGTGCTTTTTCTGGTGGTGCTACTGTGCTGTTGCTGGTGCTGCTACTGTAGTGTTGCTGGTGCTGCTACTGTGCTTTTTTTGGTGGTGCTACTGTGCTGTTGCTGGTGCTGCTACTGCGGTGTTGCTGGTGCTGCTACTGCGGTGTTGCTGGTGCTGCTACTGCAGTGTTGCTGGTGCTGCTACTGTGCTGTTTCTGGTGGTGCTACTGTGCTGTTGCTGGTGCTGCTACTGCGGTGTTGCTGGTGCTGCTACTGCAGTGTTGCTGGTGTTGCTACTGTGCTGTTTCTGGTGGTGCTACTGTGCTGTTGCTGGTGCTGCTACTGCGGTGTTGCTGGTTCTGCTACTGCAGTGTTGCTGGTGTTGCTACTGTGCTGTTTCTGGTGGTGCTACTGTGCTGTTGCTGGTGCTGCTACTGTAGTGTTGCTGGTGCTGCTACTGTCCTTTTTTGGTGGTGCTACTGTGCTGTTGCTGGTGCTGCTACTGTGCTGTTTCTGGTGGTGCTACTGTGCTGTTGCTGGTGCTGCTACTGTAGTGTTGCTGGTGCTGCTACAGCGGTGTTGCTTGTGGAGCAACTGCGGAGTTGCTGGTGCTGCTACTGTAGTGTTGCTGGTGCTGCTACTGTCCTTTTTTTGGTGGTGCTAGTGTGCTGTTGCTGGTGCTGCTACTGCAGTGTTGCTGGTGGCACGACTGTGCTGTTGCTGGTGCTACTACTGTGCTGTTGCTAGTGTTACTACAGCGGTGTTGCTGGTGGTGCAACTGCAGTGTTGCTGGTGGTGCTACTGCAGTGCTGCTGGTGTTCCTACTGCGTAGTTTTTGGTGGTGCTACTGCGGTGTTGCTGGTGCTTCTACTGCGCTGTTGCTGGTGTTACTACAGCAGTGTTGCTGGTGGTGCAACTGCAGTGTTGCTGGTGGTGCTACTGCGGCGTTGCTGGTGGTGCTACTGCAGTGTTGATGGTGCTGCTACTGTAGTGTTGCTGGTGGTGCTACTGTGCTGTTGCTGTTGCTCGTACTGCAGTGTTGCTGGTGATTATACTGTGCTGTTTCTGGTGCTGCTACTGTGCTGTTGCTGGTGCTGCTACTGCGGTGTTGCTGGTGCTGCTACTGCGGTGTTGCTGGTGCTGCTACTGCGGTGTTGCTGGTGCTGCTACGAGTGTTGCTGGTGCGTGCTACTGCGGTGTTGCTGGTGCTGCTACTGCAGTGTTGCTGGTGCTGCTACTGCGGTGTTGCTGGTGCTGCTACTGCGGTGTTGCTAATGCTGCTACTGAGGTGTTGCTGGTGCTGCTACTGCGGTGTTGCTGGTGCTGCTACTGCGGTGTTGCTGGTGCTGCTTCTGCAGTGTTGCTGGTGGTGCTACTGTGCTATTGCTGGTGCTGCTGCTACGCTGTTGCTGGTGGTGCTACGGCTTTTGCTTTTTTTTGTAGGGGTGTTGGTAGTGGAGATAAGGTCGGTGGTGGTGGAGAGTAGGTAGTGGATTAGGAGGAGGAGGAGGTTCTGCTGGGGATGCTGGTTGGGGTGTTACTGGTGGTGCTGCTGTTACTGATATTGATTGAGGTGGTGTTGGAGGTTGTGTTGGTGGTGGTGCTGGTAATTTTGATATGAAGTAGTGTTGGTTGTGCTTGTGTTGGTGGTGTTAGTTGTGGTGGTGGTGCTACTTTTCATGTTGTGGTGATGCTGCTTCCGGTAGTGGTTTTTTGGTCTTTGGTTGTAGTGGTGGTGGTGGTGCTAGTGATATTGTTGCTATTGTGGTGGTGTTTGTTGTGTTGATGCTGGTAGTGGTGGTGATTTTTTTATTATTATTGTATGGTTCTAAATCTCTCATACTCAGGAAGGGAATAAACAAAGACAGTTGCATATCACTCACTATATACACTGATATCCTGAGAGGGATATCTCTCTCTCTCGATATATATCCTCAGTGGGGGTATATATCTTACTATAAATTACAGTGAGAGTTATGTCTCTCTCACTGTACATTTGTTGAGAGATGTATATATCTCACTATATATGCAGTAAGTAATAATTATTGATATTATTGTTCATGCTAAATACAGTCTTAATGAATGATGATGCTGGAGGCATTCCCTCGGACCTTCTCGAGTTTAATCCTGTGTGTGTGTGTGTGTGTTGCAGGAGTCGAGTCTCAGCTCCTGGCCCCGCCTCTTCGCTGATCGCTACTGGGTTCACCTCTTCCTAAAACTATGCATGGATCCTGCCTCTGCCTCATCATTCTCTAGGTCGTTCCACTTTCTGACTAATTCTAAAGCTGAAGAAATACTTCCTAACATCCCTGTGACTCATCGAGGTTTTCAAATTTTTCTCTCAATACCCCTTAGCTCCGGGACAGTCTCGTTACTAACCAATTTTCCAATTTCTTGACATGCGTGACCAGGTGTGGGTTTCATACTGGTACTGCGTAGTCCAGTATGGGCTTAACGTAAACGGTGTACAGTGTCGTGAATGGCTCCTTAGTTGGATGTTTAAAAGCTAGTCTTAGATCTGTCAGACGAGCATTTGCTGCAGCAGTTATTTGGGTGATGTGCGCCTCAGATGATATGCTCGGTGCAATACTTACCACAATGTCCTCTTCCTTGAGTAAAGTTAGCAACTTTTTCTCCCGAGCCTATACTCCGTCTGTGGTCTTCATTGTTCTTACCCAAACTTTATAACTTTGCATTTGCTGGGATTAAACTTAAGCAGCCACTTGTCAGACCTGACCTACAGCCTGTCCAGATCCATTTGTAGCCTTTTGTAGCACCGACTCTAGTATTGATCCTTGTGGAACCCCATTTGTCACAAGCACCCATTCCAACACCTCACGGACAATCACGCGTTGTTTCCTTCCTGTCAGGTATTCCCTGATCCACTGTAGTGCTCTCCCTGTTATTCCTGACTGCCACTTAACTTTTGTAGCTCTTGTGCAGTACTGTGTTAAAAAGTATTCCTACAAAGAAGATGCAATCTCCCCATCCCTTTCTTTCCTGCCTTACTTCTTTTACATTGTCGTAGAACTTCAGTAGGTTTGTGATTTTTCCTTTCTTCTGCTGATAATATTTTCCAAAACTTTATATACTACATATGTCAGTGACACTGGTCCGCAGTCGTCTGTCTCCTTTCAATAAAAATTGAGACTACATTTGCAGTTTTCCATGCCTTTGGCACTTGCCCTGTACAGATAAACTTGTTGAAGATTATTGCTAGAGGCTCAAACAGCGTCTATGTTTCCTCTCTCAGGAACTACAGAGAGATATTATATGGTCTCACAGCCACATAACATCTTCTTCACCGCCTCCCCAGTTGTGTGCACTCAAACGATTAGGTTAACTGGTAGCCTTCCTGTTTTCTCTGAGAATACCTCCCTAAATCTTTTGCTCAACTCCTCACAGACTTCCTTGTCATTCCTTTTAAGCACCCCTTCCTTTCTCAGCCTGATTACCTGGTCCTTAACAGTTGTCTTCCTACTGTGTGGCTATATCACAACTTTGAGTTGGATTTGCCTTTTTTTTGCAATGTCATTCTCAAACTGGTGTGTATACATACACACACACAGACACACACACACACACACACACACACACACACACACACATACACACACACAAGGAATCGTTCAAGACTCTGTACACCATATACGTCAGGCCCATACTGGAGTATGCAGCACCAGTTTGGAACCCACATCTGGTCAAGCACGTCGGGAAATTAAAGAAAGTGCAAAGGTTTGCAACAAGACTAGTCCCAGAGCTAAGGGGATTGTCCTACGAAGAAAGGTTAAGGGAAATCGGCCTGACGACACTAGAGGACAGGAGGGTTAGGGAGACATGATAACGACATATAAAATACTGCGAGGTATAGATAAGGTGGACAGAGACAAGATGTTCCAGAGAGGGGACACAGAAACAAGGGGTCACAATTGGAAGTTGAAGACTCCTATGAGTCAAAGGGATGTTAGGAAGTATTTCTTCAGTCATAGAGTTGTCAGGAAGTGGAATAGCCTAGAAAGAGACGTAGTGGAGGCAGGAACCATACATAGTTTTAAGACGAGGTTTGATAAAGTTCATGGAGCAGGGAAAGAGACGACCTAGTAGCAATCAGTGAAGAGGCGGGGCCAGGAGCTATGAATCGACCCCTGCAACCACAAATAGGTGAGTACAAATATATATATATATATATATATATATATATATATATATATATATATATATATATATATATATATATATATATATATATATATATATATATATATATATATATATATGCGTGTGTGTGTACTCACCTAATTGTTCTCACCTAATTGTGGTTACAAGTGTCGATTCACAGCTCCTGGTCCCGCCTATTCACTGGCCGCTACTAGGTCACTCTCCCTGCTCCATGAGCTTTATCATACCTCTTCTGTGTGTGTGTTGAAAAAATATCCAAGGTTGACGAGAACAATTTTTATATTACACGAAGAATTACGAAAAAAAAATTATGGAATCAAACTATATATCAAAAAGTGCTTCCCGCTCCTGGCATGTTCATGAAATTGCAGAAATCCTATGAACTCTAATTTTTCAAATATTTTTTTTCGATATCTTTTTTTTTTTTCATTTATACAAAAACGAGAAAACCTTTGTGCTTCTGACAGTACGAAAATTAATATATTTCGCATTAAAAAATATTTTTATGATAATACTTTTGTCATGTGTGCTCTTCACTTCAGGCACTTTAGTTGTACGTGTGTGTGTGTGTACTCACCTAGTTGTACTCACCTAGCTGTGGTTGCAGAGGTCGAGTCATAGCTCCTGGATACGCCTCTTCACTGGCCGCTACTGGGTCACTCTCCCTGCGCCATGAGCTTTATCATACCTCTTCTTGAAACTATGAATGGATCCTGCCTCCACTACATCACTTCCCAAACTATTCCACTTCTTGACTACTCTGTGACTGAAGAAATACTTCCTAACATCCCTGTGATTCATCTGAGTCTTCAACTTCCAACTGTGTCCCCTTGTTGCTGTGTCCCATCTCTGGTATGTGTGTACTCACCTATTTGTACTCACCTATTTGTGGTTGCAGGGGTCGAGTCATAGCTCCTGGCCCCGCCTCTTCACTGATTGATACTAGGTCCTCTCTCTCCCTGCTCCATAAGCTTTATCAAACCACGTCTTAAAACTATGAATGGTTCCTGCCTCCACTACGTCACTTTCTAGGTTATTCCACTTCCTGACAACTCTGTGACTGAAGAAATACTTCCTAACATCCCTTTGACTCATAGGAGTCATCAACTTCCAACTGTGACCCCTTGTTTTTGTGTCCCCTCTCTGGAACATCTTGTCTCTGTCCACTTTATCTATTCCTCGCAGTATTTTATATGTCGTTATCATGTCTCCCCTAACCCTCCTGTCCTCTAGTGTCGTCAGGCCGATTTCCCTTAACCTTTCTTCGTAGGACAATCCCATAAGCTCTGTGTGTGTGTGTGTGTGTGTGTGTGCGTGTGTGTGTGTGTGTGTGTACTCACCTAGTTGTGGTTGCAGGGGTCGAGTCAAAGCTCTTGTGTGTGTGTGTGTGTGTGTGTGTGTCTGTTCGTCTTTTTCTGTTTCTGCCTCTTTGTCTGTCTGTCTGTCTGTGTGTCTCTCTCTCTCTCGCTCATTCATCTTAAGTTACGAAGAGGAGCTATTGCTTCTTTTTCGCTATCGCCCTGGTCTCGCTATCGCCCTGGTCTCGCTATCGCCCTGGTCTCGCTATCGCCCTGGTCTCGCTATCGCCCTGGTCTCGCTATCGCTCTCCATACGAGCACTTCATCTTAATGCATGAGGCGACAGTCATGTTTACCTGAAGTTCTTGTCTAGCCTCATGTGACCCAGGGTCACATTACGAGTATGTGTCGGGCCAGCGACAAGCTGAACCAGTTGTTGAACCAACAGCAGGCTGGGGCCAGATGCTGGACCAGCAGCAGGTTGGGGCCAGATGCTGGACCAGCAGCAGGTTGGGGTCAGATGCTGGACCAGCAGCAGATCGGGGCCAGATGCTGGACTAGCAGCAGGTTGGGGTCAGATGCTGGACCAGCAGCAGGTTGGGGTCAGATGCTGGACCAGCAGCAGATCGGGGCCAGAAGCTGGACCAGCAGCAGATTTGGCTAAATGGTTATTGGGGCCGTTGGCACCAACAACCTTGTTAAACAAGCATTCAACAACGAAGGAACACTCTTAATGCCTATCACAGGCATAATCCCAGAATATAGTATATACACACTCACGTGAGAAACACCCTTGGAGATGAAGGGCTCTTGATTCAAGGAAGTGGAGTCACCTTCCCCTTCTGTGGATCAAACATGATTACCTGCCATTTCCCATGTGCTGTGTTACCCTTACTGGTTTTATGCTTTCCTGAAATATTTTTTTAACACACCGGTCGTCTCCCACCAAGGAAGGGCTGTGTTGCCTCCATGTTTGCACACGTCTGCTGGAAGTCCAAGCCCCTCACACACAAAACCTCCTTTACCTCCTTCCTCGAACTTTTCCTAGGAAGACCCCTACCCCTTCTTCCATCCACTACAGTTTAATATATCCTCCAAGTCAACATATTTTGCTCCATCTTCTCTATTTGTCCAAACCACCTCAACAACCCCTTCTCAGCCCTCTGGATAATACGTTTAGTAACCCTGGACCTTCTAATCTCCAAACTACGAATACTCTGCATGATA
Source organism: Cherax destructor (assembly GCA_009830355.1). Lineage (NCBI taxonomy): Eukaryota > Metazoa > Arthropoda > Malacostraca > Decapoda > Parastacidae > Cherax > Cherax destructor. Next base: position 95,362 of record WNWK01001902.1, on the reverse strand, counting down.
TCAAGATCATTGCCCTCTGACTCGACATTGCCACTGCCTCCAGCCTCTTCCTCACTGCAACATTTCAAGTACATGCTTTACACCCATATAAGAGTGTTGGTGCCACTATAATCTGATAATATATTCTTTTCGACTTCATGGATAACGTTATTTGTCTCCTCGGAAGGCTCAATGCACCACCCACCTTTTTTCCCTCATCACTTTTATGGCTTTCTTCATCTTTCATGGACCCATCCAAGTCTATTATTTGTTACCCTCATCACCTTGCTCTTTCCAATGTTCACTTTTAATTTTCTTCTTTTACATACCCTCTCTAATTCGTCTACCAAGCTTTGCAACATCTCTTCAGGATCTCCCAAAAACACGGTGTTATCGGCAAAAAGCAACTGTGACAGCTCTCACTCTCTGTATTAGATTCTTTATCTTTTGATTCCACACCTTTCTCCAACACCCTAGCATTCACTTCTTTTAAAACTACATCTATAAACATGTTAAACAACTATGGTGACATCATGCGTCACTGTTTAAGGCCTATTTTTACTAGAAAATCATATCCCATTCTCCTACATATTCTAATTTGAGCCTCACTATCCTCATAAAAACTCATAACTGCTTTAAGCAACCTACTGCCTATTCCATACACTGGTAACATATTCCCTATGGAGATGAAAGGAAATAATATGAGAACAAGAACTATTAAGAAAACTGAAGAAACCTCAGATTGGAGTGTATGCATGTATGTGTACATGCATGTGTAGTGTGACTTAAATGTAAGTATAAGCAGCAAGATATACCTATTATCTCGCTTGTTTATGAGGGAGAAAGAAAAGACACCAGCAGTCCTACCACTGTATAAAACAATTACATATTTCCGTTTCACACTCATTTGGAAGGACGGTAGTACGTCCCTGGGTTGTTGAGGATGATGATGATAATAATAATAATAATAATAATAATAATAATAATAATAATAATAATAATAATAATAATAATAATAATAATAATAATAATAATAATAATACTAATAATAATAATAATAGTAATAATAATAATATAATAATGAGACAATTATTATTTTCAGGGGGAGGCGCTAAGCCCGTAGAGGCCATATAGCTCCTGGTGGACGGGAAGCATTCAGGATCGATCCAGTGAAGTGGACAAATCCATTTTTTTTTTTACTCAGGGTTTGACAAGGTTAGGTTAAGGATTCCTAACTTTATTGACAAGCTAAGAGCTGTTACCTACATCAGCTCATTTGAAAGCATTTTTATTGTTATGAAACATACAAGTAGGGAACAGGATGAAGTTGGAGCCATCTGTGGGCCGGCATTTTCACTTGATCAACTGACTTTATCTCGTTGACATCATAATGCTGTACGAATGTGTTCCAGACTCGAGTCATCCTGGGGATAAATGATCTCAGATGAAATGATGTTCTGGAGAAGGGTACAGCCAGAGTGAAGTTGCTGCTTTCTGCCCGTCTTGTGGTATAGAAGCTTGCTTCTCGCTGTCCTCGAAGTGGAGCCAAGTGTAATACTTTGACAATGTTGACTTTGTACATAACAGTAAGGCCACCCACATCCCTCCTGTACTGAAGATCTATTTAGGATGGGTCCATGGATCAAGAGATCTCATTCAGAAACTTCACGGCACCCCTCCCCCTCCCCGAAGTCTTCTTTAAAGGCAGACTCAACAGGAAAAAAATTACGATAATTTCCAAATTTTATTCAATTTACGACTCAATTCCAGACGCGAAAGGCATTTCTGCCGAAAAATTAAATCATCGTCGAGGGAGTGTTTCACAAAACAGGGACTTGTCATGCAACACTTACAAAAAGGAACTTGCAACACGACACTTATAAAAAGGAACTTGCAACACGACACTTACAAAAAAGGAACTTGCAACACGACACTTACAAAAAAAGGACTTGCAGCACGACACTTACAAAAAAAGGACTTGCAGCACGACACTTACAAAAAGGAATATACCATGTGACACTTACAAAAGGAACTTGCTTTTGACACCAACAAAACAAAAACATGTTTCTCCACACTTACACAAGGAATATGCTCGACATTTACAAAAAAGGAACAAGCCTCTACACTTACAAAAGAAGCCTGCCACTCGACAGGAGGATAGGGAAGGATACAAAGGGATGAAGTAGGATTGGGTGGGAGAGGACAAAGCAGTAAAAATGATAAGTGGCCTATCCACTATTGATTTTTACGTGACGGTGAATACTCGTGATTCACCGATTTGAAATCAACATGATATGCATGTCTGTTACATATCGTACATCCCAGCTCACTTACATATGCACATGTGAAAGATGCATACATACATACGTGTGCAAGTAGATATGAATATTTATTTTTATACTTTCACGAAGTTCTTTTCCCTGTGATGGTAATTTGCGGCTCTCGAGGCTTGAGGGCACAAGGGTATTCGCTAAGCGCAGTGCTCATCCTTCGGTGTTTTTTGTTATGTTCTTGTGTCCAATGTCACAACTGATGATGATGTAAGACTAATGAGAAGAATGAGAACAGTAATAAACTCCAGAGAGATCCCAACAGACTTCAGCTGTAGTCATACAAGTGGTTTCTCGAGTTCAAGGCCAGCAAATACAAAATCATGTTATCTATTTTGTATAAAGACTGGAGTGGATGTCACCCATTCTTCTTCTTCTCCTCGTAGATTATGTAGTATCCTTGGCCTTGGATAATCATTCTTGTGAATGTATTGTCTCACTTTTTTGTAGCAAGGTGTGGCTTGTTTGTGATCAAAATCGGACACAAATTTCGCTCAAAGTTTCAGTCTCCTAAGAGCGGATTATTCATGCATAAACTAAAGTTAATATTACATGATAGATATTAGGTGGACATTTGTTGTGGTTAATCGGGAGATATATAACTTGCATTGCTGTTATTCCCGCATCGAGGAGCCTTGTTTTCTCACTGACCATCCTCAGCTGAAGGTTAGTTAGTCTTATTCATTATCAGGTTAGTTAGTCTTATTTATTATCTACTGTAGGTAAAGGCTGGATGTTTCCAACATTTTCATCTCTCTACTTGCTCCTGCAGTAATGGGGGTTGTTAAACCTGCGACTGCACTTGTGGAAGAGGATGTTTTCCCACACAGGTCCCGTCAGGTTCACTTGGTCTTGGTACTGGGTGGATTTCTTTGAGGCACCAACGAACTGAAGTACTTTCCTGCAGAAGTGAGCGGAACTTACAATAGGAACATTCCCTCGACACCTACAAAAGAAACACGATTTCGACACTTACATTAAAAAATGTCATTGACACTTATAAAGGATTATGCACCGAAACTTACAAAAAAAAAAAAAAAGATTCACGTCATTTAAAAAATAGAAATATTCCCCTTCCACTCAAGAAAATAAAAACATTCTCCTTACAATTATCAAAATAGAAACATACCCCGACACTTACAGAGGAAAATGAACGATAGAGAAAATATTCATAAGCAAATTACGAAGCTCATTACGTGTCAGATGGGACTCATTAAGGTGGATTAATTACCAGTTTTCCTAATTTTCGCGGCTAGGCAGCCCAGCGTGTGGTGTAATGTGTGCTATGTGCACTTGGGAAGGGTGATATCCGAGATTATTGTTGTACTCACCTAGTTGTGGTTGCAGGGGGCGATTCACAGCTCCTGGCCTCGCCTCTTCGCTGGTCGCTACTAGGTTCATTCTCTCCCTGCTCAATGAGCTTTATCATATCTCTTCTTAAAGCTAAATATGAATCATGTCCCTACTACAGTCATGTGTATGTGTATGTGTGTGTGTGTGTGTGTGTACTCTTTTGTGTTTGTGTGTGTGTGTGTGTGTGTGTGTGTGTGTGTGTGTTTACTCACATAGTTGTTCACCTAGTTGTTGTTGCAGGGGTCGAGACATAGCTCCTGGCCCCGCCTCTACACTGGCTGCTACTGGGTCACTCTCCCTGCGCCATGAGCTTTATCATACCTCTTCTTAAAGCTATGTATGGAACCTGCCTCCACTACATCGCTTCCCAAACTATTCCACTTCCCGACCACTCTGTGACTGAAGAAATACTTCCTAACATCCCTGTGATTCATCTGAGTCTTCAACTTCCAACTGTGTCCCCTTGTTGCTGTGTCCCATCTCTGGAACATTCTGTCCCTGTCCACCTTGTCAATTCCTCTCAGTATTTTATATATCGTTATCATGTCTTCCATATCTCTCCTGTCCTCCAGTGTCGTCAGGTCGATTTCCCTTAACATCTCCTCGTAGGACCTACCCCTTAGCTCCGGGACTAGTCTTGTTGCAAACCTTTGCACTTTCTCTAGTTCCTTTACGTGCTTGGCGAGGTGTGGGTTCCAAACTGGTGCTGCATACTCCAGTATGGGCCTAACGTACACAGTGTACAGGGTCGTGAACGTGTGTGTGTGTGTGTCCGCCATATATGCTTAACTGTATATAGCTGCGGGAGTCGAGTCTTAGCTCCTGATCCCCGCCTCTCAGCTTGCGGCTTGCCAGATTCCCTCCCTCCTAACATGTTCTATCGCACCTTCAAAATTACGTATGAAGTCTGGCTCCACCACTTCCCCGTCTGAGACCGAAGAAACTCTTCCTGACATGCCTATGGCTCATCTGTGTCTTCACCTTTCAGCGTTTCCCTAGTTATTGTGGCCCAGTCCCTGGACCCATTATGTACTTTTGTAATCCTTTGACTACCACCCACAGGATGGGTATGGGGTGCATAATAAAGAATTAAACTAACTTCCTAGTTACTTGTTTCCTGACTCTCAAACAGACTATCCCTATCTACCTTATTAAATCCTCTGAACATTTTAAGTATTGTTATAATGTCTTCTCTGAACCTTCTGTCGTCTAACGACATTAGTTTCAAATCCTCTCCTCGTCACTCATATTCCTTAGCACTAGATCAAGTCTTGCTGCATACCTCTGCACTTTCTCCAGCTTCTTAACAGGTTTTTTTCCTGCGTGGGTTTAATGGTGCTGGTGCATACTTCAAGATGGGCCTGACATATTTTATAAAGCGCCTGAATTTCTCCTTGTTGATATTCCTGAAGGCTGCTTTTTGATTTAAGAGACGCACATTAGCCACAGAGGTTATTCAGTTGATGTGAGCCTCTGGCGAAGGTTAGGCATTATGATATATGTAAATACGATATACAGTGCGTGTTATGACATTTTATTGTGAAGAATTTTCGTCTGCCAGAGACTTTATCAAGTCCAAGATCAAAAGGATAAGGAATTTATAAAGGTTGGAGAGAGGTTCAATCCCTGTGAACACCCATGTCTTGTTTTCTGTGTGAGTTGATGAAGTCCCTTGTGGACGAATTGTATTTCTAGTAAAATGCCATAACCCGGAGTATGTATTTTTTTTAAATAGTGTAGGTATACTCTACCAATGTATTGTCATTGGTATCGTGCGCTCCCATAAGTCTTCCTCTTTTAGTCCAGTTCACTGAACTTTATGCATTTTTTCTCCTTAGCCCTACTCTTTGGGAGACCTTTTATTGCCTCTAACACTCTTCGAATTCTCTCAGTCAAATAACTGCCCACGAATTACTCCTGCCACTTGTATCTTGTCTTCACAAATCTTTTATTTTACAAAGTTTCGCCAGCTATAGGTCTTTCTCATGCGTCCCTGAGTCACCTTGTGTCCGCTGTCGCAATAAGAATTCTAACCTGGTAATTATAGCAAGGTAAATACTTTGCCTCGCCTTACGTGCTGAAACACCTGAGTCAGCACTTAAAATGTTTTATCTTTATTAACCACTTAACTTGGCTCCTGCAAAGGACGTTTAATTTCGTTCCAGTCTCATTAAGCTAAACTTTTCCCCCTGTAAAGAATATGGCAGTTAAATTTAATTTGACTTAAAACTACACATACGAGCAACCTTTGTGACGAGAAAAAATATTCTTAAGAACCTGCTAGTCTTTAGCGCTATGAATTATATTTGTGGAAAAGGATTCTTGTACACAGTTCGTGACACTTATTAGAGGAAATGTTTAGTCATAGGTAATTTCATCGATAATTGTCCTGAACTAAACACAAGTGTTCTCTTCCCACACATTGTCTGTATCACCATACCATTGTCTGTATCACCATACCATTGTCTGTATCACCATACCATTATCTGTATCACCATACCATTAAAAAACTGTGAATTAGATTTCTTTAAGTTCGATCCTCTGTTCATGTGTGAGTTATTGTGGAATTTCTTTAAAACATTTTCGACTGTGTATTCGTGAACATCTACGAATTGTCTATCACACAGTAGTGAGGGACACTGAAGGAAGCACTCAGTGTGCACACAGTAGTGGAGACACTGAAGGAAGCACTCAGTGTGCACACAGTAGTGGGGACACTGAAGGAAGCACTCAGTGTATACACAGTAGTGGAGACACTGAAGGAAGCACTCAGTGTACACACAGTAGTGGGGACACTGAAGGAAGAACTCAGTGTACACACAGTAGTGGGGACACTGAAGGAAGCACTCAGTGTACACAGTGGTGGGGACACTGAAGGAAGCACTCAGTGTACACAGTGGTGGGGATACTAAAGGAAGCACTCAGTGTACACAGTGGTGGGGACACTGAAGGACGCACTCAGTGCACACAGTGGTGGGGACACTGAAGGACGCACTCAGTGTACACAGTGGTGGGGACACTGAAGGACGCACTCAGTGTACACAGTGGTGGGGACACTGAAGGAAGCACTCAGTGTACACAGTGGTGGGGACACTGAAGGAAGCACTCAGTGTACACAGTGGTGGGGGACACTGAAGGAAGCACTCAGTGTACACAGTTTCCTGTACAATGGTATGGGCTTGATGACATAATGTGAAGGACGGGGTTTTGCTCTTGGACGACGTTTCGCCTCGGAGTTGAGCATTATCAAGTCATGAGCAAAACGTTTTTTCTCCCAGAAGTGAAGTGCCTTGATGTCGTTGAGGAGCTTTTGATCTAGGGAGGCGGATTTGTCCTTTCCCTGCCTTGGAGTCAACCTGAGCTGTGGGACCACTATGGGTTTAGCACTTCCTCCTGAAAATAATAATAATAATTATTATGATTAAAATAATAACAAAATTAATAATAATACTAGTAATAATAATAATAAAAGTAATATCAACACTGCTACTACTTCTACTACTACTACAAATAATAATAATAATAATAATAATATACAAATGAATGTTTGTTCTGCAGAGAGTATTTCATTCATTCTAATAGAGTGTCATTCTCATAGTTACCGGACGGAGGATCGAGCCTCTACGATTCTTTGTGCTGAGTAGAGCACACGGGTTGAACGCTTCGTTTAAATGCAAAAAATCAGTGCATGAATTCGTTCCTTACTGCAGTTTGATGAATGAGAGGTTCATATAGTTTTTGATGTTGATCTCTGACGAAAATCCTCAGTTCTCTCTTGAGAGTACTGAGGAACTTGATACCGGCGTGAGGTTCTTGATTCAAAGGCCTCATTTCCCAACACGTTGAGCTTCTAACTAAAATATATAATATCCTGCGAGAGAGGAGATCCCACAAAAGACAAAAATGAGGAAGAATGGTAGTCTGTAAGTCTCGGCCTCCAGCGGAGGTCTCTTCAGCAAAATACTCCTGAAGGACTACCAGACTAACATTCACCCTCATTTTTGTCTCCTCTGGGAGCTCCTTTCTCATTGATCTGAGTCCATTACACTCCGTGGCACCACCTTAATAACCTTTGTTCATTATCTTAAGAATGACAGCATTTACCCCCCACATACGACCAAACAATGAACCAGAAATGAGGTACAATAAGTAGGACAACATACTGACATACGGCCAAGGAGAGAGCGGAGTGGCACTGAACTAAATAGGTCAACAATATCATATAAGTCTTTCCTTGTGCCCCCATCTCGCTCCCTCTGTGTACACTCACCTATATCATGTCAAAATATGCCCTAACAGCACCCATTATTTGCCCCTCCTCTCTAGTCCCCAGGTAATTTAATATCTTGCTCACAAAACATGAAAATTCTCTGTGCACTCCACACTAAATTATATTATGATTCTTTGCTCAAGAGATTACGCTTCTTACGTTACGTAATACCATCACAGCTACTCCAGTCTCCATTCTTGTTCCTTTTAATTATTGTTCATATTTATTTTAATGTTCATATTTATCTTACCATTAAAAAAATAATTTATTGGTACATATCCTTAAGGTATTTTCAAGGTCTGTTAATCATTTGTGACTCGAGAAAGGAAGAAAATATACATTTATAAATTTCTGCATTTTTAGAATCTGCTGAGATTTTATTACTCATTTCTGCAACTCAGCAAACTCCTGATGATGAATTGATTGCAACACGGAAGGCCTAGAGCTATCTTTCAACTCCCCCATGGTTGTTTTACATATATATATATATATATATATATATATATATCAATGAAACCACGAAACAAGTGGTATGGAAACATTTACCAAACTGCGGCAGGGAAGGGCTCGACCCCACGACACATTGTTCCGCCTCAAGAGACAACACAACATACGTGTCACCTTATCCATTCCTTCATCGATCCTACAAACAACATGAGACTAGCGAACTAGTCTTGTTTCATGTTGCGAGGACACTCGTGGCAATGGATGCTCAAGGATTAATTTCAGCCTCCTGTTTGAATACCCGCCTCCACAAGCCGTCTATATAGCAATGAAACCACGAAACAAGTGGTATTGAAACATTTACTAGTGGCGGCACTCTGAAGGAGTGCCGATACTGTACTTCCCATCTCTGGAACTCAAGTCCGGCCTGCCGGTTTCCTTGAATCCCTTCATAAATGTTACCTTGCTCACACTCCAACACACACACACACAAGACTAGTCCCAGAGCTAAGGGGATTGTCCAACGAAGAAAGGTTAAGGGAAATCGGCCTGACTACACTAGAGGACAGGAGGGTTAGGGAAGAAATGATAACGATATATAAAATACTGCGAGGAATAGATAAGGTGGACAGAGACAAGATGTTCCAGAGAGGGGACACAGAAACAAGGGGTCACAATTGGAAGTTGAAGACTTCTTTGAGTCAAAGGGATGTTAGGAAGTATTTCTTTAGTCATAGAGTTGTCAGGAAGTGGAATAGCTTAGAAAGTGATGTAGTGGAGGCAGGAACCATACATAGTTTTAAGACGAGGTTTGATAAAGCTCATGGAGCAGGGAGAGAGATGACCTAGTAGCAATCAGTGAAGAGGCGGGGCCAGGAGCTATGACTCGACCCCTGCAACCACAAATAGGTGAGTACAAAAAAAATAGGTGAGTAAACACACACACACACACACACACACGCACACACACATATACACACACACACGCACACACACACACACGCACACACACACACGCACACACACACGCAAACACACACACATATATATATATATATATATATATATATATATATATATATATATATATATATATATATATATATATATATATATATATATATATATATATAATATATATATATATATATATATATATATATATATATATATATATATATATATATATATATATATATATATATATATATATATATATAATATATATATGTATATATATATATATATATATATATATATATATATATATATATATATATATATATATATATATATATATATATATATATATATATATATATATATATATATATATATATATATATATATATATATATATATATATATATATATATATATGAAGCGCTAAACCCGTGCGGGTCATTCAACATAAGGTTCGGTGGAGGCTCGATCCTTCGTTATCTAAGCGTGCTATCCCTCGCAGCCAGGCTTACCTTCCCCAAAAACTTTTAGAAAAATTTATGACCACCTACAGGTTTAACTCTTCCCCGTGAATATAATCATTTATTTAGAGAATTTCAGAGGCTCCAAGGAAATTTTAAAATCAACATTGACTGGATCAACATCTCTTAAGGCTATAAATCACTTGTGTTTGGGGAAAGAAGGTCATAATTTCACCATTATTCTCAGAGTATAAAATTATATTTTGATGCTTATCATTATTCTTATTCTTATTCTTATTCTTCTTATTCTTCTTCTTATTATTATTATTATTATTATTATTATTATTATTGGTTTTCATTTTATTTTTATAATTATTCATTATTATTATTACTGTTATGATTATTTTTATTATTATTACTATTACTGATGCTACTAATACTTCTGCCAGTGACAGTAACTCTAGTAGTAACAGTAATAACAGTAGTATTAGTAGTAGAAGTAGAAGTAACAGTAGCAGCAGTAGTAATATCAGCAGCAGCAGCAGCAGCAGAAGCGGCAGCAGCAACAGCAGCAGAAGCAGCAGCAGTAGCAGCAGTAGCAGTAGTAGTAGTGGTTGTTGCTATTGTAGAAACAGCAGCAGTAAAAACGTCTTGGTGTTGGAATATCGGAAAAAGATCTTCGAAACCAGAGCATCCAAGGAAGACGTGGAACTTAATAGAGATCCTCTGTAGAACGTGTGTTGCTGACCTAGATAATAATGGTATGTAAATGCCACTGGAAACACCAGCCCTTCCTCTTAATAACTCTATTGAAAGGCAGTCAAATGGGTGACTGATGAGTGAAAATCTCATATAGTTTTTTTCTGCTTCTCTCAGTGTGTCCCTGTTTTCAGTTCGGGTGGCAGAACTCTTGTTATATCTCCATCTTCTACTTCTTCTAATTTATTTCCACTGTGATATGTTATAATTGTTATTTATATGGATAATGGATAACCTAACCTACCCTAACTTCAATAACGAAGATCGAGAAATGTGATGCGAACCATATGTGAGAAATACACACAGCATTTCCGTGGATAGCTTAGCAAAAAGTACGGAAATATTGCTGGCCTGAACAAGTATGTTTTGCTTGTATACACCTCGTAGTAACCAGTGGATGTGGAGAGGTATATTCGTGAGGTTAATCAATGAATGTTGAGCGGTGGTGTACTTCAAGTGGATTAATTAATTGGGTTTAAAACTTACCGAGTACACGAGGGTCATTAAGGCCGCATGTAATCTGTTCACCACCAGTCAAGAATACTTTTATCGCTAAAATGTTGATTAGAGTACACTCTCAGTGTACCCGTAATCAACACAGACAGACATACACTTCTCGTTGTACAAACACCTGCCTCTCACTAGACGATATAGGGCTGTATATCACCCCTCCCTCATTATGATAATCATACTTACGGCTGGCAATGACGACCACAGAAATTTGGTTGGTCTAGCGTGCGCTGAAGTGCTTACGTACTTACGTACTCGGCGTACTGAATATTTCGTACTGCCCGAGAATCAAACCCGGAACCTTGTTATTGTAAGCCGACAGCTCTGAGGAGGATATAACGGCGGTAAGGACACTGCAAGTGGGAGAGGATATGTAAAGCAGAGGAGGAGATATATACAGACGATAACAGAGGAACTGAAGAGATCTTTATTCCCGCTTGATAATGGTGACTGAGAAGAAAATGGTGCGCGGGACACTTTATGGAACAGTAAAGCTCAGAGCAGGGAGTGGATGGAGCCAGGGTATTGCCTCAGACTGACTACTGCCTCTCGGAAACCGACCTCTAATCTATTTCTATTCGCCTGTTTCTACTCTGTTTTGGTTGCAGGGGTGGGTTCACAGCTCTTGGTCTTGCTGTTTTATATAGACCGGCTATTCAGATTACTAGTCACTTGGATTCTATCGTGTATACATTCGACACCACTTACCGAGTCCGCCTCCACCACTTCCTCGGCTACAGAATTCCATCTTTTAGCCACTTTGAAACTAACGAAGAATTTCCTCATATCTCTATAGCATACGAGTGTTGTTGTTTTTACTCCCTACCCACTGCTCTTCAATATTTCCTATCTCTCATTTCTGCCCCGAGCCTTAATTTTGTTTCTCTGTTCTCTCTCTCTCTCTCTCTCTCTCTCTCTCTCTCTCTCTCTCTCTCTCTCTCTCTCTCTCTCTCTCTCTCTCTCTCTCTCTCTCATTTCCTACCATTTCCCTTCTGCACACTTCCCTTTGCAACTCACATTTTATCTCCCACTACCATCTTCCTATCTCTCTTTCTCTCTCACCCCTCCTTCCAATTTGCCTATTATGTAAACTCTACCAATTTCAGCCACCAGAAATACCAGCAAAATACGAGTGCTGGAGATACTAATTTATTCACCTTCCGCTGGCAGGCTCAGCGTGTTGATATTATCGCAGAGGAGAAAGAGTCAGGCTTTTTATTCTGCTTAGCTACGTATACACAGACGATACACCAGACGTCTACGAACCAGAAAGAATTTATGAAAACAAAACCCGACTTCTCAGCTCCCTGGTTTCAGAGGAGATGAAACTCTTCGGTAATATCCGTCATTTTTTCACTCCAGTGCCATTGAAGAGGATTCGTTTGAAGTCCAGCGATATACAGGAATATGGATGAAGACGAGGGTATAATTACTAGGGATGTAATCACAAAAGGGTATAATTACTAGGGGGCGTAGTCTCAAAAGGGTATAATTACTAGAGGCGTAATTACTAGTACAATTATTATTAGAGGCATTATCACATGGCGTGTATAACATAAATTAGTTAAAAGAAACTCTAGACAATAAAATTCTAAACAGAAAATTCTAGACAGTAAAATTCTTGATATTTAAATTATAAGCAGTAAAATTTTAGGCAAAAAAATCTAGGCAGCAAAATACTCTTTTTTATTTTGGTAATATGAAAAAGAAAAAGACAGTTGGATGCTAATTGTGCTAGTAAAAATTATTCAAACATCGGCATAATTGGTCACTTGATGTTCAGTCTTCGATCGTGGAAAAGGTAACAATACGATAATATGATAAACAACCATATTTAACAAATAACACAGACAACCATATTTAAAAAATGTGTTAAACAACCATATTTAAATAGGGTTATCAACCATATACAATGTGTTACATGGCACGGAGATAACAAAGTTCTACACTGATGTTATATATTTTCATCTCACTTTGAAATTGTTAAAACAAGATGTATCATGAATAAGCAGATGTAAATAGCGGCCATTGCTGTTGAAACACACACACACACACACACACACACACACACACACACACACACACACACACACACACACAGTGAGTCCTAGCCAGCGAAATGTTGACATGCAGTGGTAACTCGATTGAACAAGCGCACGAATTAATCGCGCAGCGGCTAAAACGATAATGTAAGCTTCACATCAGGGGAAAATTAATTACCTCGGCCAGGCTGAATAAATATCATCAGGAGGCGTTTGTGCGGAAGATTTAGAATGGAGAAGATACAAATGTATGCGCGTGAGTGCGCTCACGCGCGCGACTGCGCTCACGCGAGCGACTGCGCTCATGCACTCGACCTTACCACGAGTGGGGGAATAAAAGCTCAGAACACCACGAATGGCTGTAGATAAAAAAAAATCATGTAGCGCGGTAAATGAGACGTATTGTAAAGCCCGTCTATTGCACGAGGGTCATAATGGCAGCATTTCTCCCGTGCTTTAATCAAAATTGCTTTAATTTCTAAAGTCGGAATTCGAGTAAACTGCCAGCGTATATTCACTGAGAAATACACCCCTCACAGTGTATATACACCATGAGGTTTGTATATACTGAGAAATACACACCTCACGGTGTATGTACACTTAGAAATACACACCTCACGGTGTATGTACACTTAGAAATACACACCTCACGGTGTATGTACACTTAGAAATACACACCTCACGGTGTATGTACACTTAGAAATACACACCTCACAATGTAAATTCACGGTGCATATACACCTCACAGTGTATTTACATTAAGAAATACACACCTCACAGTGTATATACATTAAGAAATACACACCTCACAGTGTATATACATTAAGAAATACACATCTCACTGTGTATATACAATGAGAAATACACACCTCACGGCGTATATACATTAAGAAATACGCACCTCACGGCGTCCATACACAGAGATGCGCCACTGTTTATGTCCCGTGTGAAGACAGATAAAATGAGCAAATGGAGCAACTACTGGACGAGGTAGTTACCCGTTCTCTATGTGACAAGGAGACGTTTCTGTCCGCAACCTGTGACAACGAGACGTTTCTGTCCGCAACCTGTGGCAAGGAGACGTTTCTGTCCACAACCTGTGGCAAGGAGACGTTTCTCTTTGCATCTTGCAGCAAGACGAGGTTTCTCTCTACACATGCGGCAAGATTTCTCTCTCTCTCTCTCTCTCTCTCTCTACTTCCTGCGGTAAAGAAATGCTTCTCATTAAAAAGCCTGTGGTAAAGAAATGTTTCTCATTCAACGGCCTGCGGTAAAGAAATGCTTCTCATTAAAAGGCCTGCGGTAAAGAAATGTTTCTCATTCAACGGCCTGCGGTAAAGAAATGCTTCTCATTAAAAGGCCTGCGATAAAGAAATGTTTCTCATTCAACGGCCTGCGGTAAAGAAATGTTTCTCATTCAACGGCCTGCGGTAAAGAAATGCTTCTCATTAAAAGGCTTGTGGTAAAGAAATGTTTCTCATTCAACGGCCTGCGGTAAAGAAATGCTTATCATTAAAAGTCCTGCGGTAAAGAAATGTTTCTCATTCAACGGCCTGCGGTAAAGAAATGCTTATCATTAAAAGGCCTGCGGTAAAGAAATGTTTCTCATTCAACGGCCTGCGTTAAATAAATGCTTCTCATTAAAAGGCCTGCGGTAAAGAAATGTTTCTCATTCAACGGCCTGCGGTAAAGAAATGCTTCTCATTAAAAAGCCTGCGGTAAATAAATGTTTCTCATTCAACGGCCTGCGGTAAAGAAATGCTTCTCATTAAAAAGCCTGCGGTAAAAAAATGTTTCTCATTCAACGGCCTGCGGTAAAGAAATGCTTCTCATTAAAAGGCCTGTAGTAAAGAAATGTTTCTCATTCAACGGCCTACGGTAAAGAAATGTTTCTCATTCAACGGCCTGCGGTAAAGAAATGTTTCTCATTCAACGGCCTACGGTAAAGAAATGTTTCTCATTCAACAGCCTGCGGTGAAGATTTGGTTTCGCTAAATTTCGCAGCAAAGAAAGTTTTATCTCTTATCAGCCCATCGATAAAGAAAGCGGTTCCGCGTGCCTGCGGACTGCGGCCTGCGGTAAGGGTGCGGCAGAGTGAGCTGCTCAAAGGGAATAAAAGAGGCAAAAACAGAGCAAGAAACGACTAAGCTTCCAAGTAACACTTGTATAAACAATGCATTCGGACGACCCCCCTTTTTTTTAATTTTTTTTCTTGGTGTCCTCTGTCCTCCCTTTTCTTCCTCTCCCAGCCTCTCGCTTTATCTCTTTCCGTTCTCTCTCTCTCTCTCTCTCTCTCTCTCTCTCTCTCTCTCTCTCTCTCTCTCTCTCTCTCTCTCTCTCTCTCTCTCTCTCTTATCCAATTCCGTTCCTTCTCCTCTTCTCAACTACCCTTACCATCATCCTTCCTCTAATCCCCCCTTCCCTTCCACACCTATACCCTCCCCAACCCGCCCATTTCCCTTCCTCTCTTCTCCCATTTCCTCTTCTCTTTCCTCCCATTCCCTACCTCCTCCTCCCCCACCCACTCCTTTCTCATCCCCTTCTCCCGTTTCTTCTTTTACTCATCTTCTCCCTTTTCTCTCCTCATCTCTACCCTTCCCCTCCCCTTCCTCCTCTATCACCCCGTTTCCCCCTCCCCTCCTGAAAAACCCTTTGCTGACAGATATGCAGCATTCCATTTACTTGCCTGCATAAAAAACTAACCCGGAGAGTTCGCTGGACCAAAGCGAACTCGTATGCAAATTTGACCTGGACGGAGGCAAAAAAAATGGTGTAAAGTGTTAACTGTTAAAATTTTTGCTGTGTACTTAAGTTTCGCGATACCTTGACAACGGATGGGGAAATTGGGTGAACTTTTCTGTTTGTTTTTTTTTGTCTATTCTGTGTTTAAGGGTGAATGTTTCCGAGTGTTTTTTATGTGTGTGTGTGTGTGTGTGTGTGTGTGTGTGTGTGTGCGTGTGTGTGTGTGTGTGTGTCAGGGCAAGAGAAGATACAGAGATAGATAGAGAGAGATTCACTCAGATCACCTAGAAAGGCTTCAGTTTAGAACAAATACTGATTATTATTATTATAATTTTTACTACAATTCTTATTATTATTATTATTATTATTATTATTATTATTATTATTATTATTATTATTATTATTATTATTATTATTTCTATTATTTTTATTACTATCACAATTATTATTATTATTATTACTATTATTATAATTACCACTATTATAGGTTATGGGCTATTTGATGTCCACGTTCATTGGAAGGGAAGTATAATCATGGAAGAATCATCACAATATAAGTGTAATGTCCTGATGGAAAAATAAACACATAAACAGTATAATGTGATCCTTTATTGACAACGTTTCGCCCACGCAGCGGGCGAAACATTGTCAATAAACGTTGTCACAAACAGATCTGTTTGTGACTCGATAAAGCCCACTGCGTGGGCGAAACGTTGTCAATAAAGGATCACATTATACTGCTTATGTGTTTATTTTTCCATCGTGTCCGTATTTTATACCATTTATTTCCGTAATGCCCTGATATAATAGTACACAAAGCACTCATCACAACACTGCACACTGCTTCTGCAATGTACATCTTAACTCATGTCTTGCTTATCTCTAAGTAAATGTATGAGATTTTGATAGCCTCTTGACGAGCTAGAGAATTAGGTCCTCATTAACGATAAAAGAAATATATCGTACTGTTTTACATTGATTATTAAGAAAGAATAAAAAGACACAACACCGTGGCATGAGCAATACACAAATAACACTCTCCCAAGTGCGGGCCATTTGTGTATAGATTGTAAACTCTTCCAGCTGTAAGTTAGGTTAGGTAAGATTCGTCAGGAAACAGGACAAGTGTTTCCTGACCCGGGT
This sequence comes from Cherax destructor, assembly GCA_009830355.1. Classification (NCBI taxonomy): domain Eukaryota; kingdom Metazoa; phylum Arthropoda; class Malacostraca; order Decapoda; family Parastacidae; genus Cherax; species Cherax destructor. The sequence goes on along the minus strand of WNWK01001902.1, from coordinate 78,366 downwards.
CTTTGTCATATGATGACCCGCCATTGGAGCTTTTGGTCATCTGACCGAGGCCTTCCGCTGGCTTACAGGTCTACCCATTTAAAAATTAAATATTTGTTTTTGTTTTCCCCAGCTGCGAGTATTCCCAGTTAAACCTACCATCCCTCACCCTATTTAATTATACACAGCATATAACTCATTAAAATTAATAATTTACTAAACATTTATATGATTGTGCTATAAAACTCTCCCAAAATATGTACATTCATTCATTCAATGTATTCATTTTCATTCACATAAATTCACTGATCCATATGTAGAGGTAATTCTGCGCTCACTGATGAATATTTTCAAGCACTTTACGAATATGATGAATATTTTCAAGCACTTTACGAATACTGATGAACACTATCAAATTATGAACAGTAACAACACTTACAGCTTTGATGAAGACACTACTAACTTGCTATTAGCACATCGACATTATCATTTGATAGCAGGAATTATAAACATTGCCGATCCAAGTAGTGTAGGTGGCAGGGCCATTAACAGAGTATCAACCCCTAACAAACACAAATCGATGAGTTCACTGGTAATACTAGCACTTCCCACACACGCACACTTAACTCATCAACACGTTAAGTGCACAGATAATTAGCCTAAAGAGGCACGGTTATACACACCATGAGGGAGGGGTTAAGGCTAGTGTACATACAAACTTTACTTTATTCACTCTTTAAAAGGTTAAACCATTCTAGCTTATTAATTGGATTATTACTGTTGACCATTAAGTCATTCAGGTGGTATATCACCTTGTATGCCATCGGTTAACCATATTTTGATAACTAACGTAGAAATTAACATCTCACTATATATGCACAAAGATCTCTCTTTATATATAAATTCATTCATTCAGAGACTCACAGGTAAGGACCCACGAGGGGCGAGGGGGAAGTGGGGACAGAAGAAGAATAGCCGGTGAGAGGAAGAACTGCAGTAGAAGAGAAAGAGTCAGGACTAAACCCAACCGTTTGTGCCGTAAACCCCTATTTATATATAAAGAAATATACATTTGTGTTATATATATCGTACCATATAAGCCGAGCAGGTGAGTGAGTTTGGTCTATTTGGCAAGGCCGTTTTCTGTCAAATAGCCAGATTAAAATTTTGTTTTAACCATAACTCTGCCAAATTCAATCTGAGCATAAAGAAATATATACATACGTATATGTGTGCCGAATAGGTAAAATTAATCATTTAGCAAGAACTCATTTAAAATTAAGTCCTTTCTAAAATTTTCTCTTATACGTTTAAACATATATTTTTTCATTTATGTTAACGTAAAAATTAATAATTTTGTACCAAAAGAACCTTAGAAAACTTACCTAACCTTATTATAACTAGCGCAATTTAGTTTAGCTTAATCCAAGTAAAAATATTTTAGATAAGTTTACAATAATTTAATAATTAAGAAACACAATGAAATATATTTTTTTTCGTTATTTTCAAATAATTTTTGCGAGATTATTGCATACACAAATTTTCGCTTGCCTTATTCGGCAAGAAGAGCGTTGCTATTAACGCCAAAATCGCAAGGTTTACATTTTCGGAACAATATATATATATATATATATATATATATATATATATATATATATATATATATATAACCTGAGATCAACCTTCAAGAAGGCACTGAATCTGTCACTAGAGGATCACCAATGGGAGCAGGCAACCCTCCCAGTGCGACTGGGAGGTATAGGGGTGCGCAAAGCAAGGCAGGTAGCGTTACCTGCATTTCTGTCATCGTGTTTGGCTTCCAGTGGATTAGTCAAGAGGATTGTCCCTGAACGTTTGAGAGGTGTGGTGGGAGCTCAAGACCCCAAGTTCATTGAAGCAGCAGTGCAGTGGGACATCCTGGCAGACTCCTCCAGTAGACCAGCTCCTCCCAAAGAGCACAAACAGTCCCACTGGGACAAACCGATCATGGAAAAAATTTCCAACACAATGCTCACCAACGCTTCAGGAAAGGACAAAGCTCGTCTCCTAGCGGTGAAGGCACCACACTCAGGAGATTTCCTTCTTGCTGTTCCCAATTCCTCTCTGGGGACTCGACTCGACCCACAGGCCATTCGGATTGGTGTTGCTCTTCGCCTAGCCGCCCCCATACTCACCGAACATAGGTGTATTTGCGGCAGGGCGACGGCTGACCAATTCGGACTTCATGGTCTAGTGTGTCACACATCAGAAGGGAAGTATGCTAGACATGAGGAGGTCAATGACATCATAAAGAGAAGCCTCGCCACAGCCCGTTGCCCAGCTCAACGGGAACCCCAAGTGCAGAGGTCTGATGGAAGTCAAAAGCGTCCTGATGGAGCCACCATGCTACCCTGGAAGGATGGTAAGCAGATTGCTTGGGACTACACCTGTGCTGCCACATTGGCAGACACCTACCTGCCACACTCCTTAGCCGAAGGGGGTGGAGCTGCCAGCCACAGGGAGACCCAGAAGACCCGCAAATATGAAGACCTTCCCTCTTGCTATAACTTCATCCCAATAGGGTCGGAGACCCATGGAGCATGGGGCAAGTGTGCTCTAAAGTTTCTCAAGGAGCTGGGTGGAAAACTCATCATAGAAACCAAGGACCACAGGGCGACCAGCTTCCTCTTTCAGAAACTCAGTGTTGCGATCCAGAGGGAAATGCCTGCAGTATTCTGGGCACGCGGCCCACTGCCGGGGAGTTGGACGAAGTATTTGACATGTAGCTCTGAGTTGTTATCTATGTTGTTTTACTCCCCATTGTATTTTGTATTTTGTCTTGAAATAAAGTTTGTATAAAAAAAAAAAGATGGGGTGGTAGGGAAGTGGAATATTCAAATGGCTTCAGAAAGAAATCTAAATATTCTTCCTTGAAGTCTTTTATATATATATATATATATATATATATATATATATATATATATATATATATATATATATCAACTCTGATTCTCTTCTGTTCCCCGGGCGGTGTATGTCCCCTATGGGTTTAGCATTTCTCCGTGAGAACAATATTAATTCAATATAATTAAAGTTGTGTTAAACACAAAAGCCTCGCGCAAATATTTTTTTAACTGACGTTTATTCAAAGCAGCAATGAAAAAAGAGTTCGATTAGCTGGACCTTTTCACTTGTTCCATCTTCCAAATTCCATTTTGTAGGTTAGGTGTGTATTGTTCCAGTCACGGGATTGCAGGGTTGTTGTTAATGTTCTAGCTACGGAATTGGTGGGTTAGATATGAATTATTCCAGTCACCGTATTGTGGGTTTGTTGTTAATGTTCTAGCTACGGTATTAGGAGTTATGAATTGTTCCAGTCATGGTGTTATGACTTATTCTTCTCCTGTTATTCGTCGGTGTCAGTTTTTTTTCCTCGCTTGACGAGGCGGACTTTAACCTTTACTGCCTACCTGTTATTGACAGTCTGTGTGTGTGGGCAGCCATCTTGACTTCCATGTTCTCCCGACGCCCCTGGACCTATCAATATTTTGAAACATTTTCTCTTCCACATGCGAAACTAAACCGGGTTCAGCCTCGGGAAAAATAAAATGCTTTACATCAGTCGCTGAATATCGGAGTATTCAGAAGAACCTGGAGAGACTGACGCACTGGTCAATGACGAAGGTCATGAGTTTCAGTGCGGACAAGGATTAGGTAATACAATTTGGATACTGGATACAGCTGCGTAATGTTGACTGTAATGAAGAAAAGACAGGTGCATAACCAGTTTTTATGGTGAGAACGTATCACTATATGTAGAGCTTTATCAAGTCCGTTACTTGATTAAGCTCTACATAGAGCGATGCACAGTCACAACATTGCTCTGTGCCTGTGTATTTACTACACTTGCAATATATAACAGTATTAAATATAAACATAAAATGTAAGAGAAGAGTAATGAACAAAAGCCGATAAGAAAGAAGCCTTAGCCCACGTGTAAACAGAAAGAGGAAAACAGTACACAATAAATTTTGCTGTACCGTCTGTCTGCATGTGGTTCCTCCCCCTCATGAACAAACAACGCTTGGGAAGCTGAGAGAAGAGACAAGACGGTCCTTTGAGTGGTCCTTGGCAATGAACTATAGCATGGCAACTGCCATCACTGAAGCAATGACCGGTGTGGATCGTTTATCGCAAGAATGGCGGTCTCGATGCCCCGTCCTCTAAATCACGAGACAGCAACGACTCCTGCAGACAGGCTCTTCCCAATCCAGTGACAACACAATATAACGTTTGCAGTCATCTGGAGAATTCTTATTATAATTCTTATTATTATTCTTACTTTCATGGGAAAACACTGAATATATAGAGTTCAAACAGCGATTGGGGAAAGGAAGGATATTAGATTTTTATCCTCGGAAGGGATTGATAGTTCCAATTCCCTGGTTCAAGAACCCTTCACCAGCTTCAAGAAAGTCCTCTCCAAGAAATCGAGAGGACGAGAAACAGTTGTAAGAAGGCAGAGTGCTGAACTAAATGATTATTACAGAGACATTGAGAATAGAGCACACTTTTATTGAGACAATGTTCCGTTCAGGGAGAGAATTATCAAGTCCTCGAGCTGAACATCGTCCTAATAAAGATTGGCGCTCCTCTCAGTGCCTTTGCAATAGAGTAAGCTATGAAGTCAACTGCAAGTATAGCGCATAAGACCTGAAACCTAGGTACAATCAACGAAGCTAAAATAACACAGTAATATAGCTTAATTCAGTGTTAATATATCGTCAGTCATGGTGAACTGGAGTTACTTACTCACATTATTCTCTAAGGTATTCATAGGTTCTATGTTTATATAAACACCACTCGGTGTAATTGGCGTAATATCCATTTTCTTTCAGTTTTCGACAGGAAATAATTGGACGTAATATTAGTGCATATGGTTGTATATTTAAAATACTCGCTTAGAAATTCATGGTTTCCAGCTCAGCTAACTAGAGGTCATATAAGGTGCGTGTTAAGGAGTCAGCTGGCCTGATTCTTTAGTCTGTCGTATGGCCTAATTGTGAACTATATTTCTTTTTGGTAGCTATGTATGTTGGTTCCTAATGCATGTAAACTAGCATATTTGTCCTGTTCTGTTCTATGTAGCAGGTGGTGAGAAATTTGAAGCTTCTGCAATAGTATTTGCATTATTATGTTCCATTACTGGGAAAAGATATTTATCTCTCCTTTTATGTTTGTAGGTTAATGTTTGGTTAATGAGGTTTAAGGGCCATCGAGTACTCGAGGGTCATTAAGGCTGCACGTAATTTTTTCAACGCTACACAAGAAAACTTCAGTCCTTAATTAAAGGAGGCACTATAGTACACTTTCAGCATATATACACTAAAAGAAATTCATCTCACGGTGAATATATATATATATATATATATATATATATTTTTATTAACACATCGGCCGATTCCCACCAAGGCAGGGTGGCCCGAAAAAGAAAAACTTTCATCATCATTCACTCCATCACTGTCTTGCCAGAAGGGTGCTTTACACTACAGTTATAAAACTGCAACATTTACACCCCTCCTATATATATATATATATATATATATATATATATATATATATATATATATATATATATATATATATATATGTGTGTGTGTGTTTGTGTGTGTGTTTTGTGTGTGTTGTGTGTGTGTTTGTGTGTGTGTTTGTGTGTGTGTTTGTGTGTGTGTTTGTGTGTGTGTTTGTGTGTGTGTGTGTGTGTGTGTGTCTGTGTGTCTGTGTGTGTCTGTGTGTGTCTGTGTGTGTCTGTGTGTGTGTGTGTCTGTGTGTGTGGGTTACAATCGCAAACAGGTGATCTAAAATAATGCAGAACTAGCCAAATGGGGATGGAAATATTTAGCTGCAGTTCTTTCCCTGTTTTGTACGTCGTCAGGATCTTGCAATGCAGCAACACAGCAACAGATAGGAGCACGATCTATGATACTCAAAATTAATGGGACCAAATCTTATTATGGGAAAATTTGTCAGGTCATACGAATGGCGTAGCTTCAATGTAAACCTTTTTGTTAATCATCGATTATGCACTAATATCAAGGTTTTGAGGCATAAGAAAACATCAATAGTAAAAATTATTCCTTTGGGTAATTTTGTATAGTCCATTACTTTCTATTTTTTCTCTTTCGTCTATTCTAAAATACCATTTTTTGTCACTGGTATTTTTTCATACGTGTCTCCACGTGTTGTATTTTGATTCTCTCTACTTTTTTATGTTTCATTTATAATGATCTACTATTTGTATTTATATTTCATAATATTACTCTACCTTTTGTATTAGTCTGAAATTTATATTAATATTATTAATCTAGCATTATATTAAGCTGCTTTTTATATACATTTATCATTTATATTATTCTGTCAATAATATTAACTTTCCATTTAGTGTACTGTGTCAATATTTGGATATTTCTTGTTTAATGTGAAATATTTGCTTTTATTTCTCTAACTCTTATTCACATTCTTTAGATTATTTTTGTTGTGCCGGCAGTTTTCTCATACATGTGTTATTTACATATTCATTTCTTAGTATCTTATGTATCGTTAAATTCTATTGCCTATCCTGGAGACATTCAATACTCTTGGATTTCCTTGTGATACAATAACATTTGCAAGTTTGTATCTCATACTTTAGCAAAATCTCATTCATGTTGAAAAGTGAATTAATGAACCATGAATTTTTTTTTTTTTTTTGAGGAGAAGGGAGAGGGGTTACAAAATTCCTCCTACGTTTGCTACCACTTTTAATTTAAATTAAAAATCCCGGTAGTGAGAGAAGCACACTGTAATCCAGCCTACCTCTCCTACTACGGCCTTATCTACCCTTTTTTTAAAAACATACATGGAAGACAAGCTACAGGAGATGAAATTTTTTGGCTGTGGATCTTTCACACGTATTCCTGCGTCGTCAGGAGCTATGTAATGTTGCAAGAGTAGTAACAGGTGGAATGAGAGAATGTTAATCTATTGTTGTCTTGTACGAGGGGCTATCAAAAGGTTCCTGCAATCGAATCTTCGTGAGCTTCTTGGGTGAAATATGGTGACGGTGTAGATCACGCCGAGCAGTACACTACCTTGTGAAGTAACGTGGCGAGTTTCAGTGCGGTCGGTCATTCCGTTAAGATTACTCTGGATTTTTGTCGTGTCAGTGCCTTGCTGCGACTTCTTGTGTATCAGAATGGAATCTTTATAAAAAGAACAGCGTAGTTTGTGTGTGAAATTCTGTTTCAAGCTCAGTAAAAAGCTCACGAAAGTAGTGTTTTGAATGGATTTCTTGAGTCAAACCCAGACGACCGTCAGTTGTGGATGATGAACACTGATCGTCCATCAACTTCAAAAACAGACGCCATCATTGAAAAGTGAGGAAGGTTATTCAGGAAGATCGTCGTCAGAGTAAACAGGACATTGCAAGTAACGTGCAAATTTCTTATGGGTCGTTTCAAAAGCATTTTGACAAACTTTGAACGTGAGGCGAATGCCTACGAAATTTGTGCCCCACTTGCTGATTCAGGACCAGAAAGACCATCGTTTAATGGCCAAAAACAACATGACCGTCGTCCCTCACCCTCTTAGCTCCCCGGATCTTGCACTCTGTGACTTTCTCTTCCCAAAATAGAAATGGCACTCTAGGGGCTGTGTTTTAACGTGGTGGAAATTCGAGAAGAATCACAGATCATGCTAGACGCCATTAGAAAAGAAAAGTTTCAGAAATGTTTTGAGAAGTGTGCAGCCTAAGGAGAGTACTTCCAGGGAGACAACTTCAGCTAGGTGATTAGGTAAGACTTTATAATTTTTTCGCAACAGTCCAAGACCTTTTTGATAACACCCCGTTTGTTCCATACATGGAGACCCTTGACCGCATGATGTTCTAAGTCCTTTTTATGCATATATTTTTATGCATACCTTTTTATGCATATACATACCTTAATCTTCTCATAGTTTCAGGCAGAGCTGAAGCACAGCACTCTAACAGAGTGCTGGAATTCTTAGTTGGGTAAGAAGGAAGCAAGACAAGCACGCAGTTTTGAGAAAGGCAGATTCGGAAGTGAGGGAAGACTACGATTGGCCTGGGACGAAAAATGAGGCAGGATTGAGACAAATTTCAAGCAGAAATGAGACAAAATTCAAGCAGGAGTTAGACAAAAGCGAGGCACCAATGAAACAGAACTGAAATAGAGAAGGGGGCAAAACTCAAGCAAGAATGACACAAGACTGGTAAGGATGAGGCCAAACTCAAGCAAGAACGAGAACAACACTGAAGGGGGAATGAGACAAAAACCGAGTAAGTACTGAGGCTAAACTCAAGCAGGAGCAAGATCATTTCTTTCCCCACTCTGGCATGATGCTTGCCATCAAGGAAAAGCACAAAGAAAACGGGAACCCTATTCCAGCGGGGGGACACTTATTCTGTAATGGATTTGGTGCTGAAACGAGAATTTCCTAAATATACGAAAGGTGGCCGGAAGCCTCGAAGACCCTGGCAGAAAGCAAGAAGGAAGAAATGGAGGAAGGAGGAAAAGGGAGCTAAAAATAGTAAAAACGGGGACATTATATAATAATAATAATAATAATAATAATAATAATAATAATAAAAAAAAAAAAAAAAATAATAATAATAATAATAATAATGCACAAAAGTAAGTTAAGAAAAATTGAATGTATAAAGAAAATATTATCCACCACCTTGATCTTTTCATTCCCAGTGTTGACATCTTCACCATCTCACATTTTATATCAGATACTCCTCTCCTCTTCTCGCTTCTCCTCGCCTCTCCTCATTTCTCCTACTTCTCCTGACCTCCAGTTATTTCCTCCTACTCTCTCCTACCTTTCCTTGTATTTCCAACGCCCTTCTCATTTCATCTCCTCTCCTCTCCTTGTCATTTATCATTTCTCTTCTACCATATCATTATTTCTCCTTAAGCCTCATAATTTCATTAATTTCATACCACATCTTTCTTCACGTCTACTTTCTCCCCCAACTCTCCTACCCTCTCCTCACCTCTGCTCGGTCCTCTTCTCCTCTACTCATTTCCCTCTCACTTCCTCTTGCCTGGTAAGCATCAGCTTCCCCGGGCACTTGGCTTCCTCTCTTCCGACTTGAGAACGGTTCTGATGTCCTTTATACTTAGTCTCCCCTTCCATCAGTGTCCTTCACTCTGCCTGAAACATTTGCTGTCATTATATGTGAGTGTGTGTGTGTGTGTGTGTGTGTGTGTGTGTGTGTGTGTGTTTTGTGTGTTTTGTGTGTGTTGTATGTGGTGTAGTGTGTGTATTATTATGTATTATATATATATATATATATATATATATATATATATATATATATACGCACATACACACACACACATACAAACACACACATATATATACACAAACATGCACACAAAAGACACTTACACACACACACACATATATACACACAAACATCCCATCAAACACAAACACACACACGCACACACTCATACGTTTACAAAATTAACCCAAGTATCTTCAACATGTCCTCAAAATTTGCCTCCAGACACAACAAAACAAAGAGACACATAAACACACAGACAAAGACATAAATGACAAAGCAACTGGTTACACACTCCAACAGAAAGATTTTTTTTGCAAGAGTTTTTTCTCTTTTGTTTTCAAACAATTTACTTTATAGTTGTCTCTTTTCCCATGTGTATTCGTTTAATTTATCCACGTACGTTATTACAGTTCTGTTAGGTACTTTTTTTATTTCGTTCTTCGTTTTAATTCTTATTTATGCCTCGCGGATTTCGTCTCTTTTGCTGTCTGTTTTGCATTTGTTACTGTGTGTGTGTGTGTGTACTCACCTATTTGTGGTTGCAGGGTCGAGGCACAGCTGCCGGCCCCGCCTCTTTACTGATTGCTACTAGGTCCTCTCTTTCCCTGCTCCTTGAGCTTTATCATACCTCGTCTTAAAGCTATGTATGATTCCTGCCTCCACTACCTCACTTGCCAGACTATTCCACTTCCTGACAACTCTGTGACTGAAGAAATACTTCCTAACATCCCTTTGACTCATCTGAGTCTTCAACTTCCAATTGTGACCCCTTGTTTCTGTGTTCCACCTCTGGAACATCCTGTCTCTGTCCACCTTATCTATTCCTCGCAGTATTTTATATGTCATTATCATGTCTTCCCTAACCCTCCTGTCCTCCAGTGTCGTCAGGCCGATTTCCCTTAACCTTTCTTCGTTGGACATTCTCCTTAGCTCTGGAACTAGCCTTGTTGCAAACCTTTGCACTTTCTCTAATTTCTTGACGTGCTTGACCAGGTGTGGGTTCCAAACTGGTGCTGCATACTCCAGTATGGGCCTGACGTACACGGTGTACAGTGTATTGAACGATTCCTTGCTAAGGTATCGGAACGCTATTCTCAGGTTTGCCAGGCGCCCATATGCTGCAGCAGTTATCTGGTTGATGTGTGCTTCCGGAGACGTGCTCGGTATTATACTCACCCCAAGATCTTTCTCCTTGAGTGAGGTTTGCAGTCTTGGGCCACCTAGTCTATACTCTGTCTGCGGTCTTCTTTGCCCATCCCCGATCTTCATGACTTTGCATTTGGTGAAGTTAAATTTGAGTAACCAGTTGCTGGACCACGTGTCCAGCCTGTCCAGGTCTCTTTGTAGTCCTGCCTGATCCTCGCCTGATTTAATTCTCCTCATTAACTTCACATCATCTGCGAACAGGAACACTTCTGAGTCATTCACACATACCAAAAATAGCACTGGTCCTTGGACTGACCCCTGTGGGACCCCGCTCGTCACAGGTGCCCATTGTGATACCTCGTCACGTACCATGACTCGTTGTTGCCTCCCTGTCAAGTATTCTCTGATCCATTGCAGTGCCCTTCCTGTTATACGTGCCTGATCCTCTAGCTTCTGCACTAATCTCTTGTGAGGAACTGTGTCGAAGGTCTTCTTGCAGACCAGGAAAATGCAATTAACCCACACCTCTCTCTCTCGTGTCTTACCTCTGTTACCTTGTCATAAAATTCCAGAAGGTTTGTGACACAGGATTTGCCTTTCATGAATCCGTGCTGGTTGTGGTTTATAATCATATTCCGTTCCAGGTGCTCTACCACTCTCCTCCTGATAATCTTCTCCATGACTTTGCATACTATACACGTCAATGACACTGGTCTATAGTTTAGTGCCTCGTTTCTGTCTCCTTTCTAAAAAATAGGGACTACATTTGCCGTCTTCCATACCTCAGGTAGTTGCCCAGTTTCAAGGGATGTGTTGAAAATTGTGGTTAGTGGCACACACAGTGTCTCTGCTCCCTCTCTAAGGACCCACGGAGAGATGTCCGGTCCCACCGCTTTTGAGGTATCAAGATCACTTAGCAGCTTCTTCACCTCCTCCTCGGTTGTGTGTATTTCATCTAACTCTTGTGTGTGTGTGTATGTGTGTGTGTTAGTTACCATTTTGTCCTAGGCACATGTCGATTAGACACTAGGCCTGTTGTATGTATGTCTGTGTGTGTGTGTGTGTAACGAAACACCTCGAAATGTTTCGGCACCGCCGGGAATTGAATTTATCCCTTACTAGTGAATTCTGAAATCTCATTAGGAATCCATTTTCCATTCGAAATGCTGCATTGTTCCAGCATCTTAAAAAATGCAAATACAGGATAAATTACCACAATAAAGGCATAATATTGCACAAAATTAAAGACATCCACAAAAGACAAACAATCGAAACAGGAATTAATACGCAAACTTCAATTTCAATGGAGGCTATTTCATTATTACTAGACTACCCTGAGGACTGCATTTGTACTAGTACTTGTATAAGCCACATAATGTAGTTCAACCCACGCCTTAAAACCCACCCACCCACCTACAGCGTCCGTCCACGACCCACCAGCTCATGTTTACTCAACGCGAGAGATAAGATTTTGTTCGAGTTTCTAACCCCGGAGGGTTAGCCACCCAGGAGAACCCAAGAAAGCCAGGGCGTCATCGAGGACTGTCTGTCTTATTTCAATCGGGGTCCTTCAAGTTTGTCTCCCAGGATGCAACCTTCACCAGTCGACTAGCACCCTTGCTTACTAGGTGAACTGGTACATCAAGTGTGAGGAAACATGCCCAGTGTTTCCACCCGACCACCCGACCACCAGGCCACGAGATCTGCTGGTGGGTTGCCGGACGGTAACTCCCATCGATAGTCTTATTGTCTTTTGGCCTTTTCTTCATTTCTCACACTGGCTGTGACTTAACAGTGGTCCAGGACGGACCGAAACGTCGTCAAATGCGGATTTTTGGGTGACTACGATTATGAATTACATCGTAGAGGTGGGCCCCTACTATGGGCTCTCACTAATCTTGAAAAAAAAAAATCTCCCTGACCAAGGAGAAAAGATTACTCAGTCATCTGAGGCATCATAAGAGGCTGGTAGGGATAATCTCATCAGAGATGATTACTCTGAGGGGCCATCAAGCGATGCTTCATTCTTAGGTTAATTAGATCACTGCACGCCGCCACTCTCTCCAAGATGATGTCACATTATAAAGTTGCCTCTTATCTGGCTTTGTAAATAACAGTGAAAAGATAAATCAAGCATATACGCTATACAGGTAGAGATAAGCGCTATAATTTGGTGGAATCGGTATAGTGACACCGCCAAGTTGTCGGTAAAAGATACGAATGTACTAAACAAGATATTCACTGTAACATTTCGCCACAAGTCGCTTATTCCGTCCAGAAGAAACCACTCGTCTTGATCGGTGCGTTACGTGTATTTTAACTACAACTCCTTGAACGTCATCGGTACATGATTGTTGAAGCCACAAGGAACGGAACTTCTAAGGCAATAAATATCTTGATTGTGCATACTATGTTTCTTATTCCCAGAACCTTTACGGTAAAGACAGTTCATTTGAACCTGTTTAGTAGTGTTGGACTCGTTGTGCTCTTAAAATATATTCGTGTAATATACAGGTATGTCCTCTGTACTTGTATTGTACAGGTTTCTCCTTTCTACCTTTACCAAGCAATAAGACTTTTTTTTCCATCTGTACTGATATATAAATTCATTTTTTATCTTATTTATGTATGGTAAAAGCTGACACTGTAGAAGGAAGAGGAGCAGGAGCAGCAGCAGGAGCAGCAGCAGGAGCAGCAGCAGGAGCAGAAGCAAGAAGCGGAGGTGGAGGACTGGGAAGAGGTAGAATAGGAGGAGAGGAATGGGAGATGGATAGGAACAGGGAGGATGGTACAAACTTATGGGTCATATAGCGGCCTCAGGAATGGGAGGTACTCAGGCTTGATATAAGGAAGGATAAAGTATCTCTTATCTCTTGGATCAAGAGTACCTTTCCTAGCATCATTTCGCCCCCTCCTCTCTATGTCAAGACGTGGGTCTTTGTTATAAGACCCGTTAAGTGGGTTTTCAGATGAGTCGGTGTTGATGTGACGGAGGAAGTACTTCTAGCCCTTCATGCCTGGACAGTGTTCCGGGGAAGTAAACGCCCCCGAGGCCCGGGTCCAAGACCAGGTCCTGTGACTGAAACTAGGATTAGATGTTGTGATGATGGCAGGACTTTTGTGCTCGGGGTGTCGGGAGGGAAAGGAACAAGTTCTGAGAACAATAGAAAAAAAAGGTGAGGGAGAAGAGTGTTTTCACTGAATTGTATTTCCGGGAGTTGAGGATCCTCGTGATTTATTTCCATGGGTAACCCACATCCTCCCTTCCCCAGGCTGTGACCCACAACAGCTGACACACAGGAAGGCCTCGTAGAGAGACGCTTAGTGCTTCACTTGGCTCAGCACAGTCAAACATGGCTTTGTTCTACAACAAGTACCTTTCTATCATAATTTTCCGAAATTCCTGTTTCCAAGTGTTTGTGTGTGTTTATGTATGCGAAGCAGTAGTAAGGGTATGTGTGTTTGTATCATGTGCGTATAAGCTGAGCCTCCCCCACTCATCCCTCCATGCCACTACGACCTGTCTCAGTGTTACCACGGAGGAGCCTTACATAAATCACCAAGAGCGTAACAGGTGGCGTGGTATCCTAATCCAGGAAGAGGGGAAAAGAGGGGGAGCCGGGTAGGAGAGGTGTGGGGGAGGAAAGAGGGAGGATAGAGACAAGCACAGAGATATATGGACAAAGAGAGATAAAAACAGAAAGAGGTGTAGGGAAAGAGGACGAATGAGAGAAAGAGAACTTTAGTAAACCTTTGAAAGATGTCACAATGTGGGGAAGAATCATCACTGGAGCTGAGGAGAACCAAATACACTGCTGCTTAGGAGTCGCGCTCATGGTTGGAAAATTTATTCATGCCAATATTAATGGTCATTAATGAACACTTGTCAGTGTTCATTAATAACCCACCTGGAGAGTGAAACTAAATTGGTCCTCTTTTGCTGAAGAGGACCCCTTCAGGAGTTTATATATGTATGCCCAGCTGGGTTCATATTTCGCGGCACTATGGGGCTGCCACCTATAGGCCTACCCAGCTCACCACGCACCACGCTTACCCGGTCTCATTCAGACAGCCGAGTTCACTCAGTCAACAAGGTCTACTCCGTCATTCTCTCCTGGGCATGGCCCTCCGGGCCTGGGCACTTAAACACACTGCCTGTGTACCATGATCCCAAATAAAGTAAGAAGCCTCCGAAGCTTATCATTCATTCTCCGCTTCCACACCCAACAATTTCCACGATATTGGTGGCTTAGTGATGGTCCCAGCAGTTGTGTTGCTCGGAGAGAGGAAGGAAGTCGAAGATGTTGTCTCCACTTCATCGCTCCACACAAGAAGCATCTGTCTCTACGAGTTGTCCTGAAGTCGTGCCTACAAGTTTCATCATTCAGACACAGGATCAGCAGGATCCAGGCCACGATGATTTCTCCTCGAGAAATCATCATGGCATCACTTGGGTCTTCACAGCGCTGTTCTCCAGTCACGTGTTCAGCATCACCTGTATGTTTCTGCTGTTGTTGTTCAGCTCAGCACGGCTATTTCAGCAAGTCAGAAGTGAGTTTGTGTGGTGCTCTGCGTCCACTGTGGGTGTTTCTCCACGTGTTTATGGGGGGGAGAGGAGGAAGCGGCCGGAGTTCCTCCCTCACTACACGCCTCCCACACTCATCTCACCACCACCACCACCACCACCACCACCATTCAACGTTACTCTCCCCATCTTTGCTGTTTTTCTTTCAATTCAGTCTGAATTCTTTGCCAGAGCTGTGTATCTGAGTGCCCAAGGTCACTCGAATCCACGTGGATCACGAAGCCACGTGTGGGTAATGCCACGTGGAGTGAGCCACTTGGGTTAACAAGACAGATGCCGAAAGCCACATGCTGTTATCTTCTGCCTGGCATCACCCATGACATCACCATGCTGCCCACATCACTCCCCTGACGTCATGATGCTCCCTGATGCCACCTCGCGACGTCACCCACGATGCTTCCCTGATGTCACCTCACGACGTCTGCCCGTCACTCCAGGACGTTTCCTGACGTCACCATGCTGATCTGATGTCACCTTGCGATGTCACCCCACGACATCCCTCACGACGTCACGCCTGACATCACCACAGGATGTCACATCGACAGTGTTATAGTTTCACAGTGAGCAATTTGTTACAGTATTTTCGAGAACGATTTAAAGATATGTTATGTGTTAATGCCTATCAGTCTGTATTCCCATATGTTCGTCATTGTCTTAATGTCGATTTTCGCATAGAAAAGCATCCTTTGCTAGTGCAAGCCATGTTGTAACTGCATGTGCAGTGCGGGTGTGTGCAGTTTTACGTGTCTCAATGTGTCGTCTCTTAGCCCAAATGTGTGTGTAGACCACAATGTTGTCTGAGCCCAGACCACTGGTAGCACCCTCGTGTTACATGTCACCAGTTGTGACTGTTGACAGCTGACATTAGTCAATCCAGGCGTCAGTTTACGACCGTCTGAACCCCCATGTCCAGAAAGCTCTTATGCTCGCTGCTCGTAGATGTCATGCCTGAGTTGTAACTGCTCGTTCCACTCCACCTCCTTACTGTCAGAGTGCATTTATGTGTAGAAAACCAGTCTGAGGATGCTTAGACTAACCTCTGCTATGACTCGAACTCTGTTAAGAGGATAACATTGTCAAGCTGCAGTAGCCCTGTCGGCAGGCGACTGTCTGACTTGTGTCACAGTTTCAATGAGCAGCCTGCACAAAGTATGATGTCACTTTGACTGCTAGCCCGCTCACTCCAGTTATGGTGTATGCTGCTACGACTCCCAGATGATGCCCGAGTCGTCCTAGCCACGACTCACGCTCGCCGGCACCACTAAGCGTGTTGTGCATTCCCAGCAGTGACTGCCCAGCAACAGTACTAGTCGAGAAATGTCCTCCTGAGTCGCTTGCCAGAAGTCCTGCCCAGTTGCCGAGTACTGACGATGCCTCACTCGAGGGCACCAGCAGGATGTACCCCAGGATGAGTGAACCCTGCAGCGACTACTACGATGACTGCTTCACCGTTCCAGAGGGGACCATACCCTGTTATATCATAGCTCAGCTGCAGCAATGTCTCCTGTGTTGCAGTATCTGTCCAGATGCAGGAAGGCATGCAGTGATGCCCCCGCCTTCCCTGAAGGAAGTTTTTTTTTTTCTATGTCCACACGTATATATGTGTTTTTATTTTGTGTTCTGTGCCCTGTTCCTGCGAGAGAGAGAGACCGAGTTTTTTTCAGTCAATCATGGTCGAGGACGACCATGGGTAGGTGGCCGAGCAATGTATGCTCAGCTGGGTTCATATTTCGCGGCACTATGGTGCTGCCACCACCGCTTATCCAGTTTCATTGATGCAGCCGAGTTCACTTAATCCACAAGGTCTACTCCGTCACTCTCTCCTGGGCATGGCCCTTAAGCACACTGCCTGTGTACCATGAACCCAAAAAATTAAGAAGCCTCTGAATCTTATCATTCATCCTCTTCCTCACCCACCAATTTCGACTATGTATATATATATATATATATATATATATATATATATATATATATATATATATATATATATATATATATATATATATATATATATATATATATATATATACATATAAAGTTTCACTAAAAGAATTGACTAAAACTTGGCAACTTGGTAGAACATAAACAAAAAGGTAGATGTTAAGAGCAATTTTAAAATAAATCTATCCATTTCGTCCTGAAATTGTTGCAGAAATTCAAAACAATGCTAAAATTGTTGAGTAAATGCCATGCTCTCCCCCTCCCCCAAAAAAAAATTTCTTCGGGAATGGAAGGAGAAAAAAAATTCTAAGTAGCACTTATACTCAGATGGTTGAGAGTATCGGCAGTTCCTGCTTGACGCAGACTTACACTTTAATGCTTAAAGCTCACTTTCTTCTACTCGATTGCTATTTTTCACACACATACTCACACACACACGACACACACACACACACACACACACACACACACACACACACACACACACACACAAAGCGTATAATATCCGTTTCTTCAATCCTGCCACTTGTAACCGAACCTCGAGCACACTTCCTGCCCAATTGAACGCATTCCTGCTGCTGATGACGGGCACTCGAACGCACTTCTGACCTAAGCACACGTTAAACACTTTACAAAAGCTGAAATTTCAGAACAAAATAACGTATCATAGTAATAGTGGAATTCGAACTCGGGTTCAGAAATATTATTATTATTATTATTAATTATTATTATTATTATTATTATTATTATTATTATTATTATTATTATTATTATTGTATTAATGGGAAAACTTAATGGGGCGAACATCACACCAGATCTCGTACCCAAAAATAACGTAGTGTCTACGGAACTAAAGAACATGCAAGCTTTATCAAGTCATGAGAAAGGTCTACACAGAGCGAAACGATGCCACAATAAGCTCGTGGAACACATACATCCTCTACGTAGGGGGTAGCAAGAGGTAACCACGTTTAATCCTAGAGAGACTTAGTTCTGTTGTCTTAGAGAATAAGATAAGTTTACAATAATTTAATAATAAACAAACACAATGAAATATATTTTTTTCGTTAGGTTCAGAATGAATTTTTGCGAAATTATTGCATACACAAATTTTCGCATGCCTTATTCGGCAAGAAGAGCGTTGCTATTTAAGTCAAAATCACATGTTTTACTTATTCGGCACGATATATATATATATATATATACAGATTTTAGACTGATCTTCCTAAAGTGTGCGGAAGTTATTTAGATATAACTGTAAATTTTATTGCTTATTGCAGAGAATTAAAAGACCACAAATCCTGCCAGAGTGTAAATGTTTAATGTATTCTAACCTGATGTCTACCGACTTGACAGGATAGTAGTTTCTCTTTGGATTGTTGTTGACTACTAGTCTACTACATACGGATATGACAGACAATACCTCCCTGTGTGACTACTGTCTGCCAACCTACTACCTTCTGATATGACAGGAATGTAGCACCTCCCTGTGTTACTTCTGTGTACCAGCCTTAGCCTTATATTCCTTTCCTACATAAATTACACCGTTATAACAAGATATTCTTAGTGCCCTTGTAGGTGTTTTTTTTAATTCGGATTACGCTTTTCTTGGATGACGCTCACTAGTTTAATATGACACGTAAACATAATTGTACAAAACTACAATTACAGAACACACATGCTATCAGTATTGCAAAAAGTTTTCCTGATACAAAAATTAGTGTTTCTTAGATAAAGATATATTTATCCTCAGGGACGCCGATTCCTACCTCCCCCCCCCCCCCACAAGACATTTACGACTTCCATAAAAGCATCTCGTACACCATCTCGCCAGATGTTACGAGATTTTACGAGAAAACATCCGTAAACTTCTCGGCTCCCACCGGCGAGGCCTGAGTAAACAATACCAGATTAAACGGATGAAGAAATATGCATCTAACGCGTTTCAACGAGTACCTTTTTTTTTTTTACGCCCAGTTATGTTACAGTGTAAAACGTTTACTTCCTCTTATGGTACAAAGTAATCATATTTACGTTCACTTGCGGTACAAAGTAGAGCTTCGACGCTAGATTAGTAATGGTCTATATTATTCTGACTTAGTATCTGTCTATATTAGTCTGGTTTAATGCCTATTTATATTATTCCAGTTTAGTATTTGTTTATATTATTCTGGTTTAGTAACTGGTTATATTATTCTGTTTCAGTAACTGTTTTTATTGTTCTGGTTTATACATGTCTATATTATTCTGGGGTAGTATTTGTCCATATTATGTGTCAAGTTTTGCATCATTTCAGAGAACTTTATTTCAGAATGAGTATGTCACCCAGATTTGTTCGTATAGGAAAAAATCTTAGTAGTGTTCTGTCTCGTACTCTCTCTCTCTCTCTCTCTCTCTCTCTCTCTCTCTCTCTCTCTCTCTCTCTCTCTCTCTCCCTCTCGTACGACTTCTTATTTACTCGCCCCGCCCTCTTAAAAAAACTTTAGCCTCAAAGAGTCTTGTGTGTGTGAAGTTGTTTGGCAAGTGATGGAGTGAAGCAAGAAGTTTTGGTATCTTGTGTGAGGTAAGCAACCTGTGTGTGTGTGTGTGTGTGTGTGTGTGTGTACTCACCTAGTTGTGGTTTCAGGGGTCGATTTATAGCTCCTGGCCCCGCCTCTTCACTGGCCGCTACTGGGTCACTCTCCCTGCGCCATGAGCTTTGCACAGCATATTAGGGGCTTTTGGCATGTACATCTCATTAATAACCATGTATCTTGTCTACCATGTATCATTGTACCATGTCTCAATAAAGTATTATTATTATTATTATTATTATTATTATTATTATTATTATACCTCTTCTTAAAGCTATGAATGGAACCTGCCTCCCTACATCGCTTCCCAAACTACACCACTTCCCGACCACTCTGTGACTGAAGAAATACTTCCTAACATCCCTGTGATTCATCTGAGTCTTCAACTTCCAACTGTGTGTGTGTGTGTGTGTGTGTGTGTGTGTGTGTGTGTGTGTGTGTGTGTGTGTGTGTGTGTGTGTGTGTGTGACTAACTGCCCTTCTCCCTCGACGACCCATTCGCACATCCCCATTTCCCAGGAAAGGCTCTCCTGAGGGACGACAATTCCCAATTGATAATAACTCTGCTGGAACGTAACCTTTGAGACTCCCGTAGCTGATGAACCCTTTGCTGAATGTTTGATATGTTCATTTCCCTACTGAAGTCTCCCAGCTCAGGCTATGACAGATTTTAACACCTTGTGTGAGCTCCATCCTGCATGTATGAGACGGGAACTTAGGTAGCTGTCCTTCCCATGAACGATATATGTATCTATTTTATTTTTTTGTTTATTAAAAAAACTCTTCTCCACCCTTCCCTCCATCTTCTTGCCCTGGGAAAGTTAGTACCATAACTCTCCCAGGTTAAGTCCGTAAGCCACCACACACACACACACACACACACACACACACACTGAAGCTCACACGCATCAAACACACATCCAGTCTCAATATCAGACATTAAACAGCCAATAAGGCTTATCTTGTCTCTTACGTGAGTTCTCTTGCCATCTTGAGACAAATTGTAGTATTCTTTCAAGTTTTCTGTTTGCTACCCCACTCAAACAACACTTTCTTATGCCTAACTCTAATATATATATATATATATATATATATATATATATATAAAATATATATATATATATATATATATATATATATATATATATATATATATATATATATATATATATATATATATATATATATATATATATATATATATATATATATATATAGTATATATATATATATATATATACAGTGGTACCTCGGTTTACGATGGTCGCCCTTTTATGTAAGTTTATTTTTTTAAATGCTTTTGTAAGTGTATTTTTGGGGGTTTAAAAGGACTAGTCTATTTTACATTATTCCTTATGGGATAAATTCGTTTGGTAATGGCACTTGAACAGCATTGTGGAACGAAAAAATATCGTTAACCGAGGTAGTCCCTTTTAGAGGACCTACAACGGGTGAAGACACAGGGAGAAACCTTAGGACTCATCATCAATCCCTCAAAGTGTGAAATTATCACAACGAACCAGGAAATCATCAATGCTGTGCGAACAATCCTCCCAGAAGTCTCTACTACCACTCCATCCAACAGTACCTTCTTGGGAGCACCGCTGGGTCACCAGGCCATCGACATGGTCTTCAACGACAAAGTGAATGACCTGAAAAGAATGGAGGAGAGAATAAGTGATCTTGATGCCCATGATGCCCTGTATCTCCTCAAAAGGTGTCTTACTATGCCAAGACTCACTTACTTCTTGAGGTGCGCACCCTCTTCTGACAACCCAACACTTGACGAGTATGACACACACCTGAGATCAACCTTTAAGAAGGCACTGAATCTGTCACTAGAGGATCGGCAATGGGAGCAGGCAACCCTCCCAGTGCGACTGGGAGGTATAGGGGTACGCAAAGCAACACAGGTAGCTTTACCTGCATTTCTGTCACCGTGTTTGGCCTCCTGTGGATTAGTCAAGACGATTGTCCCCGAACGCTTGAGAGGTGTGGTGGGAGCTCAAGCCCTCAGGTTAATTGAAGCAGCCGAGCGGTGGGACACCCTTGCAGACTCCTCCAGTAGACCAGCTCCTTCCAAAGAGCACAAACAGTCCCACTGGGACAAACCGATCATGGAAAAAATAGCCAACACAATGCTCACCAACGCTTCAGGAAAGGACAAAGCTCGTTTCCTAGCAGTGAAGGCACAACACTCTGGAGATTTCCTTCTAGCTGTTCCCAATTCATCTCTGGGGACTCGACTCGACCCACAGGCCATTCGGATTGGTGTTGCTCTTCTCCTAGCCGCCCCCATACTCACCGAACATAGGTGTATTTGCGGCAGTGCGACGGCTGATCAATTCGGACTTCATGGTCTCGTGTGTCACACATCAGAAGGGAAGTATGCTAGACATAAGGAGGTCAATGACATCATAAAGAGAAGCCTCGCCAAAGCCCGTTGCCCAGCTCAACGGGAGCCCCAAGTTCAGAGGTCTGATAAAAGTCAAGAGAGTCCTGATGGAGCCACTATGCTACCCTGGAAGGATGGTAAACAGATTGCTTGGGACTACACCTGTGCTGCCACAATGGTAGACACCTACTTGCCATACTCCGTAGCCGAAGGGGGTGGAGCTGCCAGCCACAGGAAGACCAAGAAAACTCGCAAATATGAAGGCCTTTCCCCTTGCTATAACTTCATCCCAATAGGGTCTGAGACCCTTGGAGCATGGGTCAAGTGTGCTCTAAAATTTCTCAAAGAGCTGGGTGAAAAACTCATCATAGAAACCAAGGACCACAGGGCGACCATCTTCCTCTTTCAGAGACTCAGTGTCGCGATCCAGAGGAAAATGCCTCCAGCATTTTGGGCACGCGGCCCACTTCCTGGGAGCTGGACGAAGTATTTGACATGTAGCTCTGAGTTGTTATCTATGTTGTTTTGCTCTCTATTGTATTCTTGACAATGTATTTTGTTAATGTATTTTGTCTTGAAATAAAGTTTATACACAATGAAAAGATGGGGTGGTAGGGAAAGGGAATATTCAAATGGCTTCAGAAAGAAATCTAAATATTCTTCCTTGAAGCCTTTTTATCCTCTTCTCGAGGCTATGGGTCCCACAATTTACACCAGAGGTGGACCCCATCCTTTTTATATATATATATATATATATATATATATATATATATATATATATATATATATATATATATATATATATATATATATATATATATATATATATATATGGCTCCTGTATTAAATGGTTCACTCTTTAGCAGTAAGGTGTCATTTCGATATTTTATAAATGAAATAATAACTAGATATATTTCGGTAGTTGCGCAATCCGATGAAGGTATCCCTGTATTTTATTATCCCAGTCATTTGCACCTCAATTCATGCGATTGGAATAGTGCAGAGTGTGGCTTAAGTTGATAATGCAGTTAAATATTAGTGCTGAAGATTTTAAAAGAATCAGAAGTGTTAGTCATAAATTATCGTATGGAAACTTGATATCAAATTTCTTCAATAAAATAAATATAAATTAGGGCCAATGCAGTCCAAATCTAATTCAAACATTTCAAAGAGACCAAAGAGACCAGCATCCTGCAGTACACTAGCACAATCATGAAGCTGCTCAGAAGTTGCATTATCACTATAGGATTCATGCATGGAAGGATTGAGGCTAATCAGATGCGACACTCAGAAATTATCGTATGCAAGCAGTACAGTATTGCAGTTTTTACAATTTCTTAGGGAAACAAAAGCGAATTGGGATGTACACAGGCTAAAATCCATTAAAACTTTTCTACAAGTAAGACTGACCAGCTTTTAGGAAAGACAGTTTTATGTAAGCCTAGTGTATATAACAACCAAATGTTTAGTATGATTATTATTATTATTATAATCACGGGGGAGCGCTAAACTCGTAGGGATTATACAGCGCCTATGTGGGGGATGGAAGGTATTCAGGCTCGTTTCAGAGACCACAGATCCAATTTCCTAGAACAAGAGCCCCTCACCAGCGTCAAGGAACCTCCCTTGAGGGGAACAAACAAATGTTTAAGAATGATCCTGAGGTCCTTCAAAGTAAAGAAGATTAAGTTGATTTAACGTAGGATGACCAAATAAAGTGAAACACTGTGACTTATTTCTAATAAGAAGAGACAATCTCCGATCATCTCACAAAAGTCAATTTGATTAACAAAATTAGCACGTAAAGTACACCCCCTAACATCAAGAGATTAATTTAATTGTGGAAACCACATGACCAATAAGAGTTTGAAGCTGACCGGAAGATGGATTTTCCAGTTATTTCACGGACTCCAACAATAATAATAATAAGCCATCAGGATATAAACACCGAGAGGTTCATGTCTCGCGATATACGAGTATATATACAATCAAATCACAAAGAGTTTAATCCCAAAATAGGATTTTAAATGAAGTATTCTTGACTGGTTGTGAGCAGGTGATACGCAGCCTTAATGACTTAGTGTAGTCAACAGTCTTTTAAGCTCTCTTTACCAACCAATAAATCTATAACTTAAAGAAGAAACTACAATGGTACTTTCAGGATGACTGCTTGGTTAATTGGGTTTTAAAGCCTATTGACTACACGAGGTTCATTAAGGCTGCGTGTGACCTGTTTCTACCAGTCGAGAACACTAATACCTAAAACAGACATTAAAACTCTCAGTGTATTATACACTGAGAGACATACACCACTAGGTGCATGTAGTATCCTGTGTCATGGTGTAAACAACGGGTGACGTCTCAAGAACGCCATCTAGCCACAGGGGAGAAAAACACAGACCGCTCATCAACATAAACATCAACCCATCGCATTGGGTTGATGTTTAGGTTGATGTTTATTTTCCCCATGAGAATAATATGATGCACCCTTACTAGAGGGCAACATAGTGTACTCCATTATTAATAATAATTCAATACATCTGTTAAAATGTATTCACTTAATGCATTTTTCAGTGTTACAAGCATTTAAACAATGCTCCTGAAAATGCAGAGCGGTATACCAATTACTTGTTAATGTGTAGTAATTAAAATCCGCCACTATCTGTCAGTTAAATTGTTAAATTATATTTCGTATTTTTTGTGTATTGTTCTGCCACTCACAACCTCAACATCCCTCCCTCCCTCCTTTCCCTTCTCTCTCTCTCTCTCTCTCTCTCTCTCTCTCTCTCTCTCTCTCTCTCTCTCTCTCTCTCTCTCTCTCTCTCTTTTACACAAGTGTTTTTACGGAGTTAGTTTAAGATTTCTTACTTTCAGTTACAAGCTAAGAGCTATTACCCAGCTCAGCTCATTTGAAAGCCTTACCAATAAATATATTTAAAAAATTTATGTTATGAAACACAAATAAGGAACAGTACGAAGTTGGAGTCAGCTGTGGATCAGGTATTTCATTTGGACAACTGACTTTATTTCATCGATGTTGTTATGCTGTACGACCATGTTCCAGACTTAAGTTATCTCAGTTGTAGTAACGTTTCTGAGAAGGGTGCAGCCAGAAAGTAGTTACTGTTTACTGCTGGCTGTCTTGTGGTACAGAAGCTGTCTTCTCCCTGTCCGTGAAGCGGAGCCATGAATGGTACCTTGACAATATTGGTCTCGTACATAATAGTAATTCCACCCAACTCGCTCCGGTGCTAACATGAAAGATCCATACAATCTGGGTTCAGGCGAGAGATAAGTCGTCTTGTACGGTTCTCCATTGTGTCCAGAGGTCTTAGATTAGATGGCAGGCAGGCAATCCAAGAAAGTAGTGCATATGAAGGGTGTGAGAGTACCATTGCCTCGTACAGAGTTTTGCAGTATGTGCTCTAGGGGTATAAGATACTTCTTAGTGCTGTTAGTTTCTTGGCTGTTTGCTTGCAAGATTTACCACGTGATTCTTCATAGTCATTTTGGGGTCAAATTTCATCCCCAGGATACCCACTTCTTCCTGGGGCTCTGACACTCTTCCAGTCATTCTCACTGATGATCCAGTATTAACATCAGGCTGCCTAGAGGCCAATATTCGTATATCCTCAGAAGCATATGTGACATGCCATCGTTTCTTCCCAGGTTGATATAGCTGTTAACTGGTGATTTATGTACCTGAGAGCAGCTGGCATTTCCTCTCTTGCATAATTAAATATCAGTTTAGTCATTCACATAGACGTGGGATTCTGGGATGAGGTGAAGAAGGTCACTGAAGTGGACATTCTGTAACAATGGACTAAACACATTTGTAAAACACTGGCACCAGTTGAGCGTCTTGTAGAGTCTGTCACGTTAGGAACCACTACTAGAGATCTCCTTGAAGATAATCAGTAAGGAATGAAGTTCAGAGCCTGAGACTCCAAGTTGTAGTTTTGCTGAGAGTCCCTGGTGCTATCCTTGGATGAATCCAAGAAAAAGCTGGTCTTGGATTCATCCACTGACCGGTGCAACATAGCTGAGAGAGTTAGCAAGAGATCAGATGCATAATCTCTCTCTCTCTCTCTCTCTCTCTCTCTCTCCTCTCTCTCTCTCTCTCTCTCTCTCTCTCTCTCTCTCTCTCTCTCTCTCTCTCATTATGTGTGCCTGTTACTAAAGTTTTATCAAAAAAAGAAACAAGTTTGAAAATTCTCATTTCCCGCTACCTGTTGCCCACAGGAAATAAAAACAGAGTCGGAAAAACAGAAATCCGACGAGTAATTTCCCGTGGGAAACTTGTTTGACTGATTGTCGAGACTTGATTTTTTTCGGGGTGTTGGGGAAGGGGAAGCATGGGAGGGTGAGTGGTTACTTTTTTTTTTTTGGGGGGGGGAGAGGAGAATAGGGGAAAAGTATACGTGAAGAAGATCAAAGAGTAAATAAACCGGCTCATAACCTAAAGGAGCAGAGTTTAATCCCTGAGACTGAGCGAGACGTAATGAAAAAGAAAAAAATCCTCACAAATGTGGAAGTAGGTCGTGCTAAACGATTGCTTTGTAATGGAATTTCAGAAGACTTTCCCTGTACAAGGTACCATGGTGCTGCTGGTCTGACACACCAACACGGAGTGAATTGCGCTTGAGAAAACTGACCACAAGTGAAGGAAATGATGTGTTCCTGGATGTTGTAGGGCAGTAGTACGTTTTAGCCAGGGACCATTGTATGGAGAGATACTGAGGCCGTAGAGATAACCTTTTAAAAACATGATAAAGATATAATGAGAAACAAAGAGAGAGAGAGAGAGAGAGAGAGAGAGAGAGAGAGAGAGAGAGAGAGAGAGAGAGAGAGAGAGAGAGAGAGAGAGAGAGAGAGAGAGAGAGAGAGAGAGAGAAAGAGAGAGAAAGGCGGAGGACGAGTCAAATAGTTTATTATTTAAATTAATCGATAACAAAATAGGCCCAAAAACTAGACCCAGCTTGAGGGATAACATATTCTTATAATATACTCTGAGATGCACCATGTCTTATAAACAATGTGTGGTGGTGGTGGTGGTATTGGTGGTGGTAAGTGTTGGATGGTGGTGGTATTGGTGGTGGTGGTATTAGTGGTGGTGGTGGATTGGTGGTGGTGGTGGTATTGGTGGTGGTGGTGGTATTGGTGGTGGTGGTGGTATTGGTGGTGGTGGTGGTATTGGTGGTGGTGGTGGTATTGGTGGTGGTAATGGTGGTATTGGTGGTGGTGGTGGTATTGGTGGTGGTGGTGGTATTGGTGGTGGTGGTGGTATTGGTGGTGGTGGTGGTGGTATTGGTGGTGGTGGTGGTGGTATTGGTGGTGGTGGGGGTGGTGGTATTGGTGGTGGTGGTGGTGTTTGGTGGTGGTGGTGGTGGTATTGGTGGTGGTGGTGGTGGTATTGGTGGTGGTGGTGGAATTGGTGGTGGTGGTGGTATTGGTGGTGGTGGTGGAATTGGTGGTGGTGGTGGTATTGGTGGTGGTGGTGGTGGTAGGTAGTGGTGGTGGTAGTGGTGGTATTGGTAGTGGTGGTGGTGTGTGCTGACTGCATTATTGCACTCCGGGAATTTTCCACTTTATCAAGAAATATCATGGTCAGTTTATAAACTTTCCAGTGTAGTGTTCATTTTAAAATGTTGACATTTTGTCAGTGTGTATGATGCAAACATTCCACATTAACGTTCGTGACTTATACCAACGTGTCACGAAGGAATGTCCCGAGTCCTCTATCTCACTCGGAAATCAGTCGCGTGAAACTCGTATGTTTCACGAATTATACCTCATCAGTATATAATTTATCTAGTGAAAAGTCAACTCACTTATTTTTTTAACATAAACAAAAAAGAAAACTGCTTATTATAAGTAGTAGACAGAAATTAGACAGGTTGCAAGAATCGTTAATGATTATAAATTTCCTTAACAAATCTATTAAAAACGTTGCATGTAGTTATGAGTCACGGGGAAAGAGAGGGGTAGAAGAGAGTTCGGCTCCCAAGCGAAAGAACCCGGGATCGATTCCTGGTCGGGGCGAGACTTGTGGACAAGTCGCCTCACAGCTGCTGCTCCTTTTCTCCTAACATTAAATCGGCACCTGGGGGTTGGTTGGGTATTGTCGTCGCATGATAAGGGAGAGGATACGAATAAGCCATACTCCTTGGCTCTTTGATGGGTTATCCTGGATTATTAACCCTCCAGGTTAAATAACCGAAAACAGTTCACTTTTTCTTATTATTATTACTCTCCTTTGTTTTCTTCTTCTTCTTTGACTTGTTCAGCTCAATACACGTCAAATCACCGAGAAGTAAACAACTAACTCTTTTTGGTAATACATAAATATTTTCTTAAAACAGGCTTTATCTTGATGAGTAAGACACTTGTGCAATATGTAAGTATCTTTAGTGACGAGACGTCCTGCATGTCCAGCAAGCTTCGTCACCTCTATACTCGTCAGACGAAGCCTACTGCACAAACGAATCATACAGTCAACAAAGATACCTAAGTGTTGCAGATGTCTTACTCTTACTATGAATCATTATCCTGTCTCAGCTCATATCAAAAGGTAGGTCCTAGCAATGATTTACTGCCCGTCAGCATACCACCCACAACACTCGACTATCACCCCCTACCCATTTACTTCTAGGTAAATACACTCAGCTGTCTTGCCCTGTCCAAGATGCGACCCCACAACAGTCGAGTAACACCCGGGGACCTATATACTACTAAGCAAACAGCAGGTTGATGTAAGGAGACTTTTATATACGTCTCAGCGTGAAGCAGGCAGTGGGAAGCGTGTATATTTACTCACTCGAACATATCAAGGGCCGTGTGAGAACTGACTTGTTATCAACATACAGATTTACGCTCTTGCAACGACGAGGATTACAGTGAGGAACTACAGTGCAGTGAGAGGTTCAAGTGAATTACAGTGCAGTGAGAGGGTCAAGTGAATTACAGTGATTTGAGGTGCTTAACAAACAATAAACTTGCATTCATAGTGGTCCAAAAACACGAACTAATAAAGTGCCCTGGTTGTGGTGGTAGTGTCTCACCCTCAGGAGGACAGAGGATCGAGTCTCCACAACTCGTTGAGCTGAATGACCAACAGGGGTTTAGCACATCACATAAATAAATACAAATACCCACTTCCGAGTAAGTATTCCTAACTCACTATTATTATTTGCTCCAAAATTATCCTAGACAAATAACGCTCAAATATTTCTGATAAAACGTGATTAGCCGGTAATATTTCCGGTACAATATAAAGAGCCTGTAATATTCTCATTTCTCATGTGTTATGCAGGAATTTACTCTAATTACCTGCAGGAATTAAGGAGAATTTATCGTTGCAACGTGTGCAAGGATAAGAGGCGTCCAGAGACACTCGCAACAGTGACTTGGGTGACCTAGTCTTACCAGTAGGCAAGACTAGGTCACCCAAGACCTCGTTTTGCCTGCAGGCAAGACAAGGGGAAAATGCTCAACCCAGAAGAGACATACAGCGCACAGGAGATGGGGAGCTGTCAGGATTGATCAGAGAAAGCAAAGGGTTACTCTAATTTCCTAGATCAAAAGCCCTTCACCAACATCAGGGCGTCCTAATTTAGGCTATTATGAGAACATAAGGAGCACTGCAGCAGGCTTACTGGTCCATGCTTAGCAAGTCCAAGTCACATCCACTTAAGATGGAATGAGCACTGCTGCAGGCCTACTGGCTCAGCTTAGATAGGTCTATCTCAGACCCTCCCACGCGTGAGATCATCCACTCAAGCAACTGTTCTACTAATATAGAACTAAATAACCTGAAATACTAACTTTAATTCACTTCAGCCTATGTGGACGTGAAATCCATCAACTTAAACGATTTTCGTTCTGCCGATTATAATGGACTCAGGGAATACTTGTCTAATCTCGACTGGGGTAATCTAGCTAATGATTTTATTGACGATGATCATGCTTACTATTCTGAAGGGATCTGCATTTATGATTTTTTTTCTTAATAATGTACAACGTGCTCAGAGTATATATATTCCTCAGTGAGAAATTAGGTCAAATAACAACGATCCCAAATGGATGAACAGGAGGCTAAAGCATCTATTAGGGGAGAAAAGAGGAATTTGTAGAAGCATCAGAAGTTTAAAAGAGAAGTAAAAAGGGGGATTAGAAAGGCTAAACGTGACTATGAAATTAAGGTTGCTAATGAATCAAAGACTAATCCAAAAGCGTGAGGGAAAAAGTAGGACCGCTGAAAGTTGGGGATAGACAGCTGACGGATAACGAACTGGAAATTTGCTCTCTATTTAATGATTATTTTTTGTCAGTCTTTACACAAGAAGATGTAAATGAGATTCCAGCAATTAAAAATTATTCAGTTCCTGAAGAATTCAAATTAACTAATATTACTGTCACGAGGGACATGGTTATCAAACAGATAGATAAACTGAAACAAAATAAGTCCCCGGGACCCATTAAAGAGCTCGTTTAATGCTTCCTTTCAAACTGGTGTTGTGCCAGAGATGTGGAAGATGGCTAATGTAGTTCCTATATTTAAGTCAGGGGATTAGTCAATTCCATCACATTACCGTCCAATGAGCCTGACGTCTATAGTAGACAAATTATTGGAATCAATTATAGCTGATATTATCAGAAGTCATCTTGATGAGCATAATTTGATTAATGAGTCTCAGCATAGATTCACGAGAGGTCGTTCCTGCCTGACAAATTTACTGACGTTCTTTAATAAAACATTTGGAGCAGTTGATAATGATCAAGAATATGATGTTTATTTCGATTTCAGTAAAGCCTTCAATGGAGTACCACACAAAAGACTCTTAAGAAAAGTGGCAGCTCATGGCATAGGAGGTAAAGTTTTATCATGGATGGAATCATGGCTTACCAATAGAAAGCAGAGTTGTGGACCGGTCACTAGTGGCGTTCCACAAGGATCAGTTGTAAGCCCATTCTTGTTCATAATTTACATTCATGATTTTGATGAGGGAATTATAAGTGACATGAGCAAATTTGCTGATGATGCAAAAATTGGCCGTATGATTAATTCTGAGGAGGATACCAATGAGCTCCAGTAGGATTTGAACAGATTAATGTCTTGGTCTGAAAAGTGGCAGATGAAGTTCAATGTAGTCAATTGTAAAGTCCTAGTCCTTGGGAACGAAAAAAAAAAAACTCAAAGCTGTAAACTAGGTGAAGTAGAGCTTGACAATACAGTGTGAAAAAGACTTGGGAGTCATGGTGAGTAGAGATTTAAAGCCAAGACAACAGTGCCTAAGTGTGCGCAATAAGGCTAACAGATTACTAGGATTTATTTCAAGAAGTGTAAGTAACAGAGGTCCAAAAAATATTTTACAGCTCTATACATCACTAATGAGGCCTCACTTAGATCATGCCGCTCAGTTTTGGTCTCCTTACTACAGGATGGATATAGACGTAGAATGAGGGTAGATATAATCAAGGTGTATAAGTGGATGATGTGCATAAACAGAGGTGATATTAATAAAATACTGAGAATATCGAATCAGGTAAGAACGAGAAAGGACATAGGTAAGTATTGGTTTTCAAACAAAGTTGTGGATGCGTGAAACAGTGTTCCGAGTAGGGTAATCTAGGCTAGGACCCTGGGCAGCTTTAAAAAGAGACTGAACAAATATATGGGTGGGAGGGGCTGGGTTTGATTGGTGTCGTAGGTACGGGAGCAAATTCTTGGACAGCTTTGGGTAGTGGTGGTTTTGATAAGGATCTGCCTTGTATGGGCCAGTAGGCCATCTGCAGTGTTCCTCCATTCTTATGTTCTTTGCAAAACCAACGCTCTAAGGAACTACGATGAGTCCTTCGTTGCCAGACGTCTGGTTACCTTATTTAGTAATTAAAAATGTATTATTTTAAGATACTAGTTACTTTTAATTTACTTAATGTAACGTTAACTAAAATAAATATGCGTGTATTTATCGCAGATTAGGTTGAACAGAAGTGAGCGAATTGTAATGCGTGCGGGAACGGCAGCTCAATGTAGAGGACAGGTTGCTGCTGTCCCATTTGAACGACAGGTTGCTGCCGTCCCATTTGAACGACAGGTTGCTGCCGTCCCGTCTGAACGACAGGTTGCTGCCGTCCCGTCTGAACGACAGGTTGCTTCCGTCCCGTCTGAACGACAGGTTGCTGCCGTTCCGTCTGAACGACAGGTTGCTACCGTCCCGTCTGAACCACAGGTTGCTGCCGTCCCGTCTGAACGACAGGGTGCTGCCGTCCCGTCTGAACGACAGGTTGCTGCCGTCCCGTCTGAACGACAGGGTGCTGCCGTCCCGTCTGAACGACAGGTTGCTTCCGTCCCGTCTGAACGACAGGTTGCTGCCGTTCCGTCTGAACGACAGGTTGCTACCGTCCCGTCTGAACCACAGGTTGCTGCCGTCCCGTCTGAACGACAGGGTGCTGCCGTCCCGTCTGAACGACAGGGTGCTGCCGTCCCGTCTGAACGACAGGGTGCTGCCGTCCCGTCTGAACGACAGGGTGCTGCCGTCCCGTCTGGGTGACAGGTTGGTGTAGTAAGTAAAGCAGTAGTCTGGTGGCAATATATTTTATCACTGAAAGTAAAGCGAAATCATGTAAGCGCAAAGAAATAATTATATAATAAGAAGGACCACACACATACACAAGTGCGTCGCGTGTGTTCACAAGTGCGTCGCGTGTGTGCACAAGTGCGTCGCGTGTGTGCACAAGTGCGTCGCGTGTGTGCAAGGGCTTTGCGTGGCATGAAACACCCAGGACCAGAAGCAGCAAGTAGAGTTCATCACCATGAACTATGCAGGTAAAGTCCAGGAGTGTGTCCTGTGTATGTTTGTGAATGGAAAATCTAGAGTCATGCAGGGTTTGAACTGAGGTGCTAAGATGCTCCAGCCCCGTAACACTGACTTCATCACGATATTCCTTATGTCACATTCATAACCATCGTCATTTGATTGGAAGTGCGATATACATTAGCACAAGCAGAGCCCTTATATTTTTCTGGCTCGAGTGTGTTCGGGTGAGAGGCAACGGGAAAGGGTTCGTTCCACAGAAAGTCTAAGTAGAAGTCTGTGTGTTCAATCCTCAGCGTGTCTGCTGGGTGTTTGATCCTCAATGTCTAAAGAGGAGTCTGGTTTTTCCATATTAAGCATGTCTAAAGAGAAATCTGGGTGATGTATCCCATGCATGTCTAAAAAGCAGTCTGGGTGATGTATCCCAAACATGTTTAAAAAGAAGTCTGGGTGGTCCATCCCAAACATATCTATAGAGAAGTCTGGGTGATGTATTCCAAGCATGTCTAAAAAGAAGTCTGGGAGTGGTTGTGCTTGGGAGTGGTGGTTGATGGGTGAGGGCTGGTAAGCACAGGGGAGAGTGGTGGTTGATGGGTGAGGGCTGGTAAGCACAGGGGAGAGTGGTGGTTGATGGGTGAGGGCTGGTAAGCACAGGGGAGAGTGGTGGTTGATGGGTGAGGGCTGGTAAGCACAGTGGGGAGTGGTGGTTGATGGGTGAGGGCTGGTAAGCACAGGGGGGAGTGGTGGTTGATGGGTGAGGGCTGGTAAGCACAGGGGAGAGTGGTGGTTGATGGGTGAGGGCTGGTAAGCACAGTGGGGAGTGGTGGTTGATGGGTGAGGGCTGGTAAGCACAGGGGGAGTGGTGGTTGATGGGTGAGGGCTGGTAAGCACAGGGAGAGTGGTGGTTGATGGGTGAGGGCTGGTAAGCACAGTGGGGAGTGGTGGTTGATGGGTGAGGGCTGGTAAGCACAGGGGAGTGGTGGTTGATGGGTGAGGGCTGGTAAGCACAGGGAGAGTGGTGGTTGATGGGTGAGGGCTGGTAAGCACAGGGGGAGTGGTGGTTGATGGGTGAGGGCTGGTAAGCACAGGGAGAGTGGTGGTTGATGGGTGAGGGCTGGTAAGCACAGTGGGGAGTGGTGGTTGATGGGTGAGGGCTGGTAAGCACAGGGAGAGTGGTGGTTGATGGGTGAGGGCTGGTAAGCACAGGGAGAGTGGTGGTTGATGGGTGAGGGCTGGTAAGCACAGTGGGGAGTGGTGGTTGATGGGTGAGGGCTGGTAAGCACAGGGGAGAGTGGTGGTTGATGGGTGAGGGCTGGTAAGCACAGTGGGGAGTGGTGGTTGATGGGTGAGGGCTGGTAAGCACAGGGGGGAGTGGTGGTTGATAGGTGAGGGCTGGTAGCACAGGGGGAGTGGTGGTTGATGGGTGAGGGCTGGTAAGCACAGGGAGAGTGGTGGTTGATGGGTGAGGGCTGGTAGCACAGGGAGAGTGGTGGTTGATGGGTGAGGGCTGGTAAGCACAGTGGGGAGTGGTGGTTGATGGGTGAGGGCTGGTAAGCACAGGGGGGAGTGGTGGTTGATGGGTGAGGGCTGGTAAGCACAGGGGAGAGTGGTGGTTGATTGGTGAGGGCTGGTAAGCACAGGGGAGAGTGGTGGTTGATGGGTGAGGGCTGGTAAGCACAGTGGGGAGTGGTGGTTGATGGGTGAGGGCTGGTAAGCACAGGGGAGAGTGGTGGTTGATGGGTGAGGGCTGGTAAGCACAGTGGGGAGTGGTGGTTGATGGGTGAGGGCTGGTAAGCACAGGGGGGAGTGGTGGTAAATGGGTGAGGGCTGGTAAGCACAGGGGGGAGTGGTGGTTGATGGGTGAGGGCTGGTAAGCACAGGGGAGAGTGGTGGTTGATGGGTGAGGGCTGGTAAGCACAGGGGAGAGTGGTGGTTGATGGGTGAGGGCTGGTAAGCACAGGGGGGAGTGGTGGTTGATGGGTGAGGGCTGGTAAGCACAGGGGAGAGTGGTGGTTGATGGGTGAGGGCTGGTAAGCACAGGGGAGAGTGGTGGTTGATGGGTGAGGGCTGGTAAGCACAGGGGTGAGTGGTGGTTGATGGGTGAGGGCTGGTAAGCACAGGGAGAGTGGTGGTTGATGGGTGAGGGCTGGTAAGCACAGGGGGAGTGGTGGTTGATGGGTGAGGGCTGGTAAGCACAGGGAGAGTGGTGGTTGATGGGTGAGGGCTGGTAAGCACAGGGGGGAGTGGTGGTTGATGGGTGAGGGCTGGTAAGCACAGGGGGGAGTGGTGGTTGATGGGTGAGGGCTGGTGAACTTGATTAACGGCAACGGCTGCCGTGGCTCATTATAATTGGTAACTTGCACTACCAAAGTTTAGAGCATCGTACTGGGGTACAGAGACTCTCTGAGTCCCTCTCTTCCCTTCCTCCCTCCCTCCTTGAAATTCCTTCCTCCCTCCGTTTTTCCATCCCCTCTCTCACTCTCAACCAGCTTTTCTTCATTATTTCCGTCTCTTCACTCACTCCCTCTCAACCATCCTCCTTTCCTTCCTACCCTCCATTCATTCTTTTCCTGTTATTTTCCATAATCCTTCCCTCTTTTCATTCCTTCTCTGCTTTCGTTCCTCCTTGCTGAACATCCTCTTTTCTCCTCTCAGCCCTTCTCTACCACCTGGTCTTCTTTCCTCTCTCCTTCCCCATCTTCCATTAAAGAAGACTTACGAGACTAGAAAACCGCTTCACGTAGGCTCGTCAGCTGGACTCTTGCTGGCAGAGAGTAGCTGTCGTGACAGCTTAAAGTGATCATCCTGGCTGGCCGGGGTATCATACTGTAAATTTTTGTAAACATATTATATATATATGTTGTGCTGAATGGGTAAAACTTTCGGTTTTGGCTTAAATAGCAACGCTCTTCTTGCCGAATAAGGCAAGCGAAAATTTGTGTATGAAATAATTTCGCAAAAATCTTTCTGAACCTAATGAAAAAAATATATTTCATTGTGTTTGTTTATTATTAATTTATTGAAAACTTATCTAAAATATATTTAGTTGGATTAGGCTAAATTTAATTGCGCCTGTTATACTAAGGTTTGGTAAGTTTTCTAAGGTTCTTTTGGTATAAAATTATTAATTTTTACTTTAACATTTATGAAAAAAATATATCTCTAAACATATAAGAGAATTTTTTAGAAAGGACTTAATTTTAAATGAGTTCTTGCTAATTGACCAGTTTTACCTATTCGGCACGACATATATATATATATATATATATATATATATATATATATATATATATATATATATATATATATATATATATATATATATGCAAAAAGATCACAGTAAACAGGTGATATCAAAATATGCAAAACAACCACTATGAAAAAATAGAAGAATTCCAAGCGCTTTCGTGACTACTCACTACTCTTCTATTTTTTCATAGTGGTTGTTTTGCATATATATATATATATATATATATATATATATATATATATATATATATATATATATATATATATCAGTGAACCTACTCAGAAACAAGTGGGTGTATACAGAGAAAGACCACAGTCAGCAGGACTCGATACTGCTACTGAGACGGTCAACATTCCCAGGCAGCGCTCTTATCCACTCAGCCACAAATGCCACATAAGCTGGGAA
Source organism: Cherax destructor (assembly GCA_009830355.1). Taxonomy (NCBI): domain Eukaryota; kingdom Metazoa; phylum Arthropoda; class Malacostraca; order Decapoda; family Parastacidae; genus Cherax; species Cherax destructor. The sequence continues at coordinate 41,941 of WNWK01001902.1, read as the reverse complement.
GCCTGGTCCACAAGCCATGTTTCTTCCCCAGCCCGGGCACGTCAGTGAGCCTAAAGCATGGATTCAAGGAATTTCAATCTCCTCCTGTATGTTCTGACCTCACAAGCGATTTCTCAGTAGCAGTATCGAGTCCTGCTGACTGCAATCTTTCTCTCTACAGTACTGTACAGCACTGAACTTTAGAGGCCATTACAGCCGAATGTAGCAAAACATAAACGAAAATTCATATTTAAGCAAATCATCGAACATCACTGTATTTAGATTTCTCGGAGAATCGAACAGGCGTCTCTGAGAATGATATTCCACCGTTTTTCACCCTCATTTTCTCAGACCCACTCTCGAGTCTCCGAGAAACCTGTGGATTGTAACGAAGCTTCTACGACGTTTTGATAGTTCATCATCCTCTTCGTTGCCAATTCCAATCAGAACGAATTTTTCTACGCGGGCAAGTGCCACGCTGGTGGCACTTGTTCACTAAGCACGCCCATTTAGGATGTAGGACAACCTTCCACCAGAACCGTGGGATGGGACTGTTTCCCATGGGGGGGGAGAATCCTTCTATACCAAGAACAACCTACGCAATGCCATGAGTCGTGTTTACGGATGTTATTCCATTTCTGGGTGAGAGGTTAGGTAAAGTTTGTCAAGAAATAGGACAAGTGTTTCCTGGCGCTGGTCAGGATGATGAGCCGCAGCTGGAGCTTTTGGTCATCTGACCGAGACCTTCCGCTGGTTTACCGGTCCACCCCTTTAAAAATTATGGTTAAGAGGTCTGCTGTACACGTACCATTTTTTATACATGTGCAGACCCATGGTCAAGCAAGTGACCTTCTCGTGGGCATCAGCTAACTCAACTTATTTTAGAGATCGTCTTGTAAACCCATGGATTAAAAAGGCTTACTGAAGACAACAGTCGATAAAAGACACACTGCGAAACAAGCTTTTATTGAGACAACATTTCGCCCAGTGCAGACCTTTATCATGACTGGACAAAGCTCTACACAGCCTGTGCCATGTCTGCACTACTGTCAGCACGTACACACTCATCTCTCAACCTAATCTCACCAGTTCACGACTTGAAGCACATCATGTATTATTATATATAACACTCTGCCTCCCCCCCCCCCTCCCCTCCTAAAAAAAGTCATCAAAACTTTCTCAATCTTGAGTTCAGCAAAAATATTACTTTTTTTTCCGGGGGGAGGGAGGGGGGTTGATATTGTCCAACTTTTGAAGCTTTTTCCCCTCTTAAAAAATATATTAACCCGGCAACAGTTCATATACTCAGATGCATGAAAATTTTATGTCGTGTCTCACTTCTTTCAGACGAATTCTCAGCGCTTCTCCTGAGAAAAAAAAAACGGAATGAGGAATAATTTAAGATGCACCGAGGAATATTAAAGTGAGGTGTAATAAAATGGAGTAAGGAATAATGAAATACGGCGAGGAATATAATAAAATGATGAATGTTGAAATAATTATCAGATTAAGCTTCTGGGCAGTTTATCCTATAAACGTGTTAAGCCTATGGGAAGATTTCTGCCCGTGGGCACCACATTTCTGAGCCGCTTTCGTTAATGTAACTCTTATGTATGTTGAACTTTTGTAATGCAAAGATTATTTTGAAACAAAGATCGAATACCAGAACATTTAAACTCAAGGTAGCCGCAAGGTTAAAAGGTTTTCGTATTTTGAAGTATAAAGGATTTCGGAACTGTTATTTAATTGGATATCACAGAAGAAAATATCGCCCCGTTATTCGTAGAGAATATCATAATCATTATTTGTTAAACAAACTCGATCCAGAGGCCTCAAGTGAAGCTAATTTAGTTTGTCTGATATTATATCTCTTTAGCGCAACTAATTCCTCTGATGATGAGCATAAACACACATGAAACCACACGTGAGTTTCTTTTCCGTTATTTTATCTCCACTTGGGATTAGTTCATATTTATCACACGTTTTATAGTCATTCCATCCCATCACATTTCTTAGATGTGGTTTCTACATAATTTAGAGAAGCTTTGCGAGTTTGAAATTGTTCAAAAATCCCTCTTGTGACCGTGAATTATAGCAACATTCTCAAACAACTCAGTGATAACATTCACGAGCAAACATTACCTCGGCCACGCTCATCCTGGAACAAATTTTATCTCCTCCAAGGAAGATTTAATCTTGAGTAAATCGATGAGGAGTCGAGCTCACTCGATGGCGCCTCTGGTGGGCTGGAAAGGGTTCCCAAAGTCACAGGGGACACTGGGGACGAGTTCCAAGAGTCATATGGTAGTTTGGGAAGTGCCCCTTGGTATCAGTTGCAGGGCTGAGCTGTGCTGGCGAAATTCTATAGGGACTAGTTTTGAATCTGCACACAAAAGTCACTCCTTTCGAAAGCAAGAGGCTTGGGGAAATGTGCAAAATATCTGCAATGAAAATCGGAGGAGCCTTGAGTACACTATGAGATTAAACAGTAAGTGTATGGGGTTCCAAGACTTTACCACAGGTTCTCTTCATAAATAAGACTGATTATCAGGAGACCTGTGTCTATCTTCAAGAGGGAACTCGATAAGTTCCTTTAGTCAGTTCCAGATCACCCGGGTTGAGGTTCATACATCGAACTGTGTACAAAGAGCAGTAACAACCTGGTTGACCAGGAAGACTGGTCTGGGAACGATTCGGGCCGCGGGAGGCTTTCACCCCTCGATAACATCCTTCAGATATCCTTCAGAGCTCTAGAGAAGAATATAAATCATGTGGAAGGGTCCCCCAAAAAACAATACATAGGAGCCCAAGGGCTGTGTGGTGAGAGGTTCAAGAATCAAACATCACAGAGGATTTATTGTGTATTTGTACAGATGTAAATCTCAGCCAGAACTTCACTTGAGCTGAAGGATGCTCAAAGTTCAAGACTTCGTGATCTCAAGGCTCCACCAGATGTATCTCCCAGTATGAATATGGAGATGGAAATAAATGGTATAAAATACCGACACAATGGAAAAATAAACACATAAGCAGTATAATGTGATCCTTTATTGACAACGTTTCGCCCACGCAGTGGGCTTTATCGAGTCACAGACAGATCTGTCTGTGACTCGATAAAGCCCACTGCGTGGGCGAAACGTTGTCAATAAAGGATCACATTATACTGCTTATGTGTTTATTTTTCCATGAATATGGAGAACAAATATGCGGAATGAACTTTTATTCGATCTATATTTCGCGCTTCCCTGGGCGATAGGTAGCCCCGGTGAAAGCTTATTCTGCATTTTGCCTTTATATTCAAACCTGTCAGAACCTGTCGGAACAAATTCTTCAAGACCACCTATTTTAAAAAGTCTGTGGATTCCAACATTAACAACCTGAAGACCCCGTCAAGACCTCATCCACATATCACCTCTAGAAATCCTCCCCGTAAACCTTGACTCCCATGACATTGGGTCTTTCTCCAGTGATCCCATGACCCCATGACCCCAGACCCACTATCAGTCCACCCATGGTTCCCACAAGTCTACCTATCACCCAAGTCCCCCCAATCCCCACAAGTGCCCACAAGTCTCGCCGGTCCCCAGCAGAGATATGAATATTTATGAGTCCTTCGCCAGTATTCAAGAAGGGTTTATCTGACAGGAGGAGGCATGTGAGGACAAAGGCGTGTAGGAGAGAGAGACATAGAACAGAGAGAGAGAGAGAGAGAGAGAGAGAGAGAGAGAGAGAGAGAGAGAGAGAGAGAGAGAGAGAGAGAGAGAGAGAGAGAGAGAGAGAGAGGAAAGAAAAGAGAACTGTAAAAGAGCAAGAGACAATTGCAGACAGGAGAGAAAGAATCTGTTGTCAATTTTAAATGCCAACATCCATATAACAAAAAAAAAAAAAAAATCCTTCTTTTCAACTGTGATAAGGACAATTTTTTTTCTCAGTACTGAAGAAAAGAAAACAACACGAGTCTGAAAGCATACTTGATGCCTAATAAAAAAAAACACACATTGACAAACTTGCGTTGCTTGACGTAACGTGCCCAAAAGTTTTCAGTAACTGTGATATCAGCGGAAATGAAGGTCCTTGTCTTCAGTGGTACACAAAACGATCGATCGTGGAAGACAGGAAGGAAAAAAAATTCTCACAGACAAATAAGTACATCTTCCCTTTCCTTCCCAACAGCATTTTTAGACACTGCCCCCCCCCCCAAAAAAAAAGAAAGAGACAAAAGTTTTTAGCGAGGACAAATAGGCTCCTAGCTTTCAACCCTCCCCCCCCCTCCTCTCTAATAAACAGAATTTCAAGAAGCTGGACAAAGGTTTGAAAATGAAAGTAAAAATACGAAAAACAGATATACAACGAAGAGAAACTGCTTCACTAACATGTAATATGTGTGGGACTTGTCGCCTAAAAGTTCCTCTCCAAGTGCGAGTTATTTGTGAATTGTTGCAGCCACTCTGGCGTTACTTTA
>WNWK01001902.1:0-32500 GCA_009830355.1 Cherax destructor | reverse complement strand
CAATCTGAATAGCAAAACAATTTAGTGCCACGTCACAAGCTCATACACAGGAAATATGTTAGAGTGCCATAACAGAAGAAACTAACCAACAGCCAACTTAGATGAAATCTCTTGAAGCACACACACTCACACACACACACACACACACACTCACACACACACCTACACACGCGCACGCACACACAAAAAATCACACACCAGGCAACCTTAAATCTTATACGATATTCCTAAGTGAAGAAAATATATACGAAAGGAGTATTCTGGGCGTTTCCATAAGAGGATTTGTTGTCGGTCAAGCACTAAAGAACGACATCAGTTCTGCTTTGCGAATCCCTCGACGACAGAATGAATCTTTCTTTCTGACATTTATTATGGCATAATTTTTTTCCCCTTGAAATGTTTGGAAAATAAAAAAAAAAGACAAGAATCACTGAGAACATTGGCGAAAATTAAAGGGAAATAATAATAATAATAGTAAAAATAATTATATAATTAATAATAATAGTAACGATAATAATAATAATAATAATAATAATAATAATAATAATAATAATAATAATAATAATAATAATAATAATAATAATAATAATAATAATAATAATAATAATAATAATTATAATAATAATAATAATAAAAATGTAATAAAAATAAAGATAATAATAATAATAATAAAAATATAATAATAATAATAATAATAATAATAATAATAATAATAATAATAATAATAATAATAAGAAGAAGAAGAAGAAGAAGAAGAAGAAGAAGAAGAAGAAGAAGAAGAAGAAGAAGAAGAAGAAGAAGAAGAAGAAGAAGAAGAAGAAATGATATATACAAAAACGAAGTGAATAAACACGAGCAAAAAGCGAGTGAAACAAAATCTAAACGGGATCACGATGAAGAGAGTGCAAAAACAATAGCGAAAAAACAGACGGTTTGGTTGCCAACGTATTTCAATTCAGGGATCAATCTGATGGAAAACCACTGAACTTTCTCCAGCTTCTTTATGTGTTGGGACTGGTGGCGGGCGACACTCTGGGGCTCCTTACTCGAGAAAAAAAACAATATCACACTACTGATGGTATACAGCGCCGAGAAATTGATAACTGAGACACATTTTGCAACACATTGGTATCCTCATTGCTTCGTCGGTCAAATAACTATGAATTTGTTTTCATACGTAAGCATCCTGAATAATAGTTATTGGGTTCAATGTTGCAGTTGTGTGCACTGTTTAATCCCTGGTATTTCTCCGCCCCATTTGGATGTGTCAGTTTCAATGTGTGTACCTCTTCGTTCGTCCCTGGTCTATCGCCTTGGGTTTCCCCCTTCCCTCTCGTCCCCTGGCACCCTCGTCTTGGCACCCTCGTCCTGGGGTCCCTAGGTTGTTCGTACACGCCTACGCTTCCGATTATTCGTAGTGCGTAATTATGGTAATAGGTGATGCAAGTGAGGTCATCACATCGCTCCTCACCCCTCACATTAACACTTGGAGCCTCTCGTGTAATGGGGTCGTAGAGGTGCATTTCATCCCTGTATTCTCTACCTTTATCCTCTTATTCCTTTATTCATCTTCCCTTATTCCACTCTTACTCTGAGTCTTCTCCTTCTTATCCTATCTTCCCTTTATCGCTTTCTCCCTCTATTCGTCCTCCTAAGCTATCTTTCATGTGTCTCTTCTTATTTCCATATCTCCTCCACATGTATATCCTGTTTTATCACCTATTTCTCATATTTCTACACAATTATTTTCATCTCTTTTCCCTTATCCCCTTTTACTCTTTCCATTTATCTTTTATTCCCTTCTACCCTTAACCCTCCTCACTTGTCCTCTTCCTTTTTCCTTTCTTCTTTCCCCCCTCCCTCTCCCCTTGCGTTATACTTTAACCCCTCACCTCCTCCCGTGAGCTCAAGTAACGAGGTCATTTTGAGTCCACCGCTGGAGGCCGTGCAGGCCAGGACAACAATGCCAGCATTTTGTGTGCGGACGGCGGCCGGCGGGGCGCTTGTCCGACTCCTTCGTTCAGATAAACCAACAACATTTAAGAGGCAATGGTAGCCCAGGGCGACATTCTCGCCGTATCAGAGTGCAGTGGACCGACCTGAGCTGCTCCCTACCCTGTGGCTGATGCCGTAGAGCGCTTAGGTGTAGGACATGCACACTGGACCCGGCAGAAGGGCAGTGATCCACGCTCGGGGGAAGTATCGGTACAATGGTGGAGGCAGCTAATACGGCATGACCGACTGAACAAACTCACCTCCGGAGGCCTGCTCTCAGCGGGGATTTGTTGCTCATCTGCTCTCGCATCCCAGCAACACAAGCATCACCCGCAAGCAAATGTTTACCTTTACTTGATGAGCAGACGCTCTAGTCTCCTGTGTCAATATCTCTCAAAACAAGCCCGGTTAGATATTGCAACGAACATCGCCAGGCAATGACTTCTGCACGTGCCCAGTCTTATCTTAGTTACTCTCCACTAATTTGAGAAAAGCCTAGTTGCACGAGTTTAGCGGACGGAGGAAGAAGTCTCCATCACTTCTTGCAATGGGTAACATGAAGTCTCCATCACTTCTTGCAATGGGTAACATGAAGTCTCCATCACTTCTTGCGCTGGGTAACTCACACGAGCGTGGCGCTTAATATAAACGTTTTCTCCGCATCGAAAATTATTTCTAATTTCATTTTAAGTTAGATTAAATTAGTCAGATTAGAATTGGACTAGGCTAGAGCTGGACAAGGTCTGGTCAAGGATCGGGCCGCGGAAGCGTTGACCCCCGGAACGGTCTCCAGGTAGACTCCAGGTAGATATTCTGCTAAAAACCTATTTTTAGCAATAACCATATGACAAAAAATGAAAACACTCGTCTTGTTTCTTGACAAATCTTACCTAACCTAACGTGTGCAGGACGCAGCGGGAAGTCCCGGCAAAAATACACAACGTTATAATATACACTATTTCGCGAGACGAATGAGGACGGGTTGGCTTCAGGGGATGAGCCATGATGCTGGTACATGGTCCATGGAATAAAACCAGTCCCCACTCTTCGTTGGTACCGAACCTGATTGCCTCCCATTTCCCCCCTTTAAATACAACAGTGATGATGATTCTCCTCCACTGACTGGGAGAGACACAGTCACATTTGCTTCAGGGTCAAATATTTTTTATTTTTTTGTAGATCCGAGAGAAAAGATCTGGGTAATGGTGGCACTTAAGTCCTGCCTGAGAGTAGCTTTGTGACTACAGCTTTAAGACAAGCAGCAAGGTGTCATGGCTGGGATGTCCTGCAGTTTGGAAAGATGAAACAGGAAGATGAGATGAGAATGAGAAATGAGAGAGAGAGAGAGAGAGAGAGAGAGAGAGAGAGAGAGAGAGAGAGAGAGAGAGAGAGAGAGAGAGAGAGAGAGATGTGATTGGGGGATTATATAGGAAAACAAAAAATTCTTATGATTACACCGATTCTATTGGATTTCTGCTTCTGCTGCTACTACTACTAGTACTACTACTACTACTACTACTACTACTACTACTACTACTACTACTACTACTACTACTACTAACACTTTCATTATTCAATTCCCTGGGCACTCCAAGAACTAGCCCAAGAATTCAGCTAATCACTGCATAAGGCTTTTGCAATTTAACTTCCGATAACAACAGCCAACCCTTCTGATATATATATATATATATATATATATATATATATATATATATATATATATATATATATATATATATATATATATATATATATATATATATATATATATAATGTGTGTATGTGTGTGTGTGTATGTGTGTGTGTGTATGTGTGTGTGTGTATGTGTGTGTGTGTATGTGTGTGTGTATGTGTGTGTGTATGTGTGTGTGTATGTGTGTGTGTGTATGTGTGTGTGTGTATGTGTGTGTGTATGTGTGTGTGTGTGTATGTGTGTGTGTGTGTATGTATGTGTGTGTGTATGTATGTGTGTGTGTATGTATGTGTGTGTGTATGTATGTGTGTGTGTGTGTGTATGTGTGTGTGTGCGTGTGTGTGTGTGCGTGTTTGAATCATATTTGTGTTAAATTAACGGTTTAATAATTGCAAACGTACTTAGAATTTATTCCAAAGCTTCACCTTTTCACATCCCTCAAGGGATTTTCCTTGATACCGACGAAGAGTCTCTTCATCCAAAGAACTGTACGTGCTTTTTTCCTTCCGTGGGTCGAACCCGAATGCTCCCCATTCCCCCCAGGCACTGCATGATGCCTGCGGGTAAAGCGCTAAACAGTGAATGAAATAATATTAATTCTCGTTTTCTCACATTCACTTTCAATACAGGGAGAGTGAAGGACAGTCTGACAAGTTAATAAATAGAGAAGCTATCAACGCATGTAAATATACCAGAGTTTGTCAGTGCAGTTAAATAGAATTCAGTCTTTCGATGCTCGCTAAAATAAAAAGGTATCCTGTCTCAGCGAACAAGGATGGTTGGTTGGTTGGTTAATGGTGGCTTAAAGCCTATCAACTATACGAGGGATCATTAAGACTGCGCCTAACCTCTTCACCACCAGACAAGAATACTCTAATCCCTAAAACAGTGACTAAAATAAACTCTCAGCGTAGATTCGCAGAAATATACCTCTTACTTTGTATTCCATAAACATTAGCTACATCTTATTGTAAACATTAGTTACATCTTATTATCAACATTAGTTACATCTTACTATAAACATTAGCTACATCTTATTAAAACATTAGTTACATCTTACCAAAAATATTACTTTTATCCTTCTAAAACCATAAACATTAGCTACGTCTTACTATAAACATGATTTACATCGTACCATAAACATTAGTTACATTTTCCTATAAACATTAGCTACATCTTGCTAAAACCATGATTTAAGTCATACCATAAACATTACTTATATCATACAAAGAACATTTTATTGCCAACTTCGGCTAGCAACCCTTCTTGCGCCAGATACAAATAACCACACTCCCTCTTCAAGTAACGGAGAATCTTACCTTTCTCCCTCTCGAAGCCTTTCATTAAACCTGAATTTGACTGCAGCCAAATTACCAGCTGAGACTGAGCACAACACAGGCAAATTTACAAAAAGATAAATGAATTTGTTTTTTCAAGGTATGTTAGGAAGCGGTTTTGTCGCCATTTGATTTCACCGCTTTCTAAGCAACTTCTTCTCTGTTCTTTTCGTTAGCTTGTTCGTGCTTCCAAGTCTCTTTATTTATATATCTTTCCTATGACCAAATGAATTATCAAAAGATCACACAAAAAAATAGAAAAATACACATATATTATTAGTTTGTAAAAAAAACTAACCCTGCCTCGGTGGGAGACGGCCGACTTGTTAAAAAAAAAAAAAAAATATATATATATCTTAATTCTGGGCATATTAGACATTTATATCCAGACGAGATACATTTGAAATGCTCTCAGAAAGCATTATGGTTTTATTATATATACAGAGGATGCGCTTGTTCAGTTTTCTGAGTAAAGATGGCCAGTTTGACATTTGCTCTAGCGTTAATTGATTAAATAATGAATATTCAGTGACCCGGTAACCTTAGCTTGGAGGTGGTCAAATGATCATGACATGGCCAGATTGTTGTCTGAAGTTTATCAATGTTTTTCATTTCCCACTTTTTTATTTTTGCATTTTCACTCATCTCCCATTTATTGCTTTTCTTCTGAAATTCACAAATTCAACCTCTAATCTTGTCCGTTCGGTGAGTTATTTTACCCAAATACGAGAATAAACACACTTTGGACCGTGTAGTTAGGTTAGGGTAAGTTAGGTAACTTGGCTATCTTGTTATTAGCAGAAGGAATGACCTTTACTGAGTGACTAATTTAAGTATATGAAGGGGTGGACCGGTAAGCCAGCGGAAGACTTTGGTCAGATGACCAACATCTCTGGTGGCGGGTCATCGTATGTCTAAGATCCACGTCAGAAAACAACTGTCTTGTTTCCTGACTAATCTTACCTAACGTCGTCTAACCTCACAGATTTTTGCAGGCACAGAACTCTATTGATTTTGAATTTTCTGCTTGGAGCTGTGGATGGGCGTGAGACTCGGTCAGTTAGTACATGTCCCGTTGGGTCTGGCCACTAACTGGAGGGGCTGACCACGTGGACAATATTGATCTTAGCTAAGTGACAACCAAAGAATCAACGAAGAGCTTACTATCCCCGGGTAGTTCAAAATTTTAACCATAAGCTCATTTTTTATTATATATTTTATCTAAAGCCAAATTATTTTTTTGCAAGAGAACGTAAACCGCGCCAAACGAGTCACTTTTTTTTTTTGATTGATGTTGAAGCAATTATACCTGTGTTACATTCAGCTGGAGTGAAATTACATTTGGTAACTAAACCTGAAGGTCTTTGTTACATTTAGCACCAGGAAACCAGAGAGTCAATCCACAAATACTATTAGTGAAACAGACGTAGCGCTTTCTCTCTCTCTCTCTCTCTCTCTCTCTCTCTCTCTCTCTCTCTCTCTCTCTCTCTCTCTCTCTCTCTCTCTCTCTCTCTCTTTTTTGGCTTCCGAGGTGAATTTATTATTCACGTGCCTCGTTTTCTGTTGATACAGTATAGAATCTTTTTTGAGGGAATAGATGGGGAGATTTGTATATAAAAAAATTATCAATGCACTACTAACTTAAGTGTTCTAGCCAGTCATTTAGGTAATTTCTACGTTGAAAATTTAATATTAATGGCATAGAATATCGAATTCTTCAAGATTGAGGGACGGTGGTACCGATGAACGAGTAATCATATGTAAATAATAACAGCAACAATAATAACAATAACAGCTACAATAACATCAACAACAGCAATAACAACAACTTCACCAGTGTTATCAATAACAACAATATCGTCTACGTGGGTTTAAATGTTAACAAGAACATATATCGTACTTCGCCAATAGATCACAGTACATTTAATTGCTGTTTCAACTCTACAGATTCATCTTCATCTTTATTAAGATCAATAAAAGCCCTGTGAACGAGTATTCATGTTTGGTCTCCTGAGACAACTATTATCAGATCCTACTTACCTCAGTGACTCAGTACCAGGAAATATAAATCACAAGACTAGTGATGCAATACACAGGACAATGGAACAAAATACACAGGACTATGGAATACAATGCACAGGGCTATGAAGTTAAATAGGCCTGGCTCTCAACTTTATATATATATATATATATATATATATATATATATATATATATATATTTTTTTTTTTTTTTTTTTTTTTTCAACAAGTCGGCCGTCTCCCACCGAGGCAGGGTGACCCAAAAAGAAAGAAAATCCCCAAAAAGAAAATACTTTCATAATCATTCAACACATTCACCACACTCATACATAATCACTGTCTTTGCAGAGGAGCTGAGATACGACAGCTGAGAATTGTAACTCCAAGCTGTCACTATCCCAGACCCCTTATTATTATTATTATTATTAACATTATTTTTATTGTTATTGTTATTATTGTTATATTTATGGAGAAGCGCTAAATCCACAGGGGATAAATAAAGATTTTTGACTGATCGGTATACCAGTCAAAGTGTATCTGCAATATATGAAATAATAACTGCATTAACGGCTGGAGGATCGAGCCACCACCACTCCTTGCACTGAATGACTCAAATGGGTTTAACGCTTATAATACAACAAAGAAGTCAGACTATACAAAAGACCTCTGATAATTCAAATAAAATATATGACAATATAATAAAGACCTATAACAATGCAACCAAAATCTATGACAATACATTGAAGACCTATAACAATGCAACAAAAAATCTATGACAATACAATAAAGACCTCTAACAATGCAACTAAAATCTGTGACAATACATTGAATACTTATAACAATGCAACACAAATTTATGACAATACAGTAAAGACTAACACTGTAATAAAAATCTATGACAATACAATAAAGCCGTCTAACAATACAATAAAGACTTCTAACAATGCAGCAAAAACCTCCAGCAATACAACACAGACATCTGGCAATACAACAAAAGACCTCTGGCCATACAACAAAGAACTCTGACAATACAACAATAGACTCGATAATGTTCGTGCAAAGCGAAAGTTTACAACTAAAGTTTGTTTACATAAACACTGGTCTTTTGAGGGAGATGAACCACCGTTCTTTAACTGATCTTGCTTTGTTTAGAAGGGGGTTTAAAGCCTATCGACTACACGAAGGTCATTAAGACTACACGGTAACCTTTTCACCAGTAGACAATTAGGAATTAGGAATTAAGGTAAACTCTAAGTACACATACGCTGAGTTATACATCTCTCAGGTTATATAACTACCTACTTCACAATTATACTAAGGCTCCTTAACTATATACTAGCTCAAACATTATACTTTTGTTCTACAGCAGTATAACTGCTCTACTTATATATATATATATATATATATATATATATATATATATATATATATATATATATATATATATATATATATATATATATATATATATATATATATATATATATATATATATATATATATATATATATATATATATATATATATATATATATATATATATATATATATATATATATATGTATATATATATATTTATATATATATATATATATATATATATATATATATATATATATATATATATATATATATATATATACATATATATATATATATATATATATATATATATATATATATGTGTGTGTGTGTGTTCAAATATATACAAGTAGTATTTTTTAGTTACACTCGATTTTTTTTTTTTTAGATTTCTGGTATATTCTTGAAGATTTTTTTTATCTTTTCATTAATATAGGCAAAGAATACTTCATTTTTCATATATACACGAGAAACGCTATTTTTTCAGATACACACGAATTCCCCCTTCCTCCCCACACACACACATCACCTGGGCCTCAACGTCATACAGGAATATACTTCTGGCAGCCAAGGGTCCTATCGGCTTCATATCTTAATATGATGAATATTCAATTAACCGCGGAAATTTTCCTATACTTGTTAATGCTCTTAAGTGATTAAATCAACGCGGGGAGAGTGTTTAGATACACTCTAGTGTAGCGTGTTATTATTAATGACGTGAGGGTGATAACACCCCGTCGTAACTTTTCCTTGATGACCAGAGTGGTAAATACTTGTAGTAGCCTGGCTACACACTCTCTCTGGTGCTCTGGGTTATCAGTATTGTTATCTTGAAAACTTTGAGCCAGAGAGGGGGAAAGTTGTCTTTGGAAGTCATTTTTTTTCTTTGCCTTCCTCTTTTTTCCCCACTCTCTTTCCCCCCTCTCTTTTCTTGCCTTCTCTTTTCATTGTCATTCGGTGTTGTGGTGCTATGATGAATATTCTCTTTTTGGGATGAACCATTAACTTTCAACTTGGTGTTGGGCAAATGTATGCCCCAGACAAGTTATTGTGAGGTGTTCTCACCTTCTCTGAGTGAGGTGTTCTCACCTTCTCTGAGTGAGGTGTCACCTCCGTGTTCAACACTTGAAATGTGCTACTCTTGCCTCCTCTTCCTACTGTGTGTATACACATGAAGCGCTCAGGTTTTATTTCCTGTTTTCACTGTGGTAATTTTACTTATTTGCAATCACGCCTTTTACGGGTCACACACACACACACACACACACACACACACACACACACACACACACACACACACACACACACACAAACACCCATATACGTATATATATATATATATATATATATATATATATATATATATATAATATATATATATATATATATATATATAGATAATTGAGTTATTAGCTTTATGATATTATTATTATTATTATTATTATTATTATTATTATTATTATTATTATTATTATTATTATTATTATTATTATTATTATTATTATTATTATATCCAAAAAAAATTATCTCTCCTGGGTTATTTACTCTTCAGGAACAAAGCTCGAGAAATAGAGAAACGCAATATACAATTATACTGAGTTCAATTATATATAATTCAACTCAGTACTTTATATAAAGTATTAGATCAGTACCACATTCAATGCACGGCCCATGGTAAGAATGAAACAGGGAGCTGAAACAACATTTAATTCTTGGAAAATGCACTTTGCTTTAGACCCTTAAACCTCATTAATACCTGTCTGCATCAGCAAAAATGTCAACGTAATATTATAGCGCATAAATAACACAGTGGAAACGTAGTGGTTTATAATATAAATCATTGATATAGCTTTAATAAAAAAAAATAATAATCATAGAAGCTGAATACAAAAATATAATACAGATTGTATGCAAATTCCCAAGTGATTTGACGAGAAACAAATCCGCGAGGAATTAACTGAATGAAATGTATGTGTGAACGTGTACGTTAATGTACAGAGATGTGCCTCTGTGACTTCGCATATTACAAATCAAGAACAGAGCCACACTTGTCATGTTACCGTTAATAAACAAATCTGAATAATCTCGCTGGGGAATCCACACAGCTACAAATGCAACACAGTGTTCCCCTATAAATGCCTATGTGGGCTCTCCCAGTGAGCAAATTCCCTATTGCACCATTTACATTAAGTATACCGTATGATTTGGCAATTTAGTCAACGAATGTCAACACATACCCATTACAATATATTTTGCAGCAGAAAATGAGAATTTCATTACTACAGATGTATGTGGAGCAATAAAAGTTTACTTGCTTTAACGGCAATTCCGTTTCATTCAAATTTGGATGAAAATAAAGTAACTAACTTATTGGTAATGCCATTTCGTGCCTGAACACCTCCTAATGAGTGTTAAGGGACAGCTTATTGTTATGTACAGATCCATTAGAAAGGAAGTTGGTTGATTCTGCCTCTGACAAGCACAAGAGTTTCCAGCCATAAGTAAATAAGCAATGGAGATCTTGATGCTACTCGCTTCTACTTACTTATATGAGACTTTATTTTCAACATTACTGCATTTATAAAAAAATAAACACCGATCACGCCTCTCAGCTGAAACCTTGAAATCACAACTCCGTATTGCAGCATCTAGTACCACTCCTCAAATTCAACATCTCTGCATGAATATGCAGGGACATCCGTTTCAGTGATGCGTGTCAAGGGTTATCTGAATTAATTCGTTTCAAATATCCATGTGCAAAACTACTAAATGTGGCTTTTTTGTGAGTGTTTATTAGAATGTAAAGCACGTATATCACATTGAAAATTACTGAATATAATATATATATATATATATATATATATATATATATATATATATATATATATATATATATATATATATATATATATATATATATATATATATATATATATAATAATGCAAAAGATCACAGTAAACAGGTGATATCAAAATATGCAAGACAACCACTATGAAAAAATAGAGGAATTCCAAGCGCTTTCGTGACTACTCACATTATCAAGGAACTATAAAAGGAAACATGACAAGGAGGCTTATAAAGGGGCAAAGATTTTATTAAGTCTATATATATATATATATATATATATATATATATATATATATATATATATATATATATATATATATATATATATATATATATATATATATATATATATATATATATATATATATATATATATATATATATATATATATATATATATATATATATATATATATATATATATATATATATATAATATATATAAGGAGGTACCACCTCTAGAACTTTACTGGGAACCCTCATCCTCAGAGAAGACAATAAACGTACCTCAGGGAAAACTATACATATATATATGCTTAACAATTAGCAAACGGGCGAAATTATTTACAAACATTGTCTCTACGTCCACAGTAGGACTCGAACCTGCAAACTCTGTGTCAGAGTAATTGTTAAGCATTTCAAATCTCTTTCGTTGTCTACTGCATGTGGCAGGATTTGATGAAATAACTTTCAAAACAGAGCTTGGTGCCCCGGGGTATGGAGAAACATCGTCTGGCTCCGGCTAGACGCCCATACGTATCTGGGGTCTAGCTCCGTGGTAAAGTACTGGTTACTCTGATACAGAGTTTGCGACTAGCCAAGGATTCGAACCCATACTGCTTTGGCCCGCCTCATCAAATCCTTGGCTAGTCTCAGTGTTGTTATTGATCAATTCCACTTGTTCGTGGTCACAGTAATATATACACATGTACATGAGTGCGTATGTGTTTGTGTCTCTATGCAGGAAGAACCTGTTTTTGCCGGGAAGGGGAGAAAGGTCAATACTTGTACATGCACTGAGCACTTGAATCTACTGAGGGGACTTGTATATGTAGGAGGAACCCACACCTGAAGGAGGTGCTTGCATATACGAGGCAAGTGTAGCTCTCCATGCTTAGAATGCTTACATTAATCACATTTCCACTATCCCTACATAATTCACACCTCTGGTTGATGAACAAACAAATGCGGCACTCCAGCATCTCCGCCACCGAAACGTTTCGCTAGCGCTGCTGGGCTTTTTCATTCGAATAAAACCTGCTGCGCAAGGGGAAACGCGTCAGTAAATAAAGATGCCCAAATGTTGCCCAGGTGTCTTATTATTTAACTTGTCGGTATTGTATCCTATTATTGTGTGATATTTCTGGCGTCGTCTGCCGGACCGAAGCACAACTTCGCGAGAGGTTTCTGGAACCTCTGTGAAGCTACGCAGTTATTTATGTCTACGTTGTATTATTATATTCATGGCTAAAGGCGAGTTTTTTTTTTTTTGAGTCGTCATACATTTTTTGGGAAGAAGGAGACGTAATTGCTTTTGAGTCAAGGAAGAGGAAACGTAGCTCCTGTTTCGTGGATCAAAAGCTCTACACTTGCATCAAGGTTATTATTATTATTATTATTATTACTCTTAGTAGTAGTAGTAGTAGTAGTAATAGCAGTGAAGTAGTAGTAGTAGTATAGTAATAATAGTAGTAGTATCAATATTATTTATTATTATTATTATTATTATTATTATTATTATTATTATTATTATTATTATTATTATTATTATTATTATTATTATTATTATTATTATTATTATTTTTATTATATTGGAAAGGAATAGCTAAACTTGTTTGGGTCATGTACCTCTCTAGTGTAACTTGCCTAACTAACGTAGATTACAGTAGATTCCTGAAACACTGACGTAGATTGCAGCATCTCTAACGTAATTCCGAGAAACCACCTCGCCCAGAGCGAGACAGCCACGCTGTAACTTTATCTAAGTTGGTTTAACTTGGGTCACCTCGGCATCACCTGCTGGCAGCCTGCTGTTTGCTGATGCTGACACTCTGCCAAGACGAGACTATATACATTCACGTGAATGTATATCTTCAGGCAGGTTTCAATGTACTCACCTAGTTGTACTCACCTAGTTGTGGTTGCAGGGGTCGAGACATAGCTCCTGGCCCCGCCTCTTCACTGGCCGCTACTGGGTCACTCTCCCTGCGCCATGAGCTTTATCATACCTCTTCTTAAAGCTGTGTATGGAACCTGACTCCACTACATCGCTTCCCAAGCTATTCCACTTCCCGACTACTCTGTGACTGAAGAAATACTTCCTAACATCCCTGTGATTCATCTGAGTCTTCAGCTTCCAACTGTGTCCCCTTGTTGCTGTGTCCCATCTTTGGAACATTCTGTCTCTGTCAACCTTGTCAATTCCTCTCAGTATTTTATATGTCGTTATCATGTCCCCCCTATCTCTCCTCTCCACCAGTGTCGTCAGGTCGATTTCCCTTAACCTCTCCTCGTAGGACATACCCCTTAGCTCCGGGACTAGTCTTGTTGCAAACATTTGCACTTTCTCTAGCTTCTTTACGTGCTTGGATAAAAGTGGGTTCCAAACTGGTGCTGCATACTCCAGTATGGGCCTAACGTACACAGTGTACAGGGTCCTGAACGATTCTTTATTAAGATGTCGGAATGCTGTTCTTAGGTTTGCTAGGCGCCCGTATGCTGCAGCAGTTATTTGGTTGATGTGCGCCTCAGGAGATGTGCCTGGTGTTATACTCACCCTAAGATCTTTTTCCTTGATTGAGGTTTGTAGTCTCTGGCCCCCTAGACTGTACTCCGTCTGCGGTCTTCTTTGCCCTTCCCCAATCTTCATAACTTTGCACTTGGTTGGGTTGAACTCTAGGAGCCAATTGCTGGACCAGGCTTGCAGCCTGTCCAGATCCCTTTGTAGTTCTGCCTGGTCCTCTTCCGATTGAATTCTTCTCATCAACTTCACATCATCTGCAAACAGGGACACTTCGGAGTCTATTCCTTCCGTCATGTCGTTCACAAACACCAGACACAGCACCGGTCCTAGGACCGACCCCTGTGGAACCCCACTCGTCACCGGCGCCCACTCTGACACCTCGCCACGGACCATGACTCGCTGCTGTCTTCCTGACAGGTATTCCCTGATCCATTTTAGTGCCTTCCCTGTTATCCCTGCCTGGTCCTCCAGCTTCTGCACTAATCTCTTGTGTGGGACTGTGTCAAACGCCTTCTTACAGTCCAAGAATATGCAATATACCCACCCCTCTCTCTCTTGTCTTACTGCTGTCACCCTGTCATAGAACTCCAGTAGGTTTGTGACACAGGATTTCCCGTCCCTGAAACAGTATTGGCCGTCGTTGATAAGCTCATTATTCCTTTCTAGGTGCTCCACCACTCTTCTCCTGATAATCTTCTCCATGACCTTGCATACTTTACATGTCAGTGACACTGGTCTGTAGTTTAGTGCTACGTTTCTGTCTCCTTTTTTTAAAAATTTGAACTACATTTGCTGTCTTCCATACCTCTGGTAGTTGCCCTGTTTCGATAGACGTGTTGAAGATTGTTGTTAGGGGTACACATAGCTCCTCTGCTCCCTCTCTCAGGACCCATGGAGAAATGTTACCCGGCCCCATCGCCTTTGAGGTATCTAGCTCGCTTAGTAGCCTCTTCACTTCCTCCTCAGTTGTGTGTATCGTGTCCAGCACCTGATGGTGTACCCTACCTCTCCTCCTTTCTGGAGGCCCTTCTATTTCCTCTGTGAACACCTCTTTGAATCTCATGTTGAGCTCCTCACACACTTCGTGGTCATTTCTTGTGACCTCCCCTCCTTCCTTCCTCAGCCTGATCACCTGGTCCTTGACTGTTGTTCTCCTCCTGATGTGGCTGTACAACAGCTTTGGGTCAGATTTTGCTTTCGCTGCTATGTCATTTTCGTATTGTCTTTGGGCTTCCCTTCTTACCTGTGCATATTCATTTCTGGCTCTACGACTGCTCTCCTTATTCTCCTGGGTCCCTTGCCTTCTGTACCTCTTCCATTCCCTGGCACACTTGGTTTTGGCTTCCCTGCACCTTTGGGTGAACCATGGGCTCATCCTGGCTTTTTCGCTTTTTCTGTTACCCTTGGGTACAAACCTTCCCTCAGCTTCCGTGCAAATTGTTGTCATATATTCCATCATCTCGTTTACCGACTTCCCTGCCAGCTCTCTGTCCCACTGAACTCCGTGCAGGAAGTTCTTCATGCCCACGTAGTCACCTTTCTTGTAGTTTGGCTTCATTTGTGTAGCCCTTCCTGCTTCCCCCTCCACTTGTAACTCTACTATGTAGTCGAAGCTTAGAACCATATGATCACTGGCCCCAAGGTGGCTTTCATGTGTGATGTCCTCAATGTCTGCACTACTCAGGGTGAATACTAGGTCCAGTCTCGCTGGTTCGTCCTCCCCTCTCTCTCTGGTATTGTCCCTTATATGTTGGTACATGAGATTTTCCAGTACCACCTCCATCATTTTAGCCCTCCATGTTTCTTGGCCCCATGTGGTTCTAAGTTCTCCCATTCGATTTCCTTATGGTTGAAGTCACCCATGATCAGTAGCTTCGCCCTGCTCGCATGAGCCCTTCTGGCCAATTCGGCCAGTGTGTCAACCATCGCTTTATTACTCTCATCATACTCTTGCCTTGGTCTCCTGCTGTTCTGTGGTGGGTTATACATCACTGCAATTATCACCTTTGGACCTCCGGACTGAAGTGTTCCTATTATACAATCTCCTGCTTCTCCTCTGTCCCCTCTCTCCAGCTCATCAAAATCCCATCTGTTTTGATCAGCAGTGCCACTCCTCCACCCTTTCTGTTCCCTCTGTCTTTCCTCAGGATCTGGTATC
The DNA here is from genome assembly GCA_009830355.1 of Cherax destructor. Lineage (NCBI taxonomy): Eukaryota > Metazoa > Arthropoda > Malacostraca > Decapoda > Parastacidae > Cherax > Cherax destructor. The sequence continues at coordinate 16,343 of WNWK01001902.1, read as the reverse complement.
CCGTTGGAAAGATGGCATTTGTTATCATCCCTGTGAGCTTTGTTTCAGTGAGGGCTATGATGTCCGGTGATGCCTCTTTGATTCTTTCATGCCACTCCTCCCACTTATTCGTTATTCCATCTGCGTTCGTGTACCATACATTCAATGTGTGTGTGTGTGTGTGTGTGGGTGTGTGTGTGTGTGTGTTTGTTTTCAATAGTTTTCAAAAATGTGAGTGTGTGTGTGGTTTCAGATGAGTCTCGAAAAACGAGTGTATATCAGTATTATAACTTTCAGTTTCTGGGTGCATGTTTCAGATAAGTTTCAAAAAGTGAGAGTGTATCGTGGTATAAGATTTCAAAATGTGAGTGAATGTGGAAAACTCTAAAAAAATCAAAGTGCTACACATGTGTCTTAATCATCAGCTTGTCGGTATTGTATACCTTTAGTATAGTGATGTTAGTATAGATTTTCACTCTGCCTATAATGGAAAACCGGTTAGTTCACAAACAATCTAAAAAACAAAATTAACTTTTCCATACCTGCCTGTCAGCATGTTTCAGAGAATGGAAACTCTCTCGTGTTCCCACCCCCAGTACCTCGCCGAGATGCCTCTCTCTCCCCCCAGTGGCTCTCAAAGACACAATTTTTTTCTTAGTAGCTGTCAGGGGCACACATCTCTGCCAGCTGTCAGAGTCCACATTTTTTTTCCCCAGTATGTCTCCCCAGCATCTCACAGAAACTCATCTCTCCCCAGTATGTTTCAGAAACACACGTCTCTCCCAGCATCTCTGAGGAGCACACATCTCTTCCCCAGCATCTCTCAGGAACACACACATCTCACCGTCTCGGGCATGTCTCACATTTTGACGCGAGCTTGGCAGTTTGTCGTTGGAGTTTGGGCCATTGAGATGCATATTTCTCATATTTCATCTCATTAATATTCTGCAGCGGCGGCTGCATCAGAGGACTGTGGGGGAGGCACGATCCATCTTGTGGGGCTGTTTATGCTAAGGCAACCTAGAAAACGAGTTTGTTCCTTTGTTCCTGCTACCCATCGTCCTCGGCATCGATCTTCAATCAAAACAACACCCCGAACCTGCCCACACCTTACCCCTACTCTACCCACACCTAACCCCCACCCGTCCCACAATCTTACAATCAACCCAGCTTGTGTGGCTTCGAGTTTTCAGAGAAGCACACAAAGGCACAGGAATGACTCAAAGTGTACTACATAATGAGTATGATTGTGTAATTGTTTGAAGGCTCGATCCTTCATCCTGGGATTGACCTCTGTTGACCTTCCAGACGGGAATCAGGAGTGACACTACCCGGCTGTAGCAAATGATTCAGTGAAAAGTGCCGAATAGGTAAAACTTGCGATTTTGGCTTAAATAGCAACGCTGTTCTTGACGAAAATTTGTGTACGCAATAATTTCGCAAAAAGCATTCTGAAAGTATCGAAAAAAAATTATTTAATTTTGTTTGCTTAACACAATGAAATATATTTTAAATGAGTTTTTGCTAATTGACCAATTTTACCTATACGGCACGACATATATATATATATATATATATATATATATATATATATATATATATATATATATATATATATATATATATATATATATATATATATATATATATAATATAATATATATATATATATATATATATATATATATATATATATATATATATATATATATATATATATATATATATATATATATATATATATATATATATATATATATATATATATATATATATATATATATATATATATATATATATATATATATATATATATATATATATATATATATATATGTATATATATATATATATATATATATATATATATATATATATATATATATATAATATATATATATATATATATATATATGACTTAATGTGAATAAGTTCTGGGTATGCGGTATGTAGGTGCAGGTACTGGTACAGTAATGTTTGGAGAATGCATGATATATGTTAAATAAATATTGAGTCAGGTAGTGTGTTGCAAAGTAAGGGTAATGTAGGGCACTTGGGGGGAGAGAGAGAGAGAGAGAGAGAGAGAGAGAGAGAGAGAGAGAGAGAGAGAGAGAGAAGAGAGAGAGAGAGAGAGAGAGAGAGAGACCTGGAATGATAAAGCCATAAATTCAAAATTTTATAACCTAACACAATAAAAGAGAGAGCTGTGCTCCCAACAATTAATCTTGAAACTAAACAGTGAAATATAACGAGCAAAGATTTATGGAAATCAGGAGAAGAGAAGAGAGAGAGCTGAGAGAAAAAGGTGTGTGTGTGTGTGAAGAAGAGGAGGGAGAGAGAGAGAGAGAGAGAGAGAGAGAGAGAGAGAGAGAGAGAGAGAGAGAGAGAGAGAGAGAGAGCCAGGACCTGGAATGATAAACGCTCATACTAATTCACAAATTCTTTATAACCCTAACACAATAAAAGAGTAGAGCTGTGCTCCCAAAAATTGGGTTGGAAATAAATCAGTGAAATATAACGAGAAAGATTTATGGAGGAGCTGAGAGAGAGAGAAGAAAGCTGAGTGTGTGTGTGTGTGTGGTTGTTTTAGTGTGTGTGTGTGTGTGTGTGTGTGTGTGTGTGTGTGTGTATGTGTGTATGTGTGATTGTTTTAGTGTGTGTGTGTACTCACCTAGTTGTACTCACCTAATTGTGGTTGCAGGGGTCGAGTCGCAACTCCTCGCCCCGCCTCTTCACTGACTGGTACTAGGTCACTCTTCCTGCTCCATGATCTTTATCATAACTCTTCTTAAAGCTATGTATGGTTCCTGCCTCCACTACATCACTTCCCAGACTATTCCACTTCCTGAAAACTCTGTGACTAAAGAAATACTTCCTAACATCCCTGTGATTCTTCTGAGTCTTCAACTTCCAACTTCCCTTGTTGCTGTGTCCCATCTCTGGAACATCCTGTCTCTGTCCACCTTGTCGATTCCTCCCAGTATTTTATATGTCGTTATCATATCCCCCTTATCTCTCCAGTCCTCCAGTGTCGTGAGGTCGATTTCCCCCTCCTCTCGTAGGACATACCCCTTTTAAAACCTTTGCACTTTCTCTAATTGCATTGTGCTTGGCTAGGTGTGGGTTCCAAACTGGTGATGCATACTCCAATATAGGCCTAACGTACACAGTGTACAGGGTCCTGAACGATTTCTTATTGAGATGTCGGAATGTTATTCTTAGGTTTACTAAGCGTCGGTATGCTGCAACAGCTACTTGGTTGATATGCGCCTCAGGAGATGTGTCCGGTGTTATACTCACCCCATGATCCTTTTCCTTGAGTGAAGTTTGTAGTGTCTGGTCCCCTAGACTGTACTCCGTCTGCAGTCTTCTTTGCCCTTCCTCGATCTTCGACTTTGCACTTGGTGGGGTCAAACTCTAGGAGTCAGTTTCTGGACCAGTACTGCAACATGTCCAGATCCCTTTGTAGTTCGTCCTGGTCCTCGACCGATTGAATTTTTCTCTTCAGCATCACATCATCTGCAAACAGGGACACTTCTGAGTCCATTCCTTCCGCCATGTCATTCACATACATCAGAAACAGCACCGGGTCTAGGACCATGACTCGTTGTTGTCTTCCCGACAGGTATTCCCTGATCCATTGCAGTGCCTTCCCTGTTATCCCTGCCTGGTCCTCCAGCTTTTGCACTTATATCTCGTGTAGAACTCTGTCAAACGCCTTCTTACTGTCCAAGAAAACGCAATCTATCCACCCGTCTCTTTTCTTATTGCTGCCACCCTGTCATAGAACTCCAGTAGGTTTGTAAGACAGGATTTTCCGTCCCTGAAACCGTGCTGGTAGTCGTTGACAAGCTCATTCCTTTCTAGATGGTCCACCACTCTCCTCCTGATAATCGTCTCCATGACTTTGCATATTATACATGTCAGTGACACTGGTCTGTAGTTTAATGCTTCGTGTCTGTCTCCTTTTTAAAAAATTGGGACTACATTAGTCAGGTAGTCGCCCTGTTTCGATAGATGTGTTGAAGATTGTTGTTAGTGGTACACATAGCGCCTCTGCCCTCTCTCTCAGGACCCATGGAGAGATGTTATCCGGCCCCATCACCTTTTAGGTATCTAGCTCGCTTAGCAGCCTTTTCACTTCTTCCTGGGTTGTATGTATTGTGTCTAACACTTAATGGTGTACCCCACCTCTCCGTTTTTCTGGAGTCCCTTCTGTCTCCCCTGTGAACACTTTGAATCTCATGTTGAGCTCCTCACATACTTTGCAGTCTTTTCTTGTGATCTCTCCTCCTTTCTTTCTCAGCCTGATTACCTGGTCCTGTTGTTTGCCTCCTGATGTGGCTGTGCAACAGCTTCGGGTCAGATTTGGCTTTCGCTGCTACATAATTTTCGTATTGTCACTGGGCATCCCTTTATACCTGTGCATATTCATTTCTAGCTCTACGACTGCTCTCCTTATTCTCCTGGGTCCTTTGCCTTCTATACCTCTTCTATTCTCTAGTACACTTGGTTTTGGCCTCTCAACACCTTTTTGTGAACCACGGGCTCATCCTGGCTTTCACGTTATTTCTGTTACCCTTAGGTACAAACCTCTCCTCAGCTTCCTTGCATATTGTTGTCACATATTCCATCATCTCATTTACTGACTTCCCTGCCAGTTCTCTGTCCCAGGCAGGAAATTCTTAATGCCTGTGTAGTCCTTTGTCTTGTAGTTTGGCTTCATTCGTCCTGCCCTTCCTACTTCCCTCTCTACTCTACTATATATTCGAAGCTCAGAACCACGTGGTCACTGGCCCCGAGGGGTCTTTCATGTGTGAAGTCCTCAATATCTGCACTATTCAAGGTGAATACTAGGACCAGCCTTGATGGTTCATCCTTTCCTCTCTCTCTGGTAGTGTCCCTTACGTGTTGGTACATGAAGTTTTCCAGTACCACCTCCATCATCTTAGCCCTCCACATTTCTGGGCCCCCATGTGGCTCCAGGTTCTCCCAGTCAATTTTCTTGTGATTGAAGTCACCCACAATCAGCAGCTCTGCCCTGCTCGCATGAGCCGTTCTGGCCACTTCAGCCAGTGTGTCAACCATCGCTCAACATACTCTTGCCTTGGCCTCCTGCTGTTCTGTGGTGGGTTATACATCACTGCAATTACCACCTTGGGACCTCCAGACTGAAGCGTTCCTACTATGTAATCTCTTGCTTCTCATCTGTCTCCTCTCTCCAGCTCCTCAAAATCCCATCGGTTTTTGATGAGCAGTGTGTGTGTGTTTGTGTGTGTGTGTGTGTGTGTGTGTGTATGTGTGTGTGTGTGTGCCTAAAATATCCTCTCAAAACCTCTGTGTTAATTCTGAATTGTTCCAGCCACGCTATTGTGACTTTTTACATTCTTCTTGAGGTAAAACAAAAAGATTTTTTTTTCTTCAGAGACCCGATCCCACGTCACGCTAGCACTCACACTGTGAGCACATTATAAACACTGAGTGGTGCAGTTGTTGTTACTCCACCTTGCCTGGTGACTAGTCGAGTTCCCCCTAACATTCATCCTTGTCGCATTGTTAGTTTCACGGGAGTGTGGAATTTCAGGATGTATAAACCCTTTCTCTAACTGCTACTCAATATGTATACATGCATGTCTCAACTCCTGTAACTATATCTTGGGAAATATTTTAGTCTAGGAAGTTTCTTCAATATGTTCTTTCTGTTTGTGTCAACTCTCTTGTTGCGTGCTCAGTCTCTCTCTCTCTCTCTCTCTCTCTCTCTCTCTCTCTCTCCCTCGCTGTCATGAACCGCACAACTCGTAACGGGGAAGCTCATGCAAGCATAGATTCTCCAGACGTGTCCCAAGCTCACTCTCAGTATTGAAACCAGTGTGATAAAGTGTGTGTGTGTGTGTGTGTGTGTGTGTGTGTGTGTGCGTGTGTGTGTGTATTTCATCTAAGTATGAAGGTTTGGGTCAAAGTATTTCGTCCATAATTAAATACTTAGTTTTCAATTACTTGTACAAAATATATATCCAAAACTCACCTTAAATGAATACAAAAAAAAGTCACTTTGAAATATTAGAAAATGCCCTCTCACCCCCGAAAAAAGAGAGAAGGGGAAAATAATATAGACTGTTTCTCGACTGGTTCCAGCAAAAGAAACTGCACTATAGGCAAGAAAAAAGTCATGAAATTTTGTCACATTGTTTACGTTAGATTGCCTGACGAACCAACCTCCGGACGGGGGACAGATGACGATAGTAAAATATCGTATAAAACAGCACAAAACACCCAAGAAAAAAAACTTCTGCAAGCACTATAAACCAGTATAAAAACTATAAAACAGTATAAAAAAAGAGGACTGCGAATATTGGAGTGCGACGGAGGATAGGAAAAAAATACAAAGAGAAGTTAGTTTCGATACAGGGAATTTGGAAGCGATGCAACCTACAGAAAGTAAAAACACAGTTCTGCATGAGAAACACATTGACCAGCTATATGAAGGATTGTGCAACGCGCCAGCATGAAAAAGAAAACAATGAGCTCATGCAACATTATATAAATTCAAAGAAAATAAAGAATGTTCCATCAGAAAGAGCAGAAAAGCCTTGAAAGAAAGTAAAGAAAGAACTTGAAAGTGTTGTGATAAGCGACCAACCCAGACACAGCTTAGATCTACAGACACACGCCGAAAATAAATAAATGTATTACTCTCGAGAGAAGAGAAGGAGGTGAAGGAAAAAATAAATTAAAGAAAGAATAGTATATAATGAATTAGATACATATGCAACACTTGGGTACCTTCATTTTGCAAACGTTTCGCCACACAGTAGCTTCATCAGTGCAATACAAGGAAGAATAAAGACGATCATAAGGAGAGTGAGGTAATCAGTCCACCAGGGACTGATTATTATATGTTCATGGATCCACAGAACAAAGTGACTGGCTCCTGGGAACCAAGCTAACCCGGCGCCTTAAACCACTTGACCACCATTCTACAAACACCTGGCACCCAGCAAGTACACTGGGTCTGCCTCTTGGTGCGAGGGCATTCGTGGTCGTGGATACATTATCTCTCAGTTCACAATAGGATTCGAGCCTGCAAACTCTGTATAAAAGTGTGTATATTAATGTTTTTATTTATGTATTTGTATTATAACAAAACGGAGAAATGGGAATTCCAGCATACAAACACAGGTCATATCAGCCCTTTGGTGTGTATTTCCCAGTGTATATATACATTTAGAGTTTTCTTTAATCCCTATTTTAAGGATTTAAATATCTTTGACAAGTGGTGTAAAAGTTTTTATTCACTTTTAATGACTCTCATGTAGTGATAAGCTTAACTATCACTCAATAAGCCAACAAACGTTTAAGACAGGAATATTTTAAGACAGACTCGTGAGAGTACCAACTATTTTGGAAGCAAAAATTGCCTGTGAACGCAAGAATTTAAGCTCTAGAATATTAGTGAAAATTGAACGAGGATGGGAATAGGAAATCAGTCCAACAAGGGTCCACTGCAGAAAGCTCAGCTCAGAAAAGAACTAGTCAGTTGTACACAGTAGTACACACGTGTATACACGTGTTCCCAACAGCATAGCCTCTGTTCCAAACCTGACACTGTTGGTATAATATCTCCGCAATATTTGCATAGTTGTCTCGTTTTTCACTTGTCAAGTTTTGTATACACAGTTGGTTCGTAACCCCCAAAATATTTTACGTTCATATTCATATTGTCGGTGGATGTAACACCGCTTATTGTGCATAGCAAAAACAATAGTTTTAGAATTTATTGACAACAAAAGTTATATTACTAGAAATAAGCTAAATAAATTCTCGAAACTATTGTCAATGGTACTCAAAATAATATTTAGAAATACAGCAGTTTCACCTCACAATTTTTTTTAATAAAATTCAATGATCGTTTATTGTTTTTTACTGTGTTCAAAGAAGGATATGAGATGTAAGTCTTGGTATATTGGTAAGACTACAAGACAGCTCAGGGCTCGAAATGCTGTACAACGCACAGGAAAACCATCGTTTTCATAGAACATAAGACAGGAGGAACGCTGCTGCTGCTAGCAGGCCTACTGGCCCATTCTAGCCACGTCCTTCTCCTCCACTCGTGTATCACGCGTTTGGGCATTACCAGCCACTGTCGGCCACTTCGTAGAGAGCCTTAGCCAGTTATCACTCACACACAGAGCTGAGACTAGTAAAAGCTCTAAACTCGCATGAGAGCTCTCTTCAAACATATTTTTTAATAATGACATAAGTTTTTGTGGGTTTTTTTATTTACATTACTTCAACGTTCCCGTAATATTTTAAATATTATTTATTTTACTTTCCTTCTGGTATAATTATATCGGATAACTCCGTACATAAAAGATGTCAACACTCACAGAGTTGTCGAGCTTCCTGTCATAGACCAGAGTGATGGATGTGTGATGTCACTTTGCATCCTGTGTGATGTCACCTTGAATCATGAATGATGTCACCGTGAATTCTGTGATGATGAACAAGAGACGTGAGTAACACCTGAGTATTTTATTGCCGGCTGTAAGATACTCATGTGTATTATTCATCAGTCTGTAGGTAAGGTATACCATGGTATAAACCTCTGTAATAATAGATACCAACAAATTGGTTGAGAAAGACACGAATGCAAACACTAGGATATATTCATTAGTAATATGATAAGTAATATGATCAATCTTGTGTAGTGTTGTATCTTGATCTTGTGTGGTGTTGTATATCTTGATCTTGTGTAGCATTGTATCTTGATCTTGTGTGGTGTTGTATCTTGATCTTGTGTGGTGTTGTATCTTGATTTTGTGTAGTGTTGTATCTTGATCTTGTGTGGTATTGTATCTTGATCTTGTGTAGTGTTGTATCTTGATCTTGTGTGGTGTTGTATCTTGATCTTGTGTGGTGTTGTATAGCTTGATCTTGTGTAGTGTTGTATCTTGATCTTGTGTGGTGTTGTATCTTGATCTTGTGTGGTGTTGTATCTTGATTTTGTGTAGTGTTGTATCTTGATCTTGTGTGGTGTTGTATCTTGATCTTGTGTAGTGTTGTATCTTGATCTTGTGTGGTGTTGTATCTTGATCTTGTGTGGTGTTGTATCTTGATCTTGTGTGGTGTTGTATCTTGATTTTGTGTAGTGTTGTATCTTGATCTTGTGTGGTGTTGTATCTTGATCTTGTGTAGTGTTGTATCTTGATCTTGTGTGGTGTTGTATCTTGATCTTGTGTAGTGTTGTAGCTTGATCTTGTGTAGTGTTGTATCTTGATCTTGTGTAGTATTGTATCTTGATCTTGTGTGGTGTTGTATCTTGATCTTGTGTGGTGTTGTATAGCTTGATCTTGTGTAGTGTTGTATCTTGATCTTGTGTAGTATTGTATCTTGATCTTGTGTGGTGTTGTATCTTGATCTTTGTGTGTTGTATGATCTTGTGTGTTATCCTGATCTTGTGTAGCATTGTATCTTGATCTTGTGTTTTGTTGCATCTTGATTTTGTGTGGTGTTGTATCTTGATCTGCCTAAAGATAACGACGATCCCTCCAATTTATGAGGCTGCCAGTTCGAATCCCCTCATAAAAAAAATCGAGTATTTACACCAAGAGGTTGTTTGCCTGTTTTCTTCTCCCACCTTTTTTTTTTTTTTTGCCTGGAACAATAAGAAGATTACTGTGCACATTTTACAGGTTAAATTATTTATAAGATGGCGTTACCTCTCTGGATGACAGCACCGAGGTGCTAGGACATAAAACTGGTTGCTTTGGGGTCATTTTATGTTTCTGAGGTTATTTTAATGTTGTTATTAGAGTTGCCATTTTTATTTCTGTAATTTTTTAAAACTTTTAAGTTCATTTGGAATGAGGAAGAAAGGACCTAGTCTTACCTCATAGCGTGAAGAAAGGACCTAGTCTTCCCCTCCTGACGTGAAGAAAGTACCTAGTCTTCCCTCATGACGTGAAGAAAGTACCTAGTCTTCCCTCATGACGTGAAGAAAGGACCAAGTCTTACCTCATGACGTGAAGAAAGTGCCTAGGCTTCCCTCATGACGTGAAGAAAGTACCTGGTTTTCCCTCATGAATTTAAGAAAGTACCTAGTCTTCCCTCATGACGTGAAGAAAGTACCTAGTCTTCCATCATGACGAGAAGAAAGGACCTAGTCTTCCCACATGACGTGAGGAAAGTACGTAGTCTTCCCTCATGACGTGAAGAAAGGACCTAGTTTTACCTCATGACGTGAAGAAAGGGCCTTAGTCTTCCCTCATGACGTGAAGAAAGGACCTAGTCTTCCCCGCATGACTTGAAGAAAGTGCCTAGACTACCCTCATGACGTGAGGAAAGGACCTAGTCTTCCATCATGACGTGAAGAAAGGACCTAGTCTTCCCACATGACGTGAGGAAAGTACGTAGCCTTCCCTCATGACGTGAGGAAAGGACCTAGTCTTCCCTCATGACGTGAAGAAAGGACCTAGTCTTCCCACATGGCACTCATGATGGTATGCCTCGTCACGTACTAGGGAGGGTCACTGAGAATGTCCTCCATCTCAGAATGAGTTTATGGGTTTGTCTTCTCCCCAGAACCTCTCCAATTTTTTCTTCATTCTTGCCTGCTTCCCTACCTCCTCCCTCTCCTTTTTCCGACCTCCCTATTTTTTTCTTTATGTTCGTCCTCCATCCCTGCTTCCTCTCTCCCTGTTTATTCTCTCCCTCTTCTCCCTGTTTATTCTCTCTCCTCTCCTTCCCCTCCCCTCACTGTTCCCGGAGCTGACTGTGAATAACTTTGTCTCCGCAGCCTCTACCACCACCACCGCCTTCAAGAGTAGTACTAGAGCCCGCAAAGCCGTATTGAAGCCCTCTTCTCACTCAATCAAAGAAAAATGCAAAGGTTCAAAGGTTTGCTACACGTCTGGTGTCAGAATTAACAGAGGTAACATGAACTCTGCTTTCCTTACAGAGACACAAATATATATATATATATATATATATATATATATATATATATATATATATATATATATATATATATATATATATATATATATATATATATATATATATATATAGTTTTGATACAAAGATGGCATATAGTGTACAAGAGGTGTTCATCAAGAACTGCAAGAAGCCCTATCACATGCTTTTAACATCCTATGGGGAGGGAGCATGGACACTGGGATCGTCCGCAGCTACTAAAAACAACAGACATAGCCCTGCCCACAAAGGGGCAGTAAAGCAATAGCAAAGAACTACAGACCAATTGCGCTAACGTCCCATATCATACAAATCTTTGAAAGGGTTCTAAGAAGCAAGATCGCCACCCATCTTGATACCCATCAATTGCACAACCCAGGACAGCATGGGTTTAGAGCAGCCGCTCCTGTCTGTTCCAACAACTGGACCACTACGACAAGGTCCTGGATGCTCTAGAAGATAAACAAAATGCAGATGTTATATACACAGATTTTGCAAAAGCCTTTGACAAGTGTGACCATGGTGTAATAGCACACAAAATGCGTGATAAAGGAATAACAGGAAAAGTTGGTAGATGGATCTATAATTTCTAACATGTAGAACACAAAGAGTAGTAGTCAACAGAGTAAAGTCTGAGGCAGCTACTGTGAAAAGCTCTGTTCCACAAGGCACAGTACTTGCTCCCATCCTATTCTTCATCCTCATATCAGACATTGACAGGGATATAAGCCACAGTGCTGTGTCTTCCTTTGCAGATGACACCCGAATCTGTATGACAGTGTCCACCGTTGAAGACACTGCAAGACTCCAAGCAGACATAAACCAAATCTTTAAATGGGCTGCAGAAAACAATATGAAGTTCAATGATGAGAAATTTCAATTACTAAGATACGGAAAACGTGAAGAAATTAAAATCTCATCGGAGTACAAAACAAATTCCAACCACACAATAGAGCAAAAAACTAATGTCAAAGACCTGGGAGTGATCATGTCAGAGGATCTCACCTTCAAGGACCATAACAAAGTAGCAATTGCATCTGCTCGAAAAATGACAGGATGGATAATGAGAACCTTCAAAACCAGGGATGCCAACCCCGTGTTGACACTTTACAGATCGCTTGTTCTATCTAGGCTGGAATATTGCTGTACACTAACAGCACCTTTCAAGGCGGGTGAAATTGCTGACCTTGAAAATGTGCAGAGAACCTTCACCGCACGCATAAGTGCGATAAACCACCTCAACTACTGGGAACGCTTGAAGTTCCTAAACCTGTACTCTCTAGAACGCAGGCGGGAGAGATACTACATTATTATATACACATGGAAAATTCTCGAGGGCTTAGTACCAAACTTGCACACAAAAATCACTCCCTACGAAAGCAAAAGACTCGGCAGGCGATGTAACATCCCCCCAATGAAGAGCAGGTGTGCCACTAGCACGTTGAGGGACAACACAATAAGTGTCAGGGGCCCAAGATTGTTCAACTGCCTCCCAGCATACATCAGGGGGATTACCAACAAACCCCTGGCTGTCTTCAAGCAGGCACTGGACAGGCACCTCAAGTCGATACCCGATCAGCCGGGCTGTGGTTCGTACGTTGGACTGCGTGCGGCCAGAAGTAACAGCCTGGTTGATCAGGCTCTGGTCCAACAGGAGGCCTGGTCACAGACCGGGCCGCGGGGGCGTTGACCCCTGGAATTCTCTCCAGGTAGACTCCAAATAAACAGCTAGACAAGTATGTATTCGATGAGCACGCACATAAATATAGTAGTGATATTATCAAGGCATTAAAACATTCCAGTGAACTGACAAGGTTGACAAGACTTTCGCCTTTACCAGGTGAAAATCAAAATAAAGTTGACGTCAGGCGAGGCTCAGCGTCAAGTACCATTCTCTAGGGATTCCTTATGCTAGTTAAAGGCTCTTGATTCAAATAATTGAAGCCACTTATCCAGTGGGTAAATTGCTTCACTGTGAATATAATATTAATAATAATAATAATAATAATAATAATAATAATAATAATAATAATAATAATAATAATAATAATAATAATAATAATAATAATAATAATAATAATAATAATAATAATAATAATAATATTAATAATAATATTAATAATAATAATAATAATAATAATAATAATAATAATAATAATAATAATAATAATAATAAGAAGAAGAAGAAGAAGAAGAAGAAGAAGAAGAAGAAGAAGAAGAAGAAGAAGAAGAAGAAGAAGAAGAAGAAGAAGAAGAAAGGAGATGTGAGAAAACCTCTTCATTTGAGGAGCAGTATCAAGGAGGCGTCAGGAAGTGGGATAAGCTTGACAGCAACACATTAGACGCGGATACCATTAAAGTTGAAGCGTAAATATAAATGCACTAATTTATGCCAGTTAGCAGTCGCACTAATGAACCAGATTTCATCACCTGTAAGCTCAACTCAGTCATTTAAAATCTGTAATCACACACACACACAGAGGCGTAAATGAACCACGAGTATAACTGCTTGGGCGAGGAAGTGCTGGAAGGAGACAGAACACATTCTAAGAGTGTGTGTAATAGCGTCTGAGTGGGCAGAAAGTTTACGCACAACTGAGTGAATACACACATACACTCACACACTTAGTAAATACCGGGGAAACTCTAGAGCGTCAGAAAGAAAGAGTTCCACTAACAGATCCTGGACTCCATACACTCAAGACTTTGCAGCAAGCTGCATACATTGAAAAGCAATGGCTCCAGACATGTATTTTGCGAGGGGAAGCAGAAGCACTGTCTTAACCACTAGATAAAATCTACAACATGTCAGTGTATATAGGACAACTGCCAGTACTCTGGAAGGCAGCGAATGTAGTCGAAATATTTATGAAAGGAGACAGACGAGAAATATTAAACTGTTGACCAATATCACTGACGTGAATACTGTGAAAGTAATGGAGAAGATAATCAGGAGAGTGGTGCATCACATGGAGAAAAATATTGTTTCATAAACAATGACCAGTACGGGTTTAGAAATGGCAAATATTGTCTCAAAAACCTGCTGGAATTCTATGAGAAAGTAACAGAAGTGAAGCAGGAAAAAGAGAGACAGAAAGGATGGGGTGGGGGGGATGGGCAGCCTGCATATTCTTGGGCTTCAAGAAAGCACAGTTGGGGAGTTTCATCAGCCTTAAGGTAATCAGCAAGCTGCATGACCTAGTAGAAGAAGTAGTGGAGGCACGCTACTTACATAATTTCAAGAATAGGTAAGACAGTGGGCTCCACGAAACTATAGGAGTAACTCCGGCATGCGGTAAGTTAGGAGGCAATTACAGAATTTGAGATTCGTTCTCTTCAAAAACAAATAGCTCCACATATACACACACAGAGCAAAATTAATCTCAAATGTCACTTTCCTTCTTATTTAAACTGGCTGGGAAATAATGTTGCCTATTAATAGAGTGCAACAGGAACTGGAACGTAAAATCTGACAGCCCCGACACACTCTGCCTCCTGGCGTGAGCCGGATGGATGACCCCACCAATACCAAGCAACATGGCCAAATTAACGCTCGGACCAGCACTACAAGGCTCCCGTCGCTGTTGTGATCCCTTACGCCAGTGGTACAAGGTGCCTGATCCCTCTGACCTGTGACACAAGGTGCCTGGTCGTTTGCACTAGGTGTCTGATCTCTCGGACCTGTGATACAAAGCACCTGATCCCTTAAGCCAGTGGTGCAAGGCGCCTGATTCCTTAGACCGGTGGTGCAAACTGCCTGATTCATTGCATCAGTGGTACAAGGTTCCTAATCCTTTAGACCAGTGGAAGATGCCTAAACCCTTAGACTAGTTTAGCAACCTACCCGATACCTTGAAGCAGTGGTACAAGGTTCCTGATCCCATGGACCAATGATACATTGCAACTTGATCCCTTGCCCAGTTGTATAAGGATCCATCTCATGTCCTGATCCTTTGAGGCACATTTACAAGAGTTCCCTTATTTTCTCTTATTTTTATACGCTTTTCAACTCTACTATTTAGGTATCCCGCAAAAGGGAATACCTATGAAAGCAGTAATATTTTTTTTCTTCGTTGTTGAATGCTTCTTTCGTCGTCTTTAAGCTTTCAAACGTTTGTTTATCGTACTTGGAATAAGGTTCTGATTTCTTTTGAACTGTGTCTCGTAGCTCGGTTGCTAAAGCTCTCAGCCCACACATTGAGGTCCTTGATTCGATCCCACGTACGAGTGGAAACATTCGGGCGTGTTTCCTCAAGACACCGTACTTGAGTGTTACCTGAGTGTACCTGATGTGGGTTGCATTCTGAGTACAAAATTAGCCTAATTTGCCCGAAATGCTCTGTATAACAAGAGGCTTTCTATATAGTATGTAACTGATGTCTGTATACATGGTACATGTAGAAATAAAGATTATTATTATTAAGATTATTATTGATATTATTAGTATTATTATTGTGTTAGTATCAATCTACCAACACCATGCAGTAAATTGAAATATTGGTTGTCATAACGTGAGTCTGGGTGGTTGATCTGCTTCAACCATTCAGTCGTAATGTATTTTATTTCAAGGGAAAAAAATCGAACTATTACTGGATTACAAAGGAGAAAATTTTCTAATTTTATTTACAAAATGACTTGGTATGTTTTCTGTACTCTAACTTAAAAATGCCTCTCCTGGACGCATTCAAACTTTCTAATGTTTCTAAAGAAAAGGAAAATTCAGATTAGCTTTTTGGACTGAGTGCAAATTTACCAAATTTAATGAATAAATTAAAAAAATAGTTTCACTGAAATAATCTGAGAATGCTGGCATATCTTACATTAATGAAGGTTCGGATTAGTTGTGGGCTGTTTAGGTGCTAGTTTGTTAATTTTATTAAACGAATTAAGTGAGGTATTATTTTGACAGTGATGGATTGAATGATGATTAATGTGTTTCTTCTTTATCGTCGGGTCAACCTGCCTCGGACCTTGCTGAGCGTGTTTCCGTGGGCTTTCCCGGCAGACTGGTAGAAGCACAAGACTAGAAAGCTGTGGATAAGAGGCAGAAATAGTTCGTTGATGAGTAATGATATATGATAAATCCAGATAAAGGTAACCAATTGGAAAGTCAAGAGGCTGGGCCAGGAGCTGTGAGTTTGACCCTGCAACTACATACAGGTGAGTACACACACATATATACATACACATACATACGACACACACACACAAACATACACACACCACACACACGCACACACACACATATATACATACACATACATACGAACACACACACACAAACATACACACAACAACACACACGCACACACACACACGCACACACACACACAAACACACACCCACACACACACACACACACACATACACACACACACCCACACACACACACA
>WNWK01001901.1:202500-241891 GCA_009830355.1 Cherax destructor | reverse complement strand
AAATTAAGTCCCTTCTAAAAATTTATTATACGTTTAAAGATATATTTTTTTAATTTATGTTAATGTAAAAATTAATAATTTTGTAGAAAAAAAAAATAGAAAATTCCCTAACCTTATCATATATATATATATATATATATATATATATATATATATATATATATATATATATATATATATATATATATATTTTAATAAAAAAAAAATTTTTTTTAAAGACAACCACTATAAAAAAATAGAAGAATTCCAAGCGCTTTCGTGACTACTCACATTATCATAGTGGTTGTCTTGCATATTTGATAGCCCCTGTTTACTGTGATCTTTTTGCATATATATATATATATATATATATATATATATATATATATATATATATATATATATATATATATATATATATATATATATATATTTTTCAAGACAACCACTATGAAAAAATAGAGGAATTCCAAGCTTCGTGACTACTCCATTATCAAGGAACTATGACTCACAGGCGAGTCCGGAAGGTACGACCACTGGATCACAGGCGAGTCCTTGATGGTGCGACCACTGGATCACAGGCGAGTCCTTGATGGTACGACCACTGGATCACAGGCGAGTCCTTGATGGTACGACCACTGGATCACAGGCGAGTCCTTGAAGGTGCGACCACTGGATCACAGGCGAGTCCTGATGGTACGACCACTGGATCACAGGCGAGTCCTTGATGGTACGACCACTGGATCACAGGCGAGTCCTTGAAGGTGCGACACGGATCACAGGCGAGTCCTTGATGGTACGACCACTGGATCACAGGCGAGTCCTTGAAGGTACGACCACTGGATCACAGGCGAGTCCTTGAAGGTGCGACCACTGGATCACAGGCGAGTTCTTGATGGTGCGACCACTGGATCACAGGCGAGTTCTTGATGGTACGACCACTGGATCACAAGCGAGTCCTTGATGGTACGACCACTGGATTACAAGCGAGTCCTTGATAGTGCAACCACTGGATCACAGGCGAGTCCTTGATGGTACGACCACTGGATCACAGGTGGCGCTGACTTACTCTTCGGAGAATCAGAGAAGGAACCACAGAAATGTATCTCTCTGAAATCGAACTAAATCACTTACCTAATCTAGATTTATTAGTACGTCAAGCATTGGCAGGTGTTGTCTCTATGACTGCTCAACACCCGCTCCTGATTCTCACACAATCAACTCAAAATGAACCGGAGTGACTGTAAATTTCCATATATTGCTAAATACAGTGATGGGCCGGACAGAATTCCTTGGCTGGCGGATATGGCCCCTCATGCTATATTTTGCTTACTTCTGGATTAATGTAAACTCTGCGTATATACACATAAATGTATATACAAATATACACAGTTCTCGGTGTACTGAACCCCCCTCCCTCCATAGAGGCCCAGTAAGCAGTTACTATTTGAAAAATAACGTCTCGTATATATTTTTTTATGTTTGCAAGAAAAATAAAAATAAAATACTGAAAACAATTGTGTTTCAGTATTTTATACTTTTCATTATTTTGATGTGTATAAATTGTTTTTTAAGGACATTTTCCACCGTAATAATTACAAATTGGTCAGCACGTCTTATAAACCTTCATTTGCATCGTCATTATATTTTTGTTCAAATTTTTGCTTGGCCATTTCCTCATTAATTTACAAATAGTTTACACATCAGATGACTTTTCGGTCCGCCCTGGGCCACTATCAACTGACATTGGTCTCGTTTGTTCAAGAGTGGGCCGGTGTGACGTCTGGTGGTCTTCGTGGATACGAAACGTGTATTTACGAAACGTGTGGGTCATTGTGAATTGCTCTAACCACGGAGTTGTGGATTTTATTAAACACCATTAATTCCGCTCTGCCTCTTTGTGATCACCATTCCTGTAGCAGGTAGGTAGCCCTGCTGCAGCCAGCCAGGCGTGTGGGGCTCCGTACCTGCTCAGTTCATAGTGGAACACTTCTTGATATGCTTATGGCCTTGCTGAAGTCTGCCAGCTCAGGCTGACACTACTGAAGGCTGAAAGCTCAGGCTGACACTACTGAAGTCTGAAGCTCAGGCTGACACTATTGAAGTCTACCAGTTCAGGCTCACACTACTGAAGTCTCCTAGCTCAGGCTGATTATGGTGACGTTTGGACGCCATGTGAGACTGGGATGGTGACGTCTTGACGTCATAAAACGTCCAGATGTCAGGTGACGCCGGGAAAAGTAACGTCTGGATGTCATGTGACGTGTAGATTTTAGGTGACGTCTGGATGTCATGTGACGTGTAGATTTTAGGTGACGTCTGTATGAGGTGACGCAGGGGAATGTGACGTCTATATGTCGGGTTACGCAGGGGAGGAATGTGACGTCTATATTTCGGATGACGCAGGAGGAATGTGACGTCTATATGTGAAGTGACGCCGGGAAATGTGACGACTAGTTATGGCCGTCTTCCACCAAGGTATGGTGACTTAGAAGAAAACACAATGACCATCATTCATTCAATCGCTCTACCGCCCTCCACAGCAGATAAACTTTGTCTCTCCTGCGAGAAACATTCTTTATTCTGAGTTCTCTTGCGTTATTTAGACGTTAATAAACTGGCAGAGTCTCTCCAGAATATTATTCTCATTGTTAAATATATCTTATTAATTATTATTATTATTATTATTATTATTATTATTAATTATTATTATTATTATTATTATTATTATTATTACGTATATTATTATTTTCTTTTATTATTACGTATATTATTTTTTATTATTGTTATTATTTTATAATAACAATAATAAACGTTATTATCATAACGTTTAAAATCTTTACCTTATTTGGGGTTGCTAGTGCCTCAATATTATTTGCAATAGCCTCACACTGGGACAATTTGCATAATATTAGAGCATGAAATACATTTTTTCCAGAGGGTTGGAGAATATGAAGATATACGTAGAAAAACCCATGCCATGTGAAAAACCTGGTGAAGGGTGACCACACCTCTATTAACATAAAAATGTCTTCTGGTATTTTAAGGGTCCGCTTTATATCCTTTATTGCTTCCCTTCATTCATTTTTTTCACGAGAGGAGAAGCACTTTTATGTGGGTACATATATATATATATATATATATATATATATATATATATATATATATATATATATATATATATATATATATATATATATATATATATATATATATATATATATATATATATATATATATATATATATATATATATATATATATATATATATATGTAGTAGTAGGTTGGTAGACAGCAACCACCCAGGAGAGTACTACCGTCCTGCCAGGTGACTGTGAAACAAACCTGAAACTGTTTTACATGATGGTAGGATTGCTGGTGTCTTTTTTCTGTCTCATAAACACGCTGGATAACAGGTATATCTAGCTACTTCTACTTACACTTTAGGTCACACTACACTGGCATACACATGCTATATATAAATACACACATCTAGGTTTTTCTTCTTTTCTTAATAGCTCTTGTTCTTTTATTTTCTCTATTGTCCTGGGGAAGTGGAAAGAATCTTTCCTCCTAAGCAATGCGTGTCGTATGAGGCGATTAAGATGCCGGGAGCAATGGACTAATAACCCCTTCTCCTGTACAAATCTACTAAAACGAGAAGAAGAAAAACTTTATAAAACTGGTTGTCTGAATATGCATGGATGTAGTGCGGATGATAAGAAAGAGATGATTGCCAATGTTATGAATGAAAAAGTTGGATGTCCTGGCCTAAGCGAAACAAAGCTGAAGGGGTAGGCGAGTTTCAGTGGGGAGAAATAAATGGGATTAAGTCAGGAGTATCTGAGAGAGTTAGAGCTAAGGAAGGGTAGCAATAATGTTGAAGGATCAGTTACTGGAAGGAAAGAGGAATATGGATGTGAAATTCAAGGATTATGTGGATTAAAATAAGGGTCGGATGCAAAAGTGGGTCATAATAGCGTGTATGCACCTGGAGAAGAGAGGAGTGTAGAGGAGAGAGAGATTTGGGAGATTTAAGCGAATGTATAGGAACTTTTGAACCAAATGAAGAGTAATTGGTAGGGGACCTAAATGCTAAAGTGGAGAAACATGCAGAGGGTGTAGTAGGTAAGTTTGAGTGCAGGTGTAAATGATAATGGGAGATTCATTGAACTTTATTAGAAAGGGTTTAGTTATAGGTAATACATATTTTAAGAAAAAGGGATAAATAAGTATACAAGATATGATGTAGGGCGTAATGATAGTAGTTTGTTGGACTATGTATTGGTAGATAAAAGACTGTTGAGTAGACTTCAGGATGTACATGTTTATAGAGGGGCCACAGATTCAGATCACTTTTTAGTTATAGCTACAGTGGAGTAAAAGGTGATGGGATACAAGGAAAATAGAATCAGTAAGTAAGAGGGTGAAGGTTTATAAACTAAAAGATGAGGCAGTTAGTTAAAGATATAAACAACTATTGGAGGATAGATGGGCTAGTGAGAGTGTAGGCAATGGGGGTTGAAAATGTATGGGATAGATTTAAAAAAATGTAGTGTTAGAGTGTTCAGCAGAAGTTTGTGGTTACAGGCAGGGTGGGAGGGAAGAGGAGCGATGGTGGAATGATGATGTAAAGAGAGTAGTGGAGAGAAAAGTTAGCATATGAGAGGTTTTTACAAAGTAGAAGTGATGCAAGGAGGAAGAGTATATGGAGAGAAAAGAGAGGTTAAAAGAGTGGTGAAGCAATGTAAAAGAGAGCAGATGAGAGAGTGGGTGAGATGTTATCAGCAAATTTTGTTGAAAATAAGAAAAAGTTTTGGAATAGATTAATAAGTTGAGGAAGCCTAGAGAACAAATGGATTTGACAGTTAAAAATGGAGAGGAGAGTTATTAAATGGAGAGTTAGAGGTATCAGGAAGATGGAAGAATGATTTTGAGGAGTTGTTAAATGTTGATGAGAATGAGCTGTGAATTTCGTGTGTAGGGCAAGGAGGAATAACATCGAGGAGTGTGGAAGAGCCAGTTGTGGGTGTAGGGGAAGTTCGTGAGGCAGTGGGTAGAATGAAAGGGGTAAGGCAGCTGGATTGATGGATAAAGATAAATGTTAAAAGCAGGTGGGGATATAGTTTTGAGTGGTTGGTGCTATTTTTAATAAATGTATGGAAGAGGGTAATCCTAGGGATTGGCGAGAAGTGTTATTGTTCCTTTGTATAAAGGCAAAGGGGACAAAGGAGTGCAAAAATTATAGGGAATAAGTCTGTTGAGTGTACCTGGTAAAGTGTATGGTAGAGTTATTATTGAAAGAATTAAGAGTAAGACAGAAAGTAGGATAGCAGATGAACAAGGGCTAGGAAAGGTAGGGGGTGTGAGACCAAGTGTTTACAGTGAAACATATGGTGAACAGTATTTGGATAGGTAAAGATGTTTTTGTGGCATTTATGGATTTGGAAAAGGCGTATGATAGGGTAGATAGAACAATGTGGCAGATGTTACTAGGTGTATGGAATAGGAGAAAGGTTACTGAAAGCAGTAAAGAGTTTTATGAGGATAGTGAGGTCAGGTTAGAGTGTGTAGGAGGAAGGGACTTTCCCAGTAAACGTGGGCCTAGACAAGGATGTGTGATGTCACCGTGGTTGTTCAATATATTTATAGATGGGGTTGTAAGAGAAGTGAATGCGAGGGTCTTGGCAAGAGGTGTTGGGCTAAAAGATAAAGCAAATACAAAGTGGGAGTTGTCACAGTTGCTTTTGCTGATGACACTATGCTTTTGGGAGATTCTGAAGAGAAGTTGCAGAGGTTGGTGGATGAATTTGGTAGGGTGTGTAAAAGAAGAAAATTAAAGTGAATATAGGAAAGAGTGGTGATGAGGATAACAAAAAGAATAGGTGACGAAAGATTGATATCAGATTGGAGGAGAGAGTATGGAGGTGAATGTATTCAGATATTTGGGAGTGGACATGTCAGCGGATGAGATCTATGAAGGATGAGTGAATCATAGAATGATGAGGGAAAGGGTGAGTGAGGCACTTCGAGTCTGTGGAGACAAAGAACCTGTCCATGGAAGTAAAGGGGAATGTAATGAGAGTATAGTTATACCAACGCTCTTATATGGAGTGTGAAGCATGGGTGATGAATGTTGCAACGAGGAGAAGGCTGGAGGCAGTGGAAATGTCATGTCTGAGGTCAATGTGTGGTGTGAATATAATGCAGAGAATTCAGTTTGGAAATTAGGAGGAGGTGGGATTACCAAAACAGATTGTCCAGAGAGCTGAGGAGGTTGTTGAGGTGGTTTGGACATGTAGAAGAATGGAACGAGACAGAGTGACTCAAGTGTATAAATCTGTAGTGGAGGGAAGGCGGGGTAGGGGTCGGCCTAGGAAGGGTGGAGGGAGGGGGTAAAGGAAGTTTGTGTGCGAGGGCTTGGACTTACAGCAAGCATGTGTGAGCGTATTTGATAGGAGTGAATGGAGGCATATGGTTTTAATACTTGACGTGCTGTTGGAGTGTGAGCAAAGTAACATTTATGAAGGATTCAGGGAAGCCGGCAGGCCGGACTTGAGTTCCTGGAGATGGAGAAGTACAGTGCCACTCTGAGGAGAATGTTAATGTTGCAGTTTTATAACTGTATGTAAAGCACCCTCTGGCAAGACAGTGATGGAGTGAATGATGATGAAAGTTTTCTTTTCAGACCACCCTGCCTTGGTGGAGATCGGCCGATTGTTAATAAAAAAAAAAAAAAAAAAAAAAAATATATATATATATATATATATATATATATATATAATATTTACTAATATATATATATATATATATATATATATATATATATATATATATATATATATATATTATATATATATATTACGTTAAAAAGAATTTAGAGTTCTGGTTAGCAGTAATCTAAACCAAGACAGCAGTGCATAGTGTTCATATTAAGCGAACAGAATCCTTAGCTTCATATCAAGAAGTATAAATAATAGAAGTCCTCAGTTAACATTCAACTCATATATCCTTGGTTAGGCCTCATCTAGATTATGCTGCACAGTTTTGGTCACCGTATTACAGAATGGATATAAGTGCTCTGGAAAACGTACAAGGGAGGATGACTAAGTTGATCCCATGTATCAGAATCTTCCTTGAGGATGAGACTGAGGGCTGATCTGCACTCTCTAGAAAGGCGTAGAATTAGGGGATATGATTGAGGTGTATAAATGTAAAACAGGAATAAATAAAGGGGATATAAATAGCGTGCTAAAAATATCTAGCATTGACAGGACTCGCAGCAATGGCTTTAAGTTGGAAAAGTTCAGATTCAGGAAGGATATAGGAAAACACTGGTTTGGTAATAGAGTTGTGGATGAGTTGAACAAACTCCCAAGTACCGTCATAGAAGCTAAGACGTTGTGTAGTTTGAAAAATAGGTTAGATAAATACATGAGTGGGTGTGAGTTGGACCTGACAAGCTTGTGCTACTAGGTCAGATGATGTGCTCCTCCCTTAAGTGAATGTGACTGACCTGTGTAGGTCAAGGCATTGGCTTAAGCCGGTGGGAGAATTGGACTTGTCTCGCATGGGCCAGTAGGCCTGCTGCCGTGTTCCTTCTTTCTTATGTTCTTATATATATATATATATATATATATATATATATATATATATATATATATATATATATATATATATATATATATATATATATATTTATTTATTTATGTTCAAGTTCGTGTTTTCTGTCAATGTAGTCTGTCTATTAATAAAGCATTCATATAATATATAGGGTGGTAGGAAGAAAATATTTAAACAGCTCGGGAGAACCTCGAGTTTTCCCTGAGGTACGTTGTTGTCTTCTCTGAGGATGAAGGTCCCCAATAAATTTCCCAAAGAGTGGTACCTCCTATATATATATATATATATATATATATATATATATATATATATATATATATATATATATATATATATATGCAAGACAACCACTATGAAAAATAGAGGAATCCCAAGCGCTCGTGACTATCCACATTATCAAGTAGTCAGGCGCTTGTATTCCTCTTTTCATAGTAGCTATCTATATTTGATATCACCTTTTCTGTGATCTTTTGCACACACATATATATATATATATATATATATATATATATATATATATATATATATATATATATATATATATATATATATTTCAACAAGTCAGCCGTCTCCACCGAGGCAGGGTGACCCAATAAGAAGAAAATCCCCAAAAGAAAATACTTTCATCATCATTCAACACTTTCACCACACCCCATACATAATCACTGTCTTTGAGAGGCGCTCAGATACTACAGCTGAGAATAGTCCCTCCCAGCTGTCACTATCCCAGACCCCTCCTTTAAAGTGCAGGCATTGTACTTCCCATTTCCAGGACTCAAGTCCAACTAAATCAATTAACTGTTTCCCTGAACCCCTTCACAAAATGTTACACTGCTCACCCCCAACAGCTCTTCAGGTCCCCAAAAAACCCTTCGTCTCCATTCCTCTATCTAACACCTCCCCATGCTTGCTGGAAGTCCAAGCTTCTAGCCCAAAACCTCCTTTACCCCTTCCTCCAACTTTTCTAGGACGACCCCTACCCGCCTTCCTTCCCTACAGATTTATACGCTCTCCAAGTCATTCTACTTTGATCCATTCTCTCAAATGACCAAACCACCTCAACAACCCCTCTTCAGCCCTCTGACAAATACTTTTAGTAACTCCACACCTTCTCCTAATTTCCACACACACACACACACACACACACACACACACACACACACACACACACACGAAAATATATATATATATATATATATATATATATATATATATATATATATATATATATATATATATATATATATATATATATATAAAACAACCACTATGAAAAAAAGTTAAGCGCTTGGTACTCACATTATCAAGGACTATAAAAGGCGTGGGAAAAGGGCATAAGGGCAGAATAAACCCCACATCACTCACACTAACCAAGACAACACCTCACAGTGCGTAAACACGACTGTGAACATAATAAAAGGGCCTGAAACTCTTCCCAAGAATTAAGTTAGTTTTATATTAAATTCTTCCCAAATTTTATTAATTATAAATGATCAATTTTTATAAACCAAAGAAATATTCATATTATTTTCAAACGCTTTATGAAACATGATTCTATCAATTCCTCTCAACCATGGACCTTGATACAACCTTCTCAGCATTTTGAAAATCAATTGGATGGTTAAGTCTCTCCCTGATAATAGCATTAGAATCTTGTCCCGTTCTATGCTATATTTATGTTGTTTAATCTTAGTTCAAGATTTTCAGTTTGACCATAATAAACTTTATCGCATATTTTACAGGGAATCTTATAGACACATCCGTCAGCATTTTGAATTTTTATCAAGTCTTTACTGTATCAAGATTTTTAAATACAACTTTGATATTAAAATTCTTAAGAAAGAAGACATATCAACCAAGTTTTCATGGTAAGGAGAACAACATATTTTGGTTGAATAAGTTGGTTGTCCCTTTGGATTGTAAAAGTATTTCTGTATTTTAAAGATTTATAATTATGTTTCTTGGGTATTTTAAATCATTAGCTATTTCATAAATTTTAGAGATTTCTTCATCTATGAACTCTGGACTACAAATGCGTAAAGCTCTCAAAAACATAGAAGAGAAAACCAACCGACACTTTAACTCTATCTTGATGTGAAGAGTAATAGTGTACATAGGACAATTATTTGTAGGTTTTCTGTAAATTTTAAATTTAAAATCAAAGTTCCCCTAATAATAAAAACATCTAGGAAAGGCAATGAGTTATTTACTCAAATTCAACAGTAAATTTATAGAATGAGCTAAGCTATTTAATTTAACAAGGAAATGGTTTATGTCAACATTCTTAGGCATAAGGCACAAAATGTCATCAACATATCTATACCACTTAGCTCTATTGGGAAGGATTGTGTTAAGCAATCTTGTTTCGAAAAATTCCATATATAAATTACTAAGAACAGGTGAAAGAGGATTTCCCATTGCCATACCAAACTTCTGAGTGTAAAACTCATCATTAAATACAAATTTTGCATCAACAATACAAAGTTTAATAAGTTTAATGATAGTAGGAACTGGCAATGGTAAATCGTAATTAACCAGTTCTTCAGATAAGAACTTTAGTAAATCATCAACTGGAACTTTTGTAAACAAGGAGGTAACATCAAAACTAACCATATTTAAATCATTTAAATCAGTCAAGGTGCTTAATTTATCCACTAAATCTAAGTTGTTTTTAACATTAAAATTAGAAATTTTTCCAACAATTGGGCTCAAAATATCAACAAGCCATTTAGAAAGTTTATAAGAAACTGAACCTATGAGCTAATAATTGGTCTAACAGATTACCAGGTTTGTGTGTTTTAATTAATCCATACATATAAGGTAAAGATGGATTAGTGGAAGTAAATTTTTAATCAATTCATCTTTGCCCTTCAATAGATGCTTTATTGTTTTATTGAAATTGCTGTTAACAGTTTCTAAGGGTTCTTTCTAAGTTTAGAATAGGTTTCAAAATCATCTAGGAGGCTATTCATTTTATCTTGGTAATCGGTTTCTTTCATAATTACTATTGCATTTATTTTATCTGCTTTAGTAAGGCGCAAATTTTATTATTCAAAAGTGAATCATAAGACTTAAAAATCTTTGAGGGCAATTGGGAATATTTTGTTTTAACATTGAGCTATATACCATCCCCTTACTAATATTAATTTCATCAGTTGATAAATCAGAGGATTTTCTAAATTACAGAAGGCTTTTGCAATTTCAACATTATTAAGTTTTTGAAGTTGCAAAACTTAAACCGAAACCAAGAGCAGCAGTTGTATTTTTATCTAATATTTCATCTGATAAGTTAATTACAAAATTGTTATTAGCGTGCTTTGTCCAATCACTATTTTCAATTAAATTATCTAATTTTCTTGTAGTTTGTTTTTGAGATTATTACAAATTCTTCTGAGTTTATTATAGCAATGATCCAACATACTATGTTGCCATTCTGATGGAATAGCTTGATGAAAGGAACGCTAATAACAATTTTGTAATTAACTTATCAGATGAAATATTAGATAAAATACAACTGCTGCTCTTGGTTTCGGTTTAAGTTTTGCAACTTCAAAAACTTAATAATGTTGAAATTGCAAAAGCCTTCTGTATTTAGAAAAATCCTCTGATTTATCCACTGATGAAATTAATATTAGTAAGGGGATGTATATACTCAATGTTAAAACAAAATATTCCCAATTGCCCTCAAAATTTTAAGTCTTATGATTCACTTTTGAATAATAAAAATTTGCGCCTACTAAAGCAGATAAAATAAATGCAATAGTATTATGAAAGAAACCGATTACCAAGATAAAATGAATAGCCTCTAGATGATTTTGAAACCTATTCTAAACTTAGAAAGAATCCCTTAGAAACTGTTAACAGAATTTCAATAAAACAATAAAGCATCTATTGAAGGGCAAAATGAATTGATTAAAAAATTTACTTCACTAATCCATCTTTACCTTATATGTATGGATTAATTAAAACACACAAACCTGGTAATCCTGTTAGACCAATTATAGCTCCATAGGTTCAGTTTCTTATAAACTTTCTAAATGGCTTGTTGATATTTTGAGCAATTGTTGGAAAATTTCTAATTTTAATGTTAAAAACAACTAGATTTAGTGGATAAATTAAGCACCTTGACTGTTTTAAATGATTTCAATATGGTTAGTTTTGATGTTACCTCCTTGTTTACAAAGTTCCAGTTGATGATTTACTAAAGTTCTTATCTGAAGAACTGGTTAATTACGATTTACCATTGCCAGTTCCTACTATCATTAAACTTATTAAACTTTGTATTGTTGATGCAAAATTTGTATTTAATGATGAGTTTACACTCAGAAGTTTGGTATGGCAATGGGAAATCCTCTTTCACCTGTTCTAGTAATTTATATATGGAATTTTTCGAAACAAGATTGCTTAACACAATCCTTCCCAATAGAGCTAAGTGGTATAGATATGTTGTGACATTTTGTCCTTATGCCTAAGAATGTTGACATAAACCATTTCCTTGTTAAATTAAATAGCTTACTCATTCTATAAATTTTACTGTTGAATTTGAAGTAAATAACTCATTGCCTTTCCTAGATGTTTTTATTATTAAGGTAACTTGATTTTAAATTAAAATTTACAAAAACCTACAAATAATTGTTCCTATGTACACTATTACTCTTCACATCAAGATAGAGTTAAAGTGTCGTTTCTCTTCTATGTTTTGAGACTTTACGCATTTGTAGTCCAGAGTTCATAGATGAAGAAATCTCTAAATTTTGAAATATAATGATTTAAAATACCCAAGAAACATAATTGATAAATCTTTTAAAATAGCTAGAAATACTTTTACAATCCAAAAGGGACAACCAACCTTATTCAACCAAAAATATGTTGGTTCTCCTTACCATGAAAACTTGGTTGATATGCCTTCTTTTCTTAAGAATTTTAATATCAAAGTTGTATTTAAAAATCTTGATACAGTAAAGACTTTTGATAAAAATTCCCCCAAAATGCTGACGGATGTCTATAAGATTCCCTGTAAAATATGCGATAAAGTTTATTATGGTCAAACTGGTAAAAGTCTTGAACTAAGATTAAAACAACATAAATATAGCATTAGAACTGGACAAGATTCTAATGCTCTATTTATTCATGTGAGAGACTTTAACCATCCAATTGATTTTCAAAATGCTGAGAAGGTTGTATCAAGCAAGTCCATGGTTGAGAGGAATATAATAGAATCATGTTTCATTAAAAGCAGTTTTGAAAATAATATGAATATTTCTTTTGGTTTATATAAATTGGATTCATTTATAATTAATAAAATTTGGGAAGAATTTAATGATAAATTGGACTAATCTTAATTCTTGGGAAGAGTTTCAGGTCCTTTCTTATGTTCCTCTTCACAGAGTCGTGAGATGTTACGCTGCTGTGAGTGTTGTCTTTGTTAGTGTGATGTGACTGTGAGGTGTATTCTGCCTCTTTATAAGCCCTCTTCTCACGTTTCCTTTTATAGTTCCTTGATAATGTGAGTAGTCACGAAAGCGCTTGGAATTCTTCTATTTTTCATAGTGGTTGTTTTGCATATTTTGATATCACCTGTTTACTGTGATCTTTTTGCATATATATATATATATATATATATATTATATATATATATATATATATATATATATATATATATATATATATATATATATATATATAGGATGGGGTCCACCTCTGGTGTCAATTGTGGGACCCATTGCCTCGGAGAAGTGGATAAAAATACTTCAAGGAAGAATATTACATATATATATATATATACATACACAATTTCTTTGGGATAACTTAAAAAAGGTTCTTCTAATGGGCTTGAAACACTGAGTAGTGGTGTGTGTTATTAAGAAAGCTCAGATTGTTTTTGTAAGTGTTGATTTGTTGTGGCATTTGTTTCGTGAAATAATTTGAGCATACGTAATAATAATAATAATGATAATAATAATAATTTATTTCAGCATGAATACAATGTTTATACGGAGACGGATGAGATTTAGGTGTACATGCAGAAAGGCCATAGTTATGCAAAGCAGATACAGCGCCTTGAATGTTTGCAGTTGACGCGTCGTAGGAGAGGTGTGGTAGCCTCGTAGTTTAGGCTCTTTAAGCATTAATTTGACAATATATAAACGTAGTTAAGAATTTTGGGATTGGTGGATTCCATACACTAACTGGAGAATGCACTTTCTGATCAGCTTCAAACTTTGGATGATGGTGGATTTTACTTAATGGAAGATTCTCAGTTCTCTTGGACTTTGTAAGTTTTAATCTTCCAGGTTTAGACTTCGAAGTTTAAACAAAAGTGAATCTTATTTCGAGAAGTTCTGATTGATCTTGGGTTGCCTAGGTACCAATTTTTCAATTTTATTTAACTGTCAGGAAGTTTTTTTCCTCTTCTGACTTGAGACTGGAACTCCTGAGCAGTTTCACTGTTAAGGTACCTGTGTATTTTGTTCCTAGGAAGATTTGTATTGGTTCTTATTTGTCACTTTAATCAAAGAAATACTGATATTGGTTTCAGTGTGATACCTAGAGAATGCCTCTTCCAATTGGCTCTAAACTTCGAAGCTGGTGTATCTTAGTTCAGAGGAGTTTTGGCCTGTATATGTGCCAAATTACCTTTTTTTGTGGAGGAAATTAGATATCAGTTTCCATGTGATAACCTTTGAATGTCTCTTCAGATCACCTTCAAACTTCAGCCTAAATATTTAACTATACCAGAATGTAAATGAATGGTTCAGAGAACCGACGAGTTGATAAATTAGACACAAATGCAACACTTGGGTATCTTTATTGAGAAAACGTTTCGCCACACAGTGGCTTCATCAGTCATTACAAAGGAGAATCGTCAGGAACAGGAGGAGTTTGAGGTGGTCAGTCCCTCAATCTTGAGTCGATGGTGTCAGTCCATTGATGGACTGACCACCTCAAACTCCTCCTGTTCCTCACGATTCTCCTTTGTATGGACTGATGAAGCCACTGTGTGGCGAAACGTTCCTCAATAAAGATACCCAAGTGTTGCATTTCTGTCTAATTTACCAACTATACCAGAAACTGATGCAACACTCTGCTGCATTATACTTGCAATAGAACAGAGGGTTGGGATTGTGGTATACTGAGGATATCTTGCATCGTGCAACTACTGAGAGAAGTTTAGTGTTGAAAGTTCTCATTACCCACCTGGTTACTTCTCTGGCCTGGGCTACATTTCTTTCATAGTATTCCCTAAAAGACACATCTTTTGGCATCATTATTCCTAAGTCTCTCACGTCTTTATTACCTTCTATGAGGTTTTCTCTCTGTGTTCTGTGGTCACTCTTGAGTTCTTCATTCTTCCCAGGTCTGAGTCACTGAAAGTTGTGGGAGAAATATTTCAAAACCCTAATAATGTATATTTACACACTCCCTCACTCTTGTTTACCCTCCCCTCACACTCCCTCACTCTTGTTTACCCTCCCTTCACACTCCCTCACTCTTGTTTACCCTCCACTAACTCTCCCTCATTCTTGTTTACCCTCCCCTCACACTCCCTAACTTGTTTACCCCTCCCCCTCACATTCCCTCTTGTTTACCCTCCCCCTCACACTCCCACACTCTTGTTTACCCTCCCCTAACACTCCCTAACTCTTGTTTACCCCTTTCCTCACACTCCCTCACTATTGTTTACCCCTCCCCCTCACACTCCCTCACTCTTGTTTACCCTCCCACTCATATTCCCTCACTCTTGTTTACCATCCCCTCACACTCCCTCACTCTTGTTAACCATCCCACTTACACTCTCACTTGTTTACCCTCCCTCACACTCCCTTTCTCTTGTTTACTCTCTCCTCACACTCCCTCACTCTTGTTTACCCTCCCCTCACACTCCCTCACTCTAGTTTACCCTCCCACTCATATTCCCTCACTCTTGTTTACCATCCCCTCACACTCCCTCACTCTTGTTAACCATCCCACTTACACTCTCTCTTGTTTACTCTCCCCTCACACTCCCTTACTCTTGTTTACCCTCTCCTCACACTCCCTCACTCGTGTTTACCTTCCCCTCACACTTCCTCACTCTTGTTTACCCTCCCACTTACACTCCCTCATTCTTGTTTACCCCTCCCCTTCACACTCCCTCACTTGTTTACCCCTCCCCCTCACACTCCCTTACTCTAATTTACCCTCCCTCTCACATTCCATCACTCTTATTTACCCTCCTCCAACACTCCCTCATTCTTGTTTACCCCTCCCCCTCACAATCCCTTACTCTTGTTTACCCTCCCCTCACACTCACTCACTCTTGTTTACCCTCCCCCTCACACTTACTCTTGTTTACCCTCACCCTAACACTTACTCACTCTTGTTTACCCCTCCTCTCACACTCACTCTTGTTTACCCTTCCCCTCACACTCACTCTTGTTTACCCCTCCTCTCACACTCACTCTTGTTTACCCTTCCCCTCACACTCTCCATCACTCTCCCTGGTGCTCCCTCACTCTTCTGCTAACTCTCCATCACTCTCGTTTACCTCTCTTCACTTTCATTATTTTCACTGTCTCTTTCCCTTTTCAGCTCATCCAATTATCCTTCTCTTTACCTTACACTCCCTCACACGTTTTCTGCCTCCATCTGTGTTATTGCTCCATCTTTTTTCTCAACGCTTCTCTGTCTCTCTCTCTATCTCTATATCTCTCTCTCTCTTTCTCTCTCTCTCTCTCTCTCTCTCTCTCTCTCTCTCTCTCTCTCTCTCTCTCTCTCTCTCTCTCTCTCCCTCGGTCAGACGGCCGCCATATTGCCTCCACGAGCACAAGTCCCATAATACCTTAATAACAAAGTTTTGGCTGTAACGAAGTTCGTTGTAGGAAGTTATGTGGCGTAGGGGAGGTGTGATGTTTGTTGATGTGGAGTGAAGAGAGGGAGCAGGAGGAGGAGGGAGGAGGTGGAGGAGGAGGAGGTGGAGGAGGAGGAGGTGGATGGAGGAGGAGGAGGAGGAGGTGGAGGGGAGGTGGAGGAGGAGGAGGAGGTGGAGGAGGAGGAGGAGGTGGTGGAGGGAGGAGGAGGTGGAGGAGGGAGAGGAGGTGGAGGTAGGAGGAGGAGGTGGAGGAGGGGAGGAGGTGGAGGAGGGAGGTGGGGAGGAGGTGGAGGAGGTGGAGGAGGAGGAGGAGGGGAGGAGGAGGAGAGGAGTGGAGGAGGGGAGGAGGAGGAGGGAGGAGGAGGAGGAGGTGGAGGAGGGAGGAGGAGGAGGAGGAGGAGGTGGAGGAGGGGGGTGGAGGAGGTGGAGGAGGTGGAGGAGGAGGAGAGGAGGAGGAGGAGGAGTGGAGGTGGAGGAGGGAGGAGGTGGAGGGAGGGGAGGGAGGAGGAGGGGAGGAGGTGGAGGTGGAGGAGGAGGAGGAGGTGGAGGAGGTTGGTGGAGGAGGGGAGGAGGTGAGGAGGAGGAGGAGGTGGAGGATGGAGGTGAGGAGGAGGAGGAGGTGGAGGGAGGTAGGAGGTGGAGGAGGTGGAGGAGGGGGGGAGGAGGTGGAGGAGGAGGAGGGGAGGAGGGGGGTGGAGAGGAGGAGGGGAGGTGGAGGTGGAGGAGGTGGAGGAGGTGGAGGAGGTGGAGGGGAGGAGGAGGGAGGAGGGGAGGTAGGAGGGGAGGGGAGGAGGAGGAGGTGGTGGGGAGGAGGTGGAGGAGGTGGAGGAGGTGGAGGAGGAGGAGGGGAGGAGGAGGGGAGGAGGGAGGAGGAGGAGGTGGAGGAGGAGAGGAGGAGGGGAGGAGGGGAGGAGGAGGAGGAGGGGAGGAGGAGGAGGTGGAGGAGGAGGAGGAGGAGGAGGAGGAGAGAGGAGGAGGGGAGGAGGGGAGGAGGGAGGAGGAGGAGGTAGGAGGAGGAGGAGGAGGAGGGGAGGAGGGAGGAGGAGGGAGGTGGAGGGGAGGAGGAGGAGGAGGGAGGAGGAGGGAGGAGGTGGAGGAGGGAGGAGGAGAGGAGGATGGAGGAGGGAGGAGGTGGAGGAGGTGGAGGAGGATGGAGGGAGGAGGAGGATGGAGGAGGGAGGAGGAGGAGGTGGAGGGAGGAGGAGGAGGGAGGAGGAGGAGGTGGAGGAGGAGGGAGGAGGAGGAGGAGGAGGGAGAGGAGGAGGAGGAGAGGAGGAGGAGGAGGAGGGAGGAGGAGGAGGAGGAGGTGGAGGAGGGAGGAGGAGAGGAGGTGGAGGAGGAGAGGAAGGAGGAGGGAGGAGGAGGAGGTGGAGGAGGAGGTGGAGGAGAGGAGGAGGAGGAGGAAGAAGAGGAGGAGGAGGAGAAGGAGGAGGAGGAGGAGGAGGAGGAGGAGGAGGAGGAGGAGGAGGAGGAGGAGGGAGGGAGGTGGAGGAGGAGAGGAGGGAGGAGAGGAGGAGGAGGGGAGGAGGGGAGGAGAGGTGGAGGAGGAGGAGGGAGGAGGAGGGAGGGAGAGTGGAGGAGGAGGAGGAGGAGGAGGATGGAGGAGGAGGAGGAAGAAGAGGAGGAGGAGGAGAAGGAGGAGGAGGAGGAGGAGGAGGAGGAGGAGGGAGGAGGGAGGAGAGGAGGAGAGGAGGTAGGAGGGGGAGGAGGAGGAGGGGAGGAGGAGGAGAGGAGGAGGAGGAGGGGAGGAGGAGGGAGGAGAGGAGGAGGAGGAGGGAGGGAGGAGGGGAGAGGGAGGGAGGAGGGAGGAGGAGGAGGAGGAGGGAGGGGGAGGAGGTGGAGGAGGAGGAGGGGAGAGGAGGAGGAGAGGAGGAGGAGGAGGAGAGGAGGAGGAGAGGAGGAAGGGAGGAGGAGGAGGAGAGGAGGGAGGAGAGAGGGAGGAGGAGAGGAGGAGGAGGAGGAGTGGAGGAAGGGAGGAGGAGGAGAGGAGGAGGAGGAGGAGAGGAGAGGAATGGAGGATGAAGGAAGATGGAGAGGGAGAGGAGGAAGAGAGGAGATGGAAGAAGGAAAGAGGAAGGTGAGAAGAAGGCCTAGGTGACTGCGACGTGACTTGACCTGAGATGACGTGACTTGACCTGACAGAGCACCTGGTGTTACAATAATGTTGACACAAACATGAAACAAAGTTCTCTTATTAAGCAAAATATTTAAGCTTTGGTTAATGTGGACCTTCAAGTTTGTTAACTACGTTTGTTTAACACCAGACAACTGACTACACAGTACAGTGACACAGTACAGTGACACAGTACAGTGACACAGTATAATGACACAGTACAGTCACACAGTATAGTCACACACAGTACAGTCACACAGTACAGTCACACACAGTACAGTCACACAGTACAGTCACACAGTACAGTCACACACAGTACAGTCACACAGTACAGTCACACACAGTACAGTCACACAGTACAGTCACACACAGTACAGTCACACACAGTATAGTCACACACAGTACAGTCACACAGTACAGTCACACAGTACAGTCACACAGTACAGTCACACACAGTACAGTCACACAGTACAGTCACACACAGTACAGTCACACAGTACAGTCACACACAGTACAGTCACACACAGTATAGTCACACAGTACAGTCACACACAGTACAGTCACACACAGTACAGTCACACAGTATAGTCACACAGTACAGTCACACACAGTACAGTCACACAGTACAGTCACACAGTACAGTCACACACAGTATAGTCACACAGTACAGTCACACAGTACAGTCACACACAGTACAGTCACACACAGTACAGTCACACACAGTACAGTCACACAGTACAGTCACACAGTACAGTCACACACAGTACAGTCACAGAGTAAAGTCACTCAGTAAAGTCACACAGTACCGTCACACAGTACAGTCACACACAGTACAGTCACTCACAGTACAGTCACACACAGTACAGTCACACAGTACAGTCACACACAGTACAGTCACACAGTACAGAGACACACAGTACAGTCACAGAGTAAAGTCACACTGTAAAGTCACTCAGTAAAGTCACACAGTACAGTCACACAGTACAGTCACACACAGTACAGTCACTCACAGTACAGTCACACACAGTACAGTCACACAGTACAGTCACACAGTACAGAGACACACAGTACAGTCACAGAGTAAAGTCACACTGTAAAGTCACTCAGTAAAGTCACACAGTACAGTCACACAGTACAGTCACACACAGTACAGTCACACAGTACAGTCACACACAGTACAGTCACACACAGTACAGTCACACACAGTACAGTCACACAGTACAGTCACACACAGTACAGTCACACACAATACAGTCACACACAGTACAGTCACACACAGTACAGTCACACACAGTACAGTCACACAGTACAGTCACTCACAGTACAGTCACACACAGTACAGTCACACATTACAGTCACACAGTACAGTCACACAGTACAGTCACACACAGTACAGTCACACAGTACAGTCACACAGTACAGTCACACACAGTACAGTCACACAGTACAGTCACACAGTACAGTCACACAGTACAGTCACACAGTACAGTCACACAGTACAGTCACACACAGTACAGTCACAACAGTACAGTCACACACAGTCACAGTACACACAGTACAGTCACACAGTACAGTCACACACAGTACAGTCACACAGTACAGTCACACAGTACAGTCACACAGTACAGTCACACAGTACAGTCACACAGTACAGTCACACACAGTACAGTCACACACAGTACAGTCACACAGTACAGTCACACACAGTACAGTCACACAGTACAGTCACACACAGTACAGTCACACACAGTACAGTCACACACAGTACAGTCACACACAGTACAGTCACACACAGTACAGTCACACACAGTACAGTCACACACAGTACAGTCACACACAGTACAGTCACACACAGTACAGTCACACAGTACAGTCACACACAGTACAGTCACACACAGTACAGTCACACAGTACAGTCACACACAGTAGTCACACACAGTACAGTCACACAGTACAGTCACACACAGTACAGCCACACAGTACAGTCACACAGTACAGTCACACAGTACAGTCACACAGTACAGTCACACACAGTACAGTTACACACAGTACAGTCACACACAGTACAGTTACACACAGTACAGTCACACACAGTACAGTCACACAGTACAGCCACACAGTACAGTCACACAGTACAGTCACACACAGTACAGTCACACACAGTACAGTCACACACAGTACAGACACACAGTACAGTCACACAGTACAGTCACACACAGTACAGTCACACAGTACAGTCACACACAGTACAGCCACACAGTACAGTCACACAGTACAGTCACACAGTACAGTCACACAGTACAGTCACACACAGTACAGTCACACACGGTACAGCCACACAGTACAGCCACACAGTACAGCCACACAGTACAGTCACACAGTACAGTCACACACAGTACAGTCACACACAGTACAGTCACACACAGTACAGCCACACAGTACAGTCACACAGTACAGTCACACACAGTACAGTCACACACAGTACAGTCACACACAGTACAGTCACACAGTACAGTCACACAGTACAGTCACACAGTACAGTCACACAGTACAGTCACACACAGTACAGTCACACACAGTACAGCCACACAGTACAGCCACACAGTACAGCCACACAGTACAGCCACACAGTACAGTCACACAGTACAGTCACACACAGTACAGTCACACACAGTACAGCCACACAGTACAGCCACACAGTACAGTCACACAGTACAGCCACACAGTACAGTCACACACAGTACAGTCACACACAGTACAGTCACACAGTACAGCCACACAGTACAGTCACACAGTACAGTCACACACAGTACAGTCACACACAGTACAGTCACACAGTACAGTCACACAGTACAGTCACACACAGTACAGTCACACACAGTACAGTCACACAGTACAGCCACACAGTACAGCTACACAGTACAACCACACTGCTCCTTCCCTGGTTATATCTTAGCCTCATCAGAGTCCTCGTAACTCTGACAGAATATCCAATTTCCAGAAAAACAAATTGCAGTTTTTCTCAATGTTGAAAGTCTGAAACCATTTCCTGGAATTAATTTCTGATGTTGGAAACTAATCATCTTTATTTTTAAGGTCATCCCAATAAACTTTGCCGTGTCACATCTTGATTCTAAGGCTGGAATACCTTTGTCCAGGACTCCCCTTCGTAAGGTACTGTTTCCAGACACTGAAGATTAGTCTTCAGATCTGAAAATGTGACGTAAATTTCAGTCGTCAGAGTCGCTGAGCCTCAGAGACTCTGCTGAATCAGTCAATTATAAGAGAAGGATCTTTAAAGGTATTTATTGTATTGGCGTATTATCCAGTTTTCTGACACACAGTGTCACTCACATCAGTGTCATCCACATCAGTGTCACTCACACCAGTGTCTCTCACACAAGTGTCACTCACACCAGTGCCACTCACAAAAGTGTCACAAAAGTGTCACTGTTGTGACTCTGGTGTGAGTGGTCACCAAAGTCATATCAAAGTCACACCAGTGTGACACTGGTGTGAGTAGGTCACCAAAGTCTAAAAAAAAAAAAAAATACACTTCGTTTTGTCTGGCACAGAGCATCCCACATAGAATTCCTCACCTAATTGCCTTCGTCTAGAGGTGATCGACCAGTTTGAATGATCTCTAGTCTCCAGGATCCCATCACACACACCACTGTAGTTCACTACACGACATGAACCTCAAAACAACACCTCCGTGGCTTGGCCAGCACACGTCAGCTGACGTGTCTCTCCTGAAAGTCGTCTCACACCGCCAGATAAGTAAGACACATAATGTGGGTTATGGCATTTTATGGAGAAAACGTTTCTTGCATCATGGACTTTATTAAGTTAATAAAGTCCATCCTGAAAGAAGCATTTTCACAATACAATGCTATAACCAGTGTTGTTTGTTTTATTTACTTGCTGTCTGTATACTCTACACCACATCAGTCTATACGGAGAGGTGTATGTCTACCAGTGTACTCACCTTGTTGTGGTTGCAGGGGTCGAGTCATAGCTCCTGGCCCCGGAGAATATAATTTAAAGACTGTTTTAGAGATTACTTGCGGTGAACAGGTTAGATTCAGCTTTAATAACCCTCGTGTAGCCGATAGTCTTTAAACTCCTGTTAACTAACCAGGTCGCGTGTTTACCGGACATTAACAGGTATAGTAACCTCATCTATAACGTCATCTACCTTCAGCGTTTCACTACAGAGCTTCATGATCGTATACGGCAGCCCTCCATCCAGGCAACACTAGTTGCCTGCAAGAGTTGCTGCAACAAGGAACAGTAACATTCAGTGCCTTCCTTCAATGTCTTCAATATATCGTTTTGAGACCGTAAACAGCACTTAGCGTGACAAAAGCAACGTTACAAGCGGAAGTGCCAGCCAGTGGTCTGCTTGCCAGTGGTCTTCTTGCAAGTGGTCTGCTGGTCAGTGGTCTGCTGGCCAGTTTTCTGCTTGAGAGTGGTCTCCTTGCTAGTGGTCTGCTGGCCAGTGGTCTGCTTGCCAGTGGTCTGCTGGTTAGTAGTGTGCTTACCAGTAGTCTGCTTACCAGTGGTCTGCTTACCAGTGGTCTGCTGACCAGTGGTCTGTTTGCTAGTGGTCTGTTGACCAGTGGTCTGCTTGCTAGTGATCTGCTTACGTGTGGTCTGCTGGCTAATGGTCTGCTTACCAGTGGTCTGCTGGCCAGTGGTCTGTTTTACGGTGGTCTGCTTGCCAGTGGTCTGTTGGCCAGTGCTCTGCTTGTCAGTGGTCTGCTTGCCAGTGGTCGGCTGGTCAGTGGTCTGCTGGCCAGTGGTCTGCTTGCCAGTGGTCTGCTGGTCAGTGGTTTGCTGGTCAGTGGTCTGCTGGCCAGTGTTCTGCTTGCCAGTGGTCTCCTTGCCAGTGGTCTGCTGGCCAGTGGTTTGCTTGCCAGTGGTCTGCTTGCCAGTGGTCCTCTTGCCAGTGGTCTGCTGGTCAGTGGTCTGCTTGCCAGTGGTCTGCTGTCCAGTGGTCTTGCCAGGTCTGCTGGCCAGTGGTCTGCTTACCAGTGGTCTGCTGACCAGTGGTCTGTTTGCTAGTGGTCTGTTGACCAGTGGTCAGCTTGCCAGTGGTCTTCTTACATGTGGTCTGGTGACTAGTGGTCTGCTTAGCAGTGGTCTGCTTACCAGTTGTCTGCTTACCAGTGGTCTGCAGGCCAGTGGTCTGCTTACCAGTGGTCTGCTTTACGGTGGTCTGCTTACTAGTGGTCTGCTGGCCATTTGTGTGTTGACCAGTAGTCTGCTGGCCACTGGTCTGCTTACCAGTAGTCTCCTGGACACTGGTCTGCTTACCAGTAGTCTGCTGGCCACTGGTCTGCATACCAGTAGTCTGCTGGCCACTGGTCTGCTTACCAGTAGTCTGCTGGCCACTGGTCTGCTTACCAGTAGTCTGCTGGCCACTGATCTGCTTACCAGTAGTCTGCTGGCCACTGGTCTGCTTACCAGTAGTCTGCTGGCCACTGATCTGCTTGCCACTCTTACACGCAGACACAACAATTGCTGGTCCTTGGGTTCTTGGTCCAAGGAATTGGAGCTTCTTTTCCCCTGGATCAAACCTGATTATGTCCAGTTCCCCAGGAGCTGTGTGACCCCCACCAGTTTAGCGCTTCATAATAATAATAATAATAATAATAATATTAGTAGTAGTAATAACAATATTAATAATAGTAATAGTAATAATAATGATAATAGTGATAATAATAATAATAATAATAATAATAATAATAATAATAATAATAATAATAATAATAATAATAATAATAATAATATTATAATAATAATAATAATAATAATAATAATAATAATAATAATAATAGTAATAAAAATAAAAATAATAGTAATAATAATAATATCAATAGTAGCAGTAGTAGTAGTAGTATATAATAATAATAATAATAATAATAATAATAATAATAATAATAATAATAATAATAATAATAATAATAATAATAATAATAATAATATTAATAATAATAATAATATTATTATAATAAAAGATGAAAACAAAGAGAGAAAAAAAGAATTCACTACGTCATCATTATGACCACGTCATCATTTGTACTGAGGAAGAGAGAACAAAACCTGGACAACAATCACCACTACTACCAGTGTCAGGTAAACTAACACCACCACTACTACCAGTGTCAGGTAAACTAACACCACAACTACTACCAGTGTCAGGTAAACTAACACCACCACTACTACCAGTGCCAGGTAATAAACCACCACTACTACAGTTCAGGTAAACTACACACCACTTACCAGTGCAGGTAAACAAACACCACCACTACTACCAGGTCAGGTAAACTAACACCACCACTACCAGTGTCAGGTAACTAACCACCACTACTACAGTGGCAGGTAAACTAACACCCCCTACCAGTGTCAGGTAAACTACACCACCACTACTACCAGTGTCAGGTAAACTAACACCACCACTACTACCAGTGTCAGGTAAACTAACACCACCTGCTACCAGTGCAAAACTAACACCACCACTACTACCAGTGTCAGGTAAACTAACACCACCACTACTACCAGTGTCAGGTAAACTAACACCACTACTACCAGTGGCAGGTAAACTAACACCACCACTACTACCAGTGTCAGGTAAACTAACACCACCACTACTACAAGTGTCAGGAAAACTAACACCACCACTACTACCAGTGTCAGGTAAACTAACACCACCACTACTACCAGTGTCAGGTAAACTAACACCACCCTTACTACCAGTGGCAGGTAAACTAACACCACCACTACTACCAGTGCCAGGTAAACTAACACCACCACTACTACCAGTGCCAGGTAAACTAACACCACCACTACTACCAGTGTCAGGTAAACTAACACCACCACTTACTACCAGTGTCAGGTAAACTAACACCACCACTACTACCAGTGTCAGGTAAACTAACACCACCCTTACTACCAGTGTCAGGTAAACTAACACCACCACTACTACCAGTGCAGGTAAACTAACACCACCACTACTACCAGTGTCAGGTAAACTAACACCACCACTACTACCAGTGGCAGGTAAACTAACACCACCACTACTACCAGTGCCAGGTAAACTAACACCACCACTACTACCAGTGCCAGGTAAACAAACACCACCACTACTACCAGTGCCAGGTAAACTAACACCACCACTACTACCAGTGTCAGGTAAACTAACACCACCACTACTACCAGTGTCAGGTAAACTAACACCACCACTACTACCAGTGTCAGGTAAACTAACACCACTACTACTACAAGTGTCAGGAAAACTAACACCACCACTACTACCAGTGTCATGTAAACTAACACCACCACTACTACCAGTGTCAGGAAAACTAACACCACCACTACTACCAGTGTCATGTAAACTAACACCACCACTAATACCAGTGTCATATAAACTAACACCACCACTACTACCAGTGCCAGGAAAACTAACACCACCACTACTACCAGTGTCATGTAAACTAACACCACAACTACTACCAGTGTCAGGAAAACTAACACCACCACTACTACCAGTGTCATGTAAACTAACACCACCACTACTACCAGTGTCAGGAAAACTAACACCACCACTACTACCACAGTGTCAGGAAAACTAACACCACCACTACTACCACAAATGTAACACCACCACAGTATCAGGAAAAACAATTGTAACACCACTACCATCACCACAGTGTTAGGAAAAACAACTGTAACACCACCAAAGTATCAGGAAAAGCAACTGTAACACCACCACAGTGTCAGGAAAAACAACTGTAACACCACCACCAGTGTTTGAGCCAGTGTTTCCGGGAGACAACTGAGAGAGCGCCAGGGAGAGAGTAAGGTATTAGAGCTAAGTATAGCACCGACAGTCAGATTACAAAGAGGAGTATTGATACGCCCCAATTAATCCTAGAATAAGTTGGAATTTATAGAAGTGTTCTCGAAGCTGAAGTTTCTGTTTTAAGTGGGTCGACTAATTAGTGGCAATTAGCAGCAGTCTTTGGGTAAATTGGATGCTGTTAGTCAAGTTAACTGCATTCCTTGAAACAGGGTCCTGAATAATCTCCAGGCGTATGTATACTGAGAGATATGCAACTCCCACTGTATATGCACTGAGAGATATGCAACTCCCACTGTATATGCACTGAGAGATACACCTCTTAATGTATTTACACTGAGACATACAAATAAGCTGAGAGATAACTCTCAGTGTATATACACTGAGAGATGCAACTCTCAGCGTATATACACTGCTAGACATAAAACTCTCAATGTATACACTAAGATACATCCAATTCTCAATATATACACAGAGACATACATACATTATTTAAGACCGTCCTGAGCAGCCAAATTATGACCAGAGCTTTGGTAAGATGGGGGGGGGGGGAAGAAGGATGGGTATAGATGGACATATGCAAAAAGGGTGGTGTGGTATTCTAGGTGGAATAGATATAGATAAGTGGCCTAACTACTTTAGTGAATTCTTCCATACAAGTGGAATTATGACCAGAGCTTTGTAAGATGGGAAGAAGATGGGGTAAGGATGA
The DNA here is from genome assembly GCA_009830355.1 of Cherax destructor. NCBI lineage: Eukaryota > Metazoa > Arthropoda > Malacostraca > Decapoda > Parastacidae > Cherax > Cherax destructor. The sequence continues at coordinate 214,748 of WNWK01001901.1, read as the reverse complement.
CATATGCAAAAGTGTGGGTATTCTAGGTGGAATAGTATAGATAAGTGGCCTAACTACTTTAGTGAATTTTAATACAAGTGTGTGTGTATGTGTGTGTAGTGTTATTCATGAATTCATAAAATTGATTGAATGGGGTATAACACTCTACCTATCAGCTTCACACAGTTATAGCAGATGTATACCTACATGACGCTGAGTTGGCAAGGGATATACTTTTTTTGCAATTGTTTTTTTTTTAATGATTGCAGGGCGTAGGCTGGAAATGATGGTATCAGGGCGCTTGATGTGGGTCGTCAGCTTCCTGGAGATACTGGTTGGCTCAGCTGCTTCTGAGGTGGTGTCCTGCAGTAGTAGGTTTGCGGATGAGTTGAGAATCTTCAAAGAGAGAATCATCCCAGCACGCGTTTTGAAGACCTAGAATTACTGCTGGCTTGAAGACTGCCAGGAATTATTCCAGAGGAGTGCCAGGAATTATCCCAGAGGAGTGCCGGGAATCATTCCAGAAAGATGTCGGTAATTTTCGGAGAGGAGTGCCGGGAATTATCAGAGACGAGTGCCAAGAATTATAAGACGAGTGCCAGGGATTATCAGAGAGAGTGCTAGGAATTATCAGAGAGGAATGCCAGGAATTATCAGAGGAGTGCCAGGAATTATCAGAGGGGAGTGTTAGGAATTATCAGAGAAGAGTGCCAGGAATTACCAGAGCAGTGCCAGGAATTATCAGAGGAGTGCCATTAATTATCAGAGAAGAGTGCCAGGAATTATCAGAGTAGTGCCTGGAATTATCAGAGGAGTGCCAGGAAATGATCAGAGAAGAGTACTAGAAATTATCAGAGAGGAGTGCCAGGAATTATCAGAGAGAGGCTAAGATAATTACCGGTCAGCACCTTCGTGATTGGCTGCTCAAAGTTTTTTGCAGTTGCAAGAATTTTAGGTTGTCGTCCAGATGAGACAAGTTAGACCCGAGTCAGTGTTGGAGGCAGCACTGGCGTGTGCACCTAGTGTACGTGTACACCTACGAGGGGGCTCTCTCACGCATGTACACGTTGTCTGAACAATCATTGAGTGTGCACTGCTGTCATGGCCTCAGCTTGAAAAGCAACACATTAAAAAAAACCTAAGCAATTAGTTTGCAACATCCTGAAACTGTTGATGAAACACTGTGAGAAGAGACTGGAGGAAACCAGAAGGACGAGACATAGCAACGACGTACAAGATACTTAGAAAAAGAAGCGAAGAAGAGGCGGCGATAGACAGTGTGGACAGGGACGACCAGTTTGCAATGTGACGATCAGAAACTCAGGAACACGAATGAATGAGGTTGTTAGGAAGAGGCTTTTCAGCTAACGGGGAGTGGAGCGGTGGAACAAACTGGATGAGGAAGTGGAGGCCAACTCCATACACAGTTTCAATTAAAGGTATGACAGTACGAACACGGAGAGGAATTTAAACTGCCAAGCAAGGATAAGCTGATGACTCGACCCAAGATAACCCCACGTGGAGTGTACACGCCCACTACACACCCACACCCACTACCAGCCCACACCCACTACTCGGTCACACCCACTACAGGGTCACACCCATTACTCGGTCACACCCACTGCAGGGTCACTCTCACTATTCGGTCACACCCTCTACAGAGTCACACCCACTACTCGGTCACACCCATTACTCGGTCACACCCACTATAGTCACACCTACTACAGGGTCACACCTACTACAGGGTCACGCCCACTACAGGGTCACAACCACTATAGAGTCACCCACTACAGAGACACCCACTACACTATCACACCCAGTACACGCACACACACAGGGCAGATACAACCCCAGAAACCAGCAGTCTTTGTGAGAAAACACGAGAGAGAGAGAGAGAGGGAGAGAGAGAGAGAGAGAGAGAGAGAGAGGAGAGAGAGAGAGAGAGAGAGAGAGAGAGAGAGAGAGAGAGAGAGAGAGAGAGAGAGAGTTCTTCTCTGCCAGTGATTGTTGTGGCTAACAATCAGGTAATCTACACTGTACCTGAACAAGTGCCTGGCCAAAGCACGAGCACCAGAGATATGTCTGGTAGGGCTGGATGAGGTGGTGGGAGAGAGAGGCAGCCACCCACTGTTGTCTTACCTCCAACCATCACAGCTCCGGTAAAACACCCACCAGGTACATAATGATCAGCCTCACCACCAGCAGAACATACAGAGAAATCAGTTGGTGAATTAGCAGCGAAACAGAGAAGAGGTGCTGGATATAGGAGTCCACTCTCCCAGGCACCTAGGCAGTGCTGTCACCGCTGACAACTGTCTGCGTGATATCAGGTGCAATTACTGCCACAGAAGGGGACATCAAGAAGACCACTGCCAAAACAAAAAAGGACCTAATAGACAGGATCACTAGTTCTCGGAACCTAATAGACAGGATCACTAGTTCTCGGAACCTAATAGACAGGATCACTAGTTCTCGGAACAAACTATCAGGATCTCAGAATTGGTGAACACACTTACGTCACCAACCCAGCTATTGCTAAGTTAAAGGACACAAATGCAACTAATGAGACATTTTATTGTGGCAACGTTTCGCTCTCCAGGAGCTTTGTCAAGCCGTTACAAGCAATCTACTCCAAGAGAGAAAATGCCAGCTGGTCTAAGTTGTATCAATCACCAGCTTACAGCTATATCAGCCTGGTGAAACGATAACAGGTTAAATTTATTCTGAGAAAACAAATGATGATGGTCTCCAGAAACCATGATGGTAATGCTGGAACGGCGGTAAGAATGACTGGGAGAAGGTTGGAGACCAGGGATAAAGTTGATATCTTTGGGGTGAAACTTGATTCCAAACTTACTTTGAAGACCCACGCAGTAAATCTTACAAACAAGGCGATCAGGAAGTTAACAGCATTTGGACATATATCGTATCTGCTGGACAGTAGAGCCTGCAAGACTCTGTACGAGATACAAGTGAATTCAAACCTCGAGTATGCTCCACTTTCTTGGATTGTCTGTCCCATATCTCATCTACGACTTGTTGACAGAATATAGAACATAGCAAGACAACTTATCTCTCGTCTGGACCCAGTCTAGACACGTTTGTCATTTCAGCAGAGCTTTCAGAACCGAATGGATGTAGGTGCCCTAACTATTAAGTACAAGGCCAATGTTATCAAGGTACCACACTTAGCTTCACTTCGCGGACAGCAAGAAGATATATTCTACGCAACAAGACGGGCAGCAAACAGCAACTATACTCTGGCTCTACCTTTCTCAAGAACATCATTTCTTCTGAGATCATTCATGCCTAGAATGGCTCGACTCAGTAACAGGTTCGTACAGCATAATGACATCAATGAAATAAAGTCAGTTGACCAACTGAAATCGCTGACCCACAGATGGCTCCAACTTCATCCTATTGCCTAACTGTAGGACTCGTAACAATAAAAAGGACTTAAAAAGAGCTGAGGTGATTAACAGCTCTTAGACAGTAAATAAAGGTAGGAACTCTTACCTAACCTTGTAAAACCATTTTGTAAACAAAGAGAGAGAGAGAGAGAGAGAGAGAGAGAGAGAGAGAGAGAGAGAGAGAGAGAGAGAGAGAGAGAGAGAGATCCACTACCAGTTGAAGAATAAGAGAGAAATTAGATGAAATGAAGACTCCTGTAACAAATGTAAGAGCAGTAATCTAGACAAGGTCACAGCTTCCACAGATGTAAGAGCAGTACTCTAGATAAGGTCACAGCTTCCACAGATGTAAGAGCAGTACTCTAGATAAGGTCACAGCTTCCACAGATGTAAGAGCAGTACTCTAGATAAGGTCACAGCTTCCACAGATGTAAGAGCAGTACTCTAGATAAGGTCACAGCTTCCACAGATGTAAGAGCAGTACTCTAGACAAGGTCACAACTACCACAGATGTAAGAAAATTACTACAAACAAGAATAGTGTTTTGCGGGTGGGAGGCTTGAAATATCACGTGACATTGTTCAATGCTAGTCTATGTAGCCGTTTCAAAAATTTATTTTAAATTCTTAAATCCTCTGACGGTTTTTCCATGACGCGTAACGGTTTTAACGGTAAAATTTGAATGGACAACGAACGCTAATTTTTATATATTATAGTTTTATTTTTACTTAATTTTGTTATTATGATGGATTACTTTGTGTGCGTTCGCGCGCGCGAGTGTGTGTGTGTGTGTGTGTTTGTGTGTGTGTACTCACCTAATTGTGGTTGCAGGGGTCGAGACTCAGCTCCTGGCCCCGCCTCTTCGCTGTATGCATGTGTGTGTGTGTGTGTGTGTTTGTGTATGTGTGTGTATGTGTGTGTGTATGCATGTGTGTGTGTGTGTGTTTGTATGTGTTTGTGTGTGTGTGTATGTGTGTGTGCGTATGCATGTGTGTGTGTGTGTGTGTGTGTGTGTGTGTTGTGTATGTGTGTGTATGTGTGTGTGCTCACCTAGTTGCTCACCTAGTTGTGGTTGCAGGGGTCGAGTCAAAGCTCCTGGCCCCGCCTCTTCACTGGCCGCTACTGGGTCACTCTCCCTGCGCCATGAGCTTTATCATACCTCTGCTTAAAGCTATGTATAGAGCCTGCCTCCACTACATCGCTTCCTAAACTATTCCACTTCCCGACAACTCTGTGACTGAAGAAATACTTCCTAACATCTCTGTGATTCATCTGAGTCTTCAACTTCCATCTGTGTCCCCTTGTTGTTGTGTCCCATCTCTGGAACATTCTGTCTCTGTCCACTTTGTCAATTCCTCTCAGTATCTTATATGTTGTTATCATGTCTCCCCTATCTCTCCTGTCCTCCAGTGTCGTCAGGTCGATTTCCCTTAACCTCCCCTCGTAGGACATACCCCTTAGCTCCGGGACTAGTCTTGTTGCAAACCTTTGCACTTTCTCGAGCTTCTTCACATGCTTGGCTAGGTGTGGGTTCCAAACTGGTGCTGCATACTCCAATATGGGCCTAACGTACACAGTGTACAGGGTCCTGAACGATTCTTTATTAAGATGTCGGAATGCTGTTCTTAGGTTTGCTAGGCGCCCATATGCTGCAGCAGTTATTTGGTTGATGTGCGCCTCAGGAGATGTGTCTGGTGTTATACTCACCCCAAGATCTTTTCCTTGATTGAGGTTTGCAGTCTCTGGCCCCTAGGCTGTACTCCGTCTGCGGTCTTCTTTGCCCTTCCCCAATCTTCATGACTTTGCACTTGGTGGGGTTGAACTCCAGGAGCCAGTTGCTGGACCAGGCTTGCAGGCTGTCCAGATCCCTTTGTAGTTCTGCCTGGTCCTCGTCCGATTGAATTCTTCTCATCAACTTCACATCATCTGCAAACAGGGACACTTCGGAGTCTATTCCTTCCGTCATGTCGTTCACAAATACCAGAAACAGCACTGGTCCCAGGACTGACCCCTGTGGAACCCCGCTCGTCACCGGCGCCCACTCTGCATGTGTGTGTGTGTACTCACCTAGTTGTGGTTGCAGGGGTCGAGTAATAGCTCCTGGCCCCGCCTCTTCACTGGTCGCTAATGGGTCACTCTCCCTGCGCCATGAGCTTTATCATACCTCTTCTTAAAGCTATGTATGGAACCTGCCTCCACTACATTGCTTCCCAGACTATTCCACTTCCCGACCACTCTGTGACTGAAGAAATACTTCCTAACATGGAAAAATAAACACATAAGCAGTATAATGTGATCCTTTATTGACAACGTTTCGCCCACGCAGTGGGCTTTATCGAGTCACAGACAGATCTACCTGGATACAAGAAACATGAGCATTTATAGGATTTAGTCAGGTGGAGAATGCTGCATGTGACAGTCTTCAAAGTAGTGTGATAGTTTAAAACCTTGTGTAACTTAAAGGACCTGCAGTGTTCCAATGTTGAGTTTTATGTGGGATAGCGATGAAGAAGTTTCTTGGCAATAGGTTCAGCTATGCGGTGTCGGTATTTTATACCATTTATTTCCATCTCTGTGATTCATCTGAGTCTTCAACTTCCAGCTGTGTCCCCTTGTTGCTGTGTCCCATCTCTGGAACATTCTGTCTTTGTCCACCTTGTCAATTCCTCTCAGTATCTTATATGTCGTTATCATGTCCCCCCTATCTCTCCTGTCCTCCAGTGTCGTCAGTTCGATTTCCCTTAACCTCTCCTCGTAGGACATACCCCTTAGCTCCGGGACTAGTCTAGTTGCAAATCTTTGCAACAGGGTCCTGAACGATTCCTTATTAAGATGTCGGAATGCTGTTCTTAGGTTTGCTAGGCGCCCATTTGCTGCAGCAGTTATTTGGTTGATGTGCGCCTCAGGAGATGTGCCTGGTGTTATACTCACCCCAAGATCTTTTTCCTTGATTGAAGTTTGTAGTCTCTGGCCCCCTAGACTGTTCTCCGCCTGCGGTCTTCTTTGCCCTTCCCCAATCTTCATGACTTTGCACTTGGTGGGGTTGAACTCCAGGAGCCAATTGCTGGACCAGGCTTGCAGCCTGTCCAGATCCCTTTGTAGTTCTGCCTGGTCGTCGTCCGATTGAATTCTTCTCATCAACTTCACATCATCTGCAAACAGGGACACTTCGGAGTCTATTCCTTCCGTCATGTCGTTCACAAAAACCAGAAACAGCACCGGTCCTAGGACTGACCCTTGTGGAACCCCACTCGTCACAGGCACCCACTCTGACACCTCGCCACGTACCATGACTCTCTGCTGTCTTCCTGACAGGTATTCCCTGATCCATTGGAGTGCTTTCCCTGTTATCCCTGCCTGGTCCTCCAGCTTTTGCACTAATCTCTTGTGTGGAACTGTGTCAAACGCCTTCTTACAGTCCAAGAAAATGCAATCTACCCACCCCTCTCTCTCTTGTCTTACTGCTGTCACCCTGTCATAGAACTCCAATAGGTTTGTGACACAGGATTTCCCGTCCCTGAAACCGTGATGGCCGTCGTTGATAAGCTCATTCCTTTCTAGGTGTTCCACCACCCTTCTCCATGACCTTGCATACTGTACATATCAGTGACACTGGTCTGTAGTTTAGTGCTTCATGTCTGTCTCCTTTTTTTAAAAATTGGGACTACATTTGCTGTCTTCCATACCTCAGGTAGTCTCCCTGTTTCGATAGATGTGTTGAATATTGTTGTTAGTGGTACACATAGCGCTTCTGCTCCCTCTCTCAGGACCCATGGAGAGATGTTGTCCAGCCCCATCGCCTTTGAGGTATCTAGCTCACTCAGCAGCCTCTTCACTTCTTCCTAGGTTGTATGTATTGTGTCCAGCACTTGATGGTGTACTCCACCTCTCCGTCTTTCTGGAGTCCCTTCTGTCTCCCCTGTGAACACTTCTTTGAATCTCATGTTGAGTTCCTCACATACTTCGCGGTCGTTCCTGATGTGGCTGTACAACAGCTTTGAGTCAAATTTGGCTTTCGCTGCTGTGTCATTTTCATATTGTCGTTGGGCCTCCCTTCTTACCTGTGCATATTAATTTCTGGCTCTACGACTTCTCTCCTTATTCTCCTGGGTCCTTTGTGTGTGTATGTGTGTGTGTGTGTATGTGTGTGTGTGTGTGTGTGTGTGTGTGTGTGTGTGTGTGTGTGTGTGTGTGGAGAAACACAGCTTAATGAGCAGGTGAAACAGAGGCTTGTGTTCGTGAGTTAATCGCTTCATTAAAATCAGTGTTGCACAGCTGCCGTACGTATGGTATTGCACACCTGCCGGGTATACAGTGTTGCACACCTGCCAGGTATACAGTGCTGCACACCTGCCAGGTATACAGTACTGCACACCTGCCACGTATATAGTGTTGCACACCTGCCAGGTATACAGTGCTGCACACCTGCCACGTATACAGTGTTTCACACCTGCCAGGTATACAGTGCTGCACACCTGCCGGGTATACAGTGTTGCACAGCTGCCAGGTATACAGTGTTGCACACTTGCCAAGTATACAATGCTGCACACCTGCCAGGTATACAGTGCTGCAACATCTACCAGGTATACTGTGCTGCACACCTGCCAGGTATACAGTGTTACACACCTGCCAGGTAAACAGTGCTGCACACCTGCCAGGTATACAGTGTTGCACACCTGCCGGATATAGAGTGTTGCACACCTTCCAGGTATACAGTGCTGCACACCTGCCAGGTATACAGGGCTGCACAAATGCCAGGTATACAGTGCTGCACACCTGCCAGGTATAAAGTGCTGCACACCTGCCAGGTATACAGTGCTGCACACCTCCCAGGAATACAGTGCTGCACACCTGCTAGGTATACAGTGCTGCACACCTCCCAGGTATACAGTGCTGCACACACCCAGGTATACAGTGCTGCACACCTGCCAGGTATACAGTGCTGCACACCTGCCTGGTATACAGTGCTGCACACCTGCCGGGTATACAGTGTTGCACACTTGCCAGGTATACAGTGCTGCTCACCTGACAGGTATACAGTGCTGCACACCTGCCAGGTATACAGTGCTGCCCATCTGCCAGGTATACAGTGCTGCACACCTGCCAGGTATACAGTGCTGCACACCTGCCAGGTATATAGTGCTGCACACCTGCCGGGTATACAGTGTTGCACACCTGCCAGGTATACAGTGTTGCACACCTGCCAGGTATACAGTGCTGCTCACCTGCCAGGTATACATTGCTGCACACCTGCTGGGTATACAGTGCTGCACACCTGCAGGGTATATAGTGCTGCACACATGCCAAGTATACAGTGCTGCACATCTGCCAGGTATACAGTCCTGCACACCTTCCAGGTATACAGTGCTGCACACCTGCCGGGTGTACAGTGCTGCACACCTGCCAAGTATACAGTCCTGCACATCTGCCGGGTGTACAGTGCTGCACACCTGCCGTATGTAGTGATGCACACTTGCTGTATTTCACACCTGTCGTATGTAAGGTATTGCACATTTGCCGGACGTATAGTGTTGTACACTTGCCGTATGTCTGGTGTTACACACCTGCTGAATGTACAGTGCTGCAAACCTGACAGGGTTACAGTTTTGCACACCTGCCGAATGTAATGTCACACACCTGCCGAATGTAATGTCACACACCTGCCGAATGTAATGTCACACACCTGCCGAATGTAATGTCACACACCTGCCGAATGTAATGTCACACACCTGCCGAATGTGCAGTGTTTCACACATGCTGGATGTACAGTGTTGCACCTGCTGGATATACACTATTGCGCATCTGCTGGAAGTACAGTGTTGCACAAATGCCAGATGTGTAATGTTGCACATGTGCTGGTTGTATAATGCCGATGTACAGTGTTGTACATGTACCCGATTTACAGTGTTGTATATGGAACATGTACAGTGTTGTACATGCACCCGATGTACTGTGTTATGCATGTACCCGATGTGCAGTATTTTATATGTAACAGATGTACAGTGTTGCACATTTAACAAATGTACAGCGTTGTGCATGCAACATATGTAGATATGTAGTGTTGTACATGTACCACATGTACAGTATTGTACATGTGTCAGATGTAGTGTTGTACATGTAACAGGTGCAGTGTTGTACATGTACTATATGTACAGTGTTGTACATGTACCAGATGTAGTGTTGTACATGTAACAGGTGCAGTGTTGTACATGTACTATATGTACAGTGTTGTACACGTACCAGATGTAGTGTTGTACATGTACCAGATGTACAGCGTTGTACATGTACCAGATGTACAGCGTTGTACATGTACCAGATGTACAGAGTTGTGCATGTACGAGATGTACAGAGTTGTACATGTACCAGATGTAGTGTTGTACACGTAACAGGTGTAGTGTTGTAAATGTACTATATGTACAGAGTTGTACATGTACCACATGAACAGTGTTGTACATATAACAGCTGTACAGTGTCGTACAAATAACAGCTGTAGTGTTGCATGCGTAACAGTTGCACACTGATGCACATGTAACAGCTGTACAGTGTTGTACACCAGATGTACAGTGTGATGGCACGACCAGTAAGCCTCGTCCACACGACTCTGTGTTAACACAATTTGGTAAATTCACAATTTTGTGAAATCTGCGTCAGTATTGACGAGCGTCGAGGGACTCTCAATTAATCCTTACTATGGAACACTAGTTGCATCGCTGCTGGCTAAACTCTGCTGCAACACACACACACACACACACACACACACACACACACACACACACACATATATATATATATATATATATATATATATATATATATATATATATATATATATATATATATATATATATATATATAATATATATATATATATATATATATATATATATATATATATATATATATATATATATATACATATACATATAACACACACAACACACACACACACACACACACACACACACACACACACACACACACACACACACACATATATATATATACCTGGGGATCAACGCCCCCGCGGCCCGATCCATGACCTGGCCTCCTGGTGGATCAGGGCCTGATCAACGAAGCTGTTACTGCTGGCCGCACGTAGTCCAACGTACGAACCACATCCCGGCTGATTTGGCACTGACTTTAGGTATCTGTCCAGCTCCCTCTTGAAGACAACCAGGGGTCTATTGGTAATTCCCCTTATGTGTGCAGATTAGGGACCAGTCCCTCCAGAATCTTCCAGGTGTAGATTATGATATATCTCTCTCGCCTGAGCTCCAGTGAATATAAGTCAAGTGCTTCCAAGCGTTCCCAGTAGTTAAGGTGTTTGATGGAACTTATATGTTCAGTAAAGGTTCTCTGTACACTCTCTAGATCTGCAATTTCACCTGCCTTGAATGGGGATGTTAATGTACAGCAGTATTCCAGGCTAGATAGAACTAGTGATTTAAAAAGGATCATCATTGGCTTGGCATCTCTTGTCTTGAATGTTCTCATTATCCATCCTATCAGTTTCCTCGCAGATGTGATAGTGACATTGTTGTGGTCCTTGAAGGTGAGGTCTTCGGACATTACCACTCCCAGGTCCTTCACATTACTTTTCCGCTCAATTGTGTGATTAGAGTTTGTAATATACTCAGTCCTAGCTATTATTTCCTCCAGTTTTCCCTAACGGAGTAGTTGGAATTTGTCTTCATTAAACATCATATTGTTCTCTATTGCCCATTGAAAAACTTTGTATATATCTTCTTGGAGATTTGCTGTGTCCTTAATGGATGACAGTCTCATGCAGATCCTAGTATCGTCTGTAAAGGATGATACGGTGCTATGGTTTACATCTCTGTCTATGTCTGATATGAGGATGAGGAGCAGGATGGGGGAGAGTAGATGAATGGTTCAGAGAACCGACAAGATGATAAATTAGACACATATGCAACACTTGGATATTCTTTTCAAGATTGATGGACTGTACATCGACTCAAGGTTGAGGGACTGACCACCTCAAACTCCTCCTGTTCTTCAGGATTCTCCTTTGTATGGACTGAAGAAGCCACTGTGTGGCGAAACGTTTCCTCAATAAAGATACCCAAGTGTTGCATATGTGTCTAATTTATCATGGGGGAGAGTACTGTGCCTTGTGGAACAGAGCTCTTCACTATTGCAGCTTCCGATTTAACTCTATTAACCACTACTCTTTGTGTTCGATTGGTTAGAAAGTTAAAGATCTCTCTGCCTACTTCGCCAATTATCCCTTTAGCACGCATTTTGTGTGTTATTACACCATGATCGTACTTGTCAAAGGATTTCGAAAAATCTGTGTATACTACATCTGCATTCTGTTTGTTTTCCAGAGCATCCAAGACCATATCATAGTGATCCAGTAGTTGTGAGAGGCAGGAGCGACCTGTTCTGAACCCATGTTGCCCTGGACTGCAATTTTTGGGAGTCCAAGTGGTTTGCAATTATGCTTCTTAGAACTCTTTCAAAGATTTTTATGATGTATATATATATATATATATATATATATATATATATATATATATATATATATATATATATATATATATATATATATATATATATATATATATGTCGTGCCGATTAGGTAAAACTGGTCAATTAGCAAGAACTCATTTAAAATTAAGTCCTTTCTAAAATTTTCTCTTATACGTTTAAAGAAATATTTTTTTTCATTTATGTTAATGTAAAAATTTATAATTTGTTTAATTTAGCCTAACCCAACTAAATACATTTTAGATACGTTTACAATAATTTAATAATAAACAAACACAATGAAATATATTTTTTTCTTTAGGTTCAGAATGATTTTTGCGAAATTATTGCATACACAAATTTTCGCTT
>WNWK01001901.1:172500-197500 GCA_009830355.1 Cherax destructor | reverse complement strand
AATCCAGAAGTAAGACACGTATGCAACAGTTAAATATCCTTATTCCGAAATATTTCGCCTACACAGTAGGTTTCTTCAGTCAGATAGAGAGGAGGCAGCGGAAGCAGCAGTGATGAAGGATGTAATCAGTCCATCACCCTTGAAGACATAGTTGTGAGGTGGTCAGTCTTCAAGGGTGATGGTCTGCTTACACCGTCTTTTCATTTCCAATGCTTCTGTAGCCTCTCTGTATCTTACTGAAGAAGCCCATTGTGTAGGCGAAACTTCTCGGAATAAAGATACCAAACTGTTGCAGATGTGTCTTACATTTCAACCTGTCGGTGTTGTATGTCATTGTCTTATTCACAAGAATTCGATATATGGAGAAAGCTTTGGTGGTAGTGAGAGGAGTTAGTACCATAGCATAGGCGGCTCATATGGTTGATTATGGCGCGTGATACTGATCATACTGGCAGTGTAAGTACAGTGTATCAGATGCTGTATTCAAGCTTCTGAGTTTGTAGGGACGTCCATTTGATTGGCAGAATACCAAAGTCATTGTGCCTAATGGTTCGACTCCACAGGGGAACATCAGTAAGTTATCGCTGATAAGTAACGATTTTGTGAATCGGTATCAAACCAAATCCTTGGCTTATGCAGAGTGAATTCTTTTATCAGTGAGATTTTTGTACCTAATTTTTTTTTTTGTACCCATTTACCTGTCATTGAACTTAACCACAGGTGTTAATAATACCGACAAGAAGATAAGATAAGTGCAACAGTTATCTTTATTACGAAGCTTTTTGGCTACACAGGAGGCTTCTTCAGTCGAGTGGAGAATATGGAGACTAACAGAAGCGGTGGAGAGGTAAAGATATGATTGCTCCATCAACCCCTTAACCACAGGTGTTAGTGGATAGAGGGAATGTTGTTATACCCAGAGGGTGGACAAACAAGACCACAGGGTCAGGTCGACGATCCTGGGAAACACAGACAAAGCGCCAATAAATAAGAAAAGAGGAAGGTGTGATAATAGTAGCTAGTTTTCATTAAATTAAAAATGAAACACTAATGTTGAGGGGGCGGCGTCCGACGCTGGCCGAACACCGCCCCAGTGACCGATGAAAAGTGAGTTCCAGGGATGGAAGAGGGCGATGCCCGAGCCAGGACGAGCACTGCCTCAGGCAACATTGAAGGCTGGGTTACCATAACTAACACTGGAAAATAAATATTTATGAAATATTAAAATTAGTGTGAGGCAGCCCCCAGCCATGGCTGGGGTGCCTCCCACCGAGGCACCCCTAGGCACCTATAGGCAAACCTATAAAGCATCTGGAAAGGATGGATTTAAAACCCTCCCAATAGGGGTCCTCTCCTGCCCAGGAGGTTAAGGCGCCCTAAACTAGCCAACCCTCCTTCCACTAGTGGGCCCCGCCCACATGTGTCCCTGTCTACTACTGCCACATTGCTTCGCTTCTTCCACTAGTGGGCCCCACCCACATGTGTCCATGTCTGCTGCTGCCACATTGCTTCACTTCCTCTAGTTGGCCCCGCCCACATGTGCATTGTTTCACTTTTTCCATGTCGCCTTCTCCTATTTCTTCCATTTTATAGGCCCCTTCGCACATATTTATCAAACCTGCACATCCTCTTTGTGATTATGAAGAGGAAATAACCTAAGCTGTAACAGATCTTTGACTACTTGCTTCTGTGCTTTCAAACCTCCCCTTCGCTGTCCCTCGTGTGTTGGCATCCACCTGGATCACATCATTCGTTCAACTGCCTCCTCGTAGACCACATTCTGTAGAGGTAATGTGTCCAGGTTTGGCCGTTCACCGAACATACTGCCATATTCTCGGTGGAGAGCCTAAGGGCTTTAAGAGTCCATACGCTCTCTTTGGCCCCCCACCTCACCAATTAAGTGAAAAGGTCGTAACATGGGTCAAACCGGTTTTCTCCACAACCCTTTCGAAAATGGTAGGGGTACCATGCCGTGCGCATTTGCGCTTGTACAGGCGAGAGAGCGGAAACTTATCCGTTGAGACCAGGGAGTGTAGGGTCCTGTATATATTCTACCCGACCCTTCCAAGCAACTATGTCAGGGTCTACACACCTTCCTCTCAAGCTGATACCATCGTTATCTTAACCAACATCATGCAAATTTGCCTATGTCATTGCCTCTTGACACTACCTCCATTTGTTTTAAGTCATACGAGATATGATCCAGTGTTCAAGATTCGTTACGAGAGTTGTAAAGCCCTGAACCACCGGGTCTTCCTTTAGATTCCCTAGAAGAAGCAGCCGCTCAAACCTGAATGGCGTGGACATAATCTCACACACTTCAGAAACTAGCATTAGAGGACACCTAGCGGTGAACGGATGAAACATTATACGTTGACATGAGACCAGTTCCATGACAGTTGTTGTGAAGAATCCGATGCCACGCAAGGAAACACTCACTAGAGAGTGAATACTTTGGAATACACGATCTTCGTAGGTCCGACCCATCACCGAATCTTTCCCTGAATTCCGGGTTTTCCGACTGCCGCCCTGACCTCAATGAAAATAGTCGCTCATATTTTTGCATGCGGATTGTGGAGACAAAATCGGGTAACCCCCAATCCTTCCTCCGCGACTTGTGCATGAAAAAACGAAAATGGGATGTCGTGCTGCAGCTGAAGCAATTGACGACGTCTCTGTCGTATCTGCCGACCCAGCTGCGTCTTCATCACACCAGAGAATGAAGCTGTGGGTGAGTTTCTCTCTCCTATTGCGATACTGCTCTTGATTACATCAGATGCTAGGTTAGGTTAGGTCAGGAAACTGGGTAAGTGTTTCCTGACGCGGGTCCTAGTCATATGATGACCTGCAACAGGAGCTTTTGGTCATCTGACTGAGGCCTTCCACTGGCTTACCGGGCCACAACACAAGGTGCTGTGTGCAGCCATCTCGCACGTAGGGTTAATACCCTGGGTATTCCCCTCCACGTCAGGTCCCACAAACACGGGTTAACCACATGTTAACTGCCAGGTTTTCTGTTAATAAACATTGTCTTGTTCTCTTTCATTATCGTAATATAGAATGTTTACTATTTATTGCTGTTTTCTCTGTACCTTTTATATGGCATCACATCTTGAAGTTTCTACTCAAGTGTCATCGACGTCTTGGCATTATTAAAAACATAATATTTCACACGCCTTTGTTTACATATTAAATATCAGTATAGTATGTTACAACAATTTAAATAATATTTCGTTGCCATCAGAATATTATTACTTAACGGGAATAATTTAATATTCACCAAATTTAGCAGAATTATTTGTTGTTATTTTTTTTTATAAGTTTTGTTTACATTCGGTTACCAGTTAATCTTTAGTTAGACATTATTAATATTGTAATTTCATGACTCCTAACTTCAATATATTTTTATCGCTCAGTGTTTCATAGATAATTTAGGTTTTACTCAAGGTACTGAATTTATTATCATAGTTTATTTACAAATCTCTCTCTCTCTCTCTCTCTCTCTCTCTCTCTCTCTCTCCTTTGCCAGTCATCATGTTTAATAATGATCCAAGACTCTTCCTTCTTCATACAGGGAAAAATCCTTAAAAAAAAAATCACGGGTCGTGTTTCAGCGCCAGTAGTAAGGTTGAATTTCTGAAGCACTCTCATTGATGCTTAGGACGTAATGCCAGGTGTGGGATGTCATTTTCTTGGCTCAATCGAGGGTGAATGAAGAACATAACACTGTCGGAATTAATCTCGCTGAGTGGCCCTTCAAAAGGTACCAACCCCCTTTCTAACACACACACACACACACACACACTCACACACACACACACACACACACACACACACACACACACACACACACACCCACACTCACACACACACACACACTCACACACACACACACACCGTGAAGTGTGTGAGGAACTCAACATGAGATTCAAAGAAGTGTTCACAGAGGAGACAGAAGGGACTCCATAAAGACGGAGAGGTGGGGTACACCATCAAGTGTGTGATAAATGGGTTTGAAATCGACAAGTTGAAGACTGAGACACTTGTGCAACATATGGGAATCTTTATTAAGGAAACGTTTCGCCACGCAGTGCCTTCTTCAGTCCAATACAAAGAAGAAATGGGTAAGGAGAGGAGACGTTTTAGGTAATCAGTCCCTCAGACTGGAATCGATGTGTTCAGTCCATCACTCTTGTAGAAAGTGCAGCATATGGTTGGAGAAGTGACTTATATACTGTAGTCAGGTGAGTGGAAGCAGGAGGAGGCGGGGTCACAGTGGAACCATCCACTAGTGTAAGTAGGTCTTCGTCCATCAAGTGTTGGACACAATAAGTACAAGCGAGGAAGAAGTGAAGAGGCTGCTAAGTAAGCTAGATACCTCAAAGGCGATGGGGCTGGATAACATCTCTCCATGGGTCCTGAGAGAGGGAGCAGAGGCACACTGTGTACCACTAACAACAATCTTCAACACATCTATCGAAACAGGGCAACTACCTGAGGTATGGAAGACAGCAAATGTAGTCCCATGCAAAAGTCATGGAGAAGATTATCAGGAGAAGAGTGGTGGAACACATAGAAAGGAATGAGCTTATCAACGACAGCCAGCAAGGTTTCAGGGACGGCATATTCTGTGTCACAAACCTATTGGAGTTCTATGACAGGGTGACAGCAGTAAGACAAGAGAGAGAGGGGTGGGTAGATTGCATTTTCTTGGACTGTAAGAAGGCGTTTGACACAGTCCCATGCAAGAGATTAGTGCAAAAGCTGGAGGATCAGGCAGGGATAATAGGGAAGGCTCTGCAATGGATCAGGAAATACGTGTCAGGAAGACAACAGCGAGTCATGGTACGTGGCGAGGTGTCAGAGTGGGCGCCTGTGACGAGCGGGGTTCCACTGGGTTCCTAGGACCGGTGCTGTTCCTGGTATTTGTGAATGACATGACGGAATGAATAGATTCAGAGGTATCCCTGTTTGTAGATGATGTGAAGTTGATGAGAAGAATTCAATCGGACGAGGATCAGCCAGAACTACATAGGGATCTGGACAGGCTGCAAGCCTGGTCCAGAAACTGGCTCCTGAAGTTCAACCCCACCAAGTGCAAAGTCATGAAGATTGGGAAAAGACAAAGAAAACCGCTGACGGATTACAGTCTAGGGGGCCAGAGACTACAAACCTCACTCAAGGAAAAGGATCTTGGGGTGAGTATAACACCGGGCACATCTCCTGAGGCGCACATCAACCAAATAACGCTGCAGCATATGGGCGACTGGCGAACCTAAGAAGAGCGCTTCCTTACCTGAGTAAGGAGTCATTCAAGACACTGTACACCGTGTTCGTCAGGCCCACATTGGAGTATGCAGCACCAGTTTGGAACCCACACCTGGCCAAGCACGTCAGGAAACTAGAAAGAGTGCAAACGTTTACAGGGAACTCGACCTGACGACACTGGAGGACAGGAGAGATAGGGGGGATATGATAACGACATATAAAATACTGAGAGGAATTGACAAGGTTAAAGTTATGTATGGTATCTGCCTCCCCTACCTCACTTTCCAGACTATTCCACTGAAGATACGTCAACTAACAACAGCGGAGACAGTTAAGACAAGTGGATTCACGTTAGTAATCATCTACATCCCGCCACCAAACAGGAGACTAAATCAGCAATACATAGACAACAATAGGGGAAATGGTTGACACCATAGCGGGGGTAGCAAGAAAATGTCACAGCGCTCAAGTAAGACTTAGAGAACCGAGACCCACATGAGGAACCAGAAACGTAAACGGATAATATGATTGAGGTGGTATGAGAAAACTTTGCATGCCAGCATGTTAAAGACGCGATGAGGGAGAAAGAGAGGAAGAAATAAGCTAGCAAGACTGGTTGTAATATTTACCACAAGTATACACGTCAGACATATGTAGGTGAAACTGAATGAGGGAGCCGCATAGGTGCTAGCGATCACACAGTACTGAGCGTAGACTATCTTGTGGAATCAGTCATTGTGGGAAGATCAGCAGGTGGAGGGTGTCAGAAACGAGACTTCAGAAGCGGGAGAGTTGAAGGAATGAAAGAATTCCTGAACGTAACGCAATGGGAAAGGTAACTGGAATGAAAGTCAGTGAATGAGATGATGGAGTAACTAGCTGGAAAGTGCCAGTAAGAAGAGGAGAAAATCATGCCCAGGGGAAGGAAAATGGCAGACAAAGAGAACCATTGAATCAATCAAAGACGCAGACAGGACTAAAGCACAAGACCGTGGAAAACAGAGGTGAGAGGAGGAGCCAAAAGAGAATATGTAACACATGCTAGGACACTCGTCCCAGCAACACATGCTAGGACAATAGTCCCAGCAACACTTGCTAGGACGCTCGTCCCAGCAACACCTGCTAAGACGCTCGTACCAGCAACACCTGCTAGGACACTCGTCCCAGCAACACATGCTAGGACACTCGTCCCAACAACACTTGCTAGGACGATCGTCCCAGCAACACCTGTTAGGACATTCGTCCCAGCAACACCTGCGAGGATACTCGTCCCAGCAACACCTGCTAGGACATTCGTCCTAGCAACACATGCTAGGACACTCATCCCAGCAACACATACTAGGACACTCGTCCCAGCAACACATGCTAGGACACTCGTCCTAGCAACACCTGTTGGACACTCGTCCCAGCAACACATGCTAGGACGCTCGTCCCAGCAACACTTGCTAGGACGCTCGTCCCAGCAACACCTGCAAGGATACTCGTCCCAGCAACACCTGCTAGGACACTCGTCCCAGCAACATATGCTAGGACACTAGTCCCAGCAACACCTGCTAGGACACTCGTCCCAGCAACATATGCTAGGACACTAGTCCCAGCAACACATGCTAGGACACTCGTCCCAGCAACACCTGCAAGGATACTCGTCCCAGCAACACCTGCTAGGACACTCATCCCAGCAACACATACTAGGACACTCGTCCCAGCAACACATGCTAGGACACTCGTCCTAGCAACACCTGTTGGACACTCGTTCCAGCAACACCTGCTAGGACATTCGACCCAGCAACACATGCTAGGACACTCGTCCCAGAACACATGCTAGGACACTCGTCCCAGCAACACATAATAGGACACTCGTCCCAGCAACACATGCTAGAACACTCGTTCCAGCAACACATGCTAGAACACTCGTCCCAGCAACACTTGCTAGAATACTCGTCCCAGCAACATATGCTAGGTCACTCGTCCCAGCAACACTTGCTAAGACGCTCGTCCCAGCATCACCTGCTAGGACGCTCGTCCCAGCAACACCTGCTAGGACGCTCGTCCCAGCAACACCTGCTAGGACACTCGTCCCAGCAACACCTGCTAGGACACTCGTCCCAGCAACACCTGAGAGGATACTCGTCCCAGCAACACCTGCTAGGACACTCATCCCAGCAACACATACTAGGACACTCGTCCCAGCAACACATGCTAGGACACTCGTTCCAGCAACACATGCTAGGACACTCGTTCCAGCAACACATGCTAGGATACTCGTTCCAGCAACACCTGCTAGGACACTCGTCCCAGCAACACATGCTAGGACACTCGTTCCAGCAACACATGCTAGGACACTCATTCCAGCAACACATGCTAGGACACTCGTCCCAGCAACACATGCTAGGACACTCGTCCCAGCAACACATGCTAGGACACTCGTCCCAGCAACACATGCTAGGACACTCGTCCCAGCAACACGAGCTATGACACTCGTCCCAGCAACGCAAGCTAGGACACTCGTTCCAGCAACACATGCTAGGACACTCGTTCCAGCAACACATGCTAGGACACTCGTTCCAGAAACACATGCTAGGATACTCGTTCCAGCAACACCTGCTAGGACACTCGTCCCAGCAACACATGCTAGGACACTCGTTCCAGCAACACATGCTAGGACACTCGTTCCAGCAACACATGCTAGGATACTCGTTCCAGCAACACCTGCTAGGACACTCGTCCCAGCAACACATGCTAGGACACTCGTTCCAGCAACACATGCTAGGATACTCGTTCCAGCAACACCTGCTAGGACACTCGTTCCAGCAACACATGCTAGGATACTCGTTCCAGCAACACCTGCTAGGACACTCGTTCCAGCAACACATGCTAGGATACTCGTTCCAGCAACACAAGCTAGGACACTCGTCCCAGCAACACATGCTAGGACACTCGTTCCAGCAACACATGTTAGGACACTCGTCCCAGCAACACCTGCAAGGACACTCTCGTCCCAGTAACACCTGCTACTAGGTGTTACAGGGACGATTGGAAACAAACCTGGAGTATTGCGACTCCCTTGTCCTGGGTTCTAACCCCCACCGTACCGTGGTGGGGGTATGTTTTGTGTACGTCATTCGACGTGCTGCACGCGTACCCACGACGCTGCATACCATCAATAATCAACTTCAAGCACAGTAGCTTATTACCTGTGTACATGAGTGCACCGTTTGTACACGGGGTAACTGCCTGTTGTGGTGGTCTGCCAGTCAGGGTGAGGAGGGGAGCACTAGGGTAGGCTTCCTTGCATCTCCGGGGCAGCCCTGGATGTCCAGTTTCTCACAAACCTTAAGATGCTTAACACATTACTGAAGTCTGTCCTCTCTCTCTCTCTCTCTTAGTCATATGAGAACTCGCCACTGGAGCTTTTGATCATCTGACGGAGGCCTTCCGCTGGCTTACCGGTCCACCCCTCTAAAAATTAAGGTTATAATTATAACCACCAATGGCATTTTTTTAATAAGTTTGGTGGAAGGAATATACGGGAACTCAGAAGTTAAAAACTGGTGTGTACATTATAGGTGAGGTTCTGGCCACCTCTAGCGAGGGTGTCTTGCCTGCCATTACTGCTTCACAGCGGCCATCTACAACACGACTTTTAGAGATACATGTGTTAGTAATACAGAACAGCGTGGAAGAGATGTAGAGAGGAGGGTGGAAGAGATGTAGAGAGAAGAGTGGAAGAGATGTAGAGAGGAGGGTGGAAGAGATGCAGAGAAGAGGGTGGAAGAGAAGCAGAATGTTGAGTAGAAGAGAAGTAGAACGAAGGGTAGAAGAGACGTTGAGAAGAGGATAGAAGAGAAATAAAGCTGAAGAAACAGAGGGTAGGGTAGAAGAGAAGTAGAGTGAAGGGTAGAAGAGAATTAGAGTGAAGGGTAGAAGAGAAGTAGAGTGAAAGGTAGAAGGGAAGTAGAGTGAAGGGTAGAAGAGAAGTAGAGTGAAGGGTAGAAGAGAAGTAGAGTGAAGGGTAGAAGAGATGTTAATGTGTGTTGACTTAGCGAGCTTTGGGCTCACCCGTCTCTATAATTATGATACTTCACTATAATGATCTATCAGTCTCTATAATTATGATATTTCACTATAATGATCTATCAGTCTCTATAATTATGATACTTCACTATAATGATCTATCAGTCTCTATAATTATAATACTCCACTTTGTCTATTATTGTGATAGAAAACTTTGTCTATTATTGTGATAGAAAACTTTGTCTATTATTGTGATAGAAAACTTTGTCTATAATTATGTAATAATGATGGCTCACTATAATTAGTTCTCAGCAACTCCAGTCATTCTAAAAATTAACATTAGCATTACGATCTATTTCAGCATTTGGCTTCAAGAATTAATAAATTCCCTGTATTAAATTCTGAGCAACGGAATTATAGGAGAATATTATTGCTGGATATGGGTGATGGATTAACCACTGTGGATAAATTAAATCGGTTGAGGAATAATTAAACAGAATAATGATATTACCTTTCAGGATAATTTGATATGTGTGTAGCGTGGGGGAGAATTCCCCACCCTGAGGTGCAGCGTGGGGGAGAATTCCCCACCTTGAGGTGCAGCTTGGGGGAGAATTCCCCACCCTGAGGTGCAGCGTGGGGGAGAATTTTCCACCTTGAGGTGCAGCTTGGGGGAGAATTCCCCACCCTGAGGTGCAGCGTGGGGGAGAATTCCCCACCTTGAGGTGCAGCTTGGGGGAGAATTCCCCATCTGGAATTGCAGCGTGGGGGAGAATTCCCACCCTGAGGTGCAATATGTAACAAGTGATGTTAGTCTAACACGCCAGTGTTACGAATGTAAGGAAGCTGGGCAGGAAGTCGCCAGGCCTGTCCTCGAGTCCCCAGCACCAGAGTGGAGCCCACGTGCAGTTAGGTATATGTACAAAAACACAGCCGTGATATTAGTACGGTAAGTTGAACATCATTTACTGGTGTTTGTAGACGCAGGTCACGCCCTTAGGTTATTACGCACACACACACACACACACACACACACACACACACACACACACACACACAAAGCAATCACACATAGATGCTAGTCAATATTTCCCCAGGGTGGCAAGTGAGCACCAACCACCTCCAGCGTTTGTTTTGGCCAGCCACCAAGACTGAGTCAAGGTTCTTCAGCTGAGAGAGAGAGAGAGAGAGAGAGAGAGAGAGAGAGAGACATGGTCAATGTATTATAAACTCAATATCTAGAGAAGTAATTAGAGAGAGAGAGAATATTTCAGGCATCATGCGAGTCCTCTTCACTCAGCTGAAGAGGACCTCGCATCGTGGCTCAAGTATTTAATTTTACTTTTTAATTACTTTTCCAGATATTAAGTTTATATTACACACACATACACACACAAACACACACACAAACACACACACACAAACAAACACACAAACACACACACACACATACACACACACACACACACACACACAACGGGTCATGGTGCGTGATGAGGTATCACAGTGGGCGCCTGTGACGAGCGGTGTACCGCAGGGGTCAGTCCTAGGACCAGTGCTATTCTTGCTATATGTGAATGACATGACGGATGGGATAGACTCAGAAGTGTCTCTTTTCGCAGATGATGTGAAATTAATGAGGAAAATCACATCGGATGAAGACCAAGCAGGACTTCAAAGTGACCTGGACAAGCTTGACATCTGGTCTAGCAACTGGCTTCTCGAATTTAACCCCACCAAATGCAAAGTCATGAAGATCGGAGAAGGGCAAAGAAGACCGCTGACAGAGTACAGGCTAGGTGGACAAAGGCTACAAACCTCAACAAAGGAGAAAGACCTTGGGGTGAGTATAACACCAAGCACGTCTCCGGAAGCACACATCAACCAGATAACCGCGGCAGCATATGGGCGACTGGCAAACTTAAGATTAGCGTTCCGTTACCTTAACAAGGAATCGTTCAAGACACTGTATACCGTATACGTCAGGCCCATACTAGAGTATGCAGCACCAGTCTGGAACCCACACCTGGTCAAGCACGTCAAGAAACTAGAGAAAGTGCAAAGGTTTGCGACAAGGTTAGTTCCACAACTCAGGGGTCTGTCTTATGAAGAAAGGTTGAGGGAAATAGGACTAACAACACTGGAGGAAAGAAGGGTCAGAGGAGACATGATAACGACATACAAAATACTGCGGGGAATTGACAAGGTAGATAGTGACAGGTTGTTTCAGAGAGGGAACACAGAAACAAGGGGACACAACTGGAAGCTGAAGACTCAGATGAGTCAAAGGGATGTCAGGAAACATTTCTTCAGCCACAGAGTAGTCAGGAAGTGGAATGGACTAGAGAAAGATATAGTGGAGGCAGGAACCATACATAGTTTTAAGACAAGGTATGATAAAGCTCATGGAGCAGGGAGAGCAGAGACCCAGTAGCAGACAGCGAAGAGGCGGGGCCAGGAGCTGAGTCTCGACCCCTGCAACCACAATTAGGTGAGTCACACACACACACACACACACACACACATACATACACATATACACACAAAGGCGGTAGGACCGGACATCTATCCGTGGGTCCTGAGAGAGGAAACAGAGGCACTGTGTGTACCACCAACAACAATCTTCAGTACATCTATCGAATCTGAGCGACTACCTGAGGTGTGGAAGACAGCTTCCGACACTGTTCCATACAAGAGATTAGTGCAAAAGCTAGAGGAGCAGGCAGGAATAACAGGAAAGGCTCTGTAATGGATCACAGAATACCTGACAGGAAACTACGAGTGATGGTTCGTGACGAGGTGTGAAAGTGGGCACCTGTGACGAGTGGGGTTCCACAGGCAGTCCTAGGGCCGGTGCTGTTTCTGGTTATGTGAATAACATAACGGAAGGTATAGATTCAGAAGTGTCCCTGTTTGCAGACTATGTGGAGCTAATGCGATGAATTCAAATGGATGAGAATTAGGCAGGACTACAAAGGGTTCTGGACAGGCTGCAAGTCTGATCCAGCAACTGGCTCCTGGAGTTTAACCCCACCAAGTGCAGAGTCATGAAGATTGGGGAAGGTCAAAGAAGACCGCAGACGGACTACAGCCTAGGGAAAAAAAGCCTTCAAACCACACTCAGGGAAAAGGATCTTGGGGTAAGTATCATACCGAGCAAATCTCTTGAAGATCACATCAACCAAATAACTGCTGCAGCATATGGGCTCCAGGCAAACCTAAGAATAGCGTTTCCTTACCTGAGTAAGGAGTCATTCAAGACACTGTACACCGTGTGCGCAAGACCCATATTGGAGCATGCAGCACCAGTATGGAACCCACACCTAGCCAAGCACATCAAGAAAGTGGGGAAAGTGTAAAGGTTTGCAACAAGACTAGTCCCGGAGGGGTATGTCCTACGAGGAGAGATTAAGGGAACTCATCCTGACGACACTGGAGGACAGGAAGGATGGGGGAAGGGGAAATGATAACGACGTATAAAATACTGAGAGGAATTGACAAGGGATAGGGATACGATTCCAGAGATGGGACACAGCAACAAGGGGTCACAACTGGAAGTTGAAAACTCAGATGAGTCACAGGGATGTTAGGAAGTATTTCTTCAGTCATTGAGTAGTCAGGAAGTGGAGCAATGTGGAGAGTGATGTAGTGGAGGCAGAATCCATACACAGCTGTAAGAAGAGTTACAATAAAGCTATTGGAGCGGGGAGAGAGTGGACCTAGTAGTGACTAGCGAATAGGAGGGGCCAGAAGCTGTGAGTCGACCCCTACAACCACAATTAGTTGAGTACACACACACACACAAACGTACGCGCTGGCGCACACATATGTAAATACGCGCGCGTGCACACACGCATTATATATATATATATATATATATATATATATATATATATATATATATATATATATATATATATATATATATATATGTCGTGCCGATTAGGTAAAACTGGTCAATTAACAAGAACTCATCTAAAATTAAGTCCTTTCTAAAAATTTCTCTTATACGTTTAAAGATATATTTTTTCAATTATGTTAATGTAAGAATTTATAAATTTGTACCAAGAGAAACTTTGAAAACCTACCTAACCTTATTACAACAAGCGCAATTTAATTTAGCCTAACCCAACTAAATATATTTTAGATACGTTAACATTAATTTAATAATAAACAAACACAATGAAATATATTTTTCATTAGTTCAGAATGATTTTGGCGAAATTATTGCATACACAAATTTTCACTTGTCTTATATGGCAAGGTGAGCGTTCTATTTAGGCCAAATCCAAGTTTACTAATGGCACACATATTAATATATAAATATATATATATATATATATATATATATATATATATATATATATATATATATATATATATATATATATATATATATATGTCGTGCCGATTAGGTAAAACTGGTCAATTAACAAGAACTCATCTAAAATTAAGTCCTTTCTAAAAATTTATCTTATACGTTTAAAGATATATTTTTTCATTTTTGTTAATGTAAAATTTATAATTTTGTACCAAGAGAAACTTTGAAAACATACCTAACCTTATTACAACAAGCGCAATTTAATTTAGCCTAACCCAACTAAATATATTTTAGATACGTTAACATTAATTTAATAATAAACAAACAATGAAATATATTTTTCGTTATGTTCAGAATGATTTTGGCGAAATTATTGCATACACAAATTTTCACTTGTCTTATATGGCAAGGTGAGCGTTGCTATTTAAGCCAAAATCGAAGTTTTACCTAATCGGCACGACATATATATATATATATATATATATATATATATATATATATATATATATATATATATATATATATATATATGTCGTGCCGATTAGGTAAACTGGTCAATTAGCAAGAACTCATCTAAAATTAAGTCCTTTCTAAAATTTTCTCTTATACGTTTAAAGATATATTTTTTTCATTTATGTTAATGTAAGAATTTATAATTTTGTACCAAGAGAAACTTTGAAAACCTACCTAACCTTATTACAACAAGCTCAATTTAATTAAGCCTAACCCAACTAAATATATTTTAGATACGTTAACATTAATTTAATATAAAACAAACACAATGAAATATATTTTTTTCGTTATGTTCAGAAAGATTTTGGCGAAATTATTGCATACACAAATTTTCACTTGTCTTATATGGCAAGAAGAGAGTTGCTATTTAAGCCAAAATCGCAAGTTTTACCTAATCGGCACGACATATATATATATATATATATACCACAGTGAAATTAGGAAAAAGCCGAGCGCTTTCATATCTTCAGAGGAATTTTTAAGATATAAAATGTGTTTCTCTTGCCTTTTCTTTCTATTCCTTTGAAGATGTGTGTGTACGCACATGAAAGCGCTCAAGGTTTTTTACGTACCTGAGGCATAAGTCTAGAGATATCTCCCCCGGAGATATTTGATTATCTTGATGTTAATGGTACAAAGGAACATATTTTTTTTATATTGATGAGTTCAATATTTTTGGAACGTAAGAATTCATGAGTGCAGCAGAAATGCAAATAATGGAACCTTTTAATTTAAGATACAGCAGGCATTCCCTCTGTGGATGACCACACTGAAGCCCTGGAAAAGAAGTATGGCAGCTCTAGAGTCCCTGGTGGTTTGGATGAGCCTGGAACCCAGCTCCCTGACGAAGCAGGTGATGTTTTCCCCAGGAGCCAGTGATCTCCGAACGTATAGGGACGAAGTGTTACTAGTAGGCCAAGTTCCTGTACTTGTTAAGCTTGTTAACTTCCGTGTGATCAGCGTCACCACCACGTTGCTGACTGACACTAAATGGGATGTTAGTGTCAGCCAGAGTAGATGCTTAAGTATATTCCCACACCAGAATTCTACCATTCTTCCAGGGATATAATATGATCCCATCAAGGCAGGTGACAGCCGTATGGGGTGCTGGATAATAATGATGGGGGTTCTCTGGGCACAGGGCTGGAGCAAGGTTTCTATTGATGATCTACTTGACTTCATTGTGTTTAGCACGCCATGCTTTTGAACTAGGAACAGTTCAGACCATCCTGGTCGACTTCCACTTGTATTCAGTGTGACTTGAGGCAACAAGACAGAGAGCCACTGTGGGTCTAGACGTGTGCCACTCAGAGAGATGGGAACTGTTCGCAGAAAGTCACCCACACACTTGCTGAACTTGCATCCATTAACAGCTGCGACCGCTAACAACTGCATCCATTAACAGCTGCCCCCGCTAACAACCGCATCCACTAACAACTGCCCCCGCTAACATAACTGAAGCAATCTTTTCCATAATGAGTCTGCCTCATCTAGACTGTAATGAACCAACGTTTGAACAGGTATTGTCTGCGCTTCAATGGTGTCCCTCTGCTGCAACTATTTGCTCCTCTGCAAGATTGCGTATATCTTTTGGTAAAATTTCCTTCACCAGCTCGTTGGATCCATTGAACGAGAGGAAGGTTGGCGAAGCAATCTGAGAGGCAGTACGTATTCCCAGTCCATCTAATCTGGCTGGAAGTGTGACTTGCTCCCACTGCGATTCGCCATAAGGTTTAGGACTTTTTCTAGCATGGACTTTAGTAGGGAGTCGAACTTTTCCAGTTCTGGGATAACAAAGGATGGAGAGCCTCGTAAAAAGTTACATTTGAGAGGGATAAACACTTAGTAAGAATAAATTAAGACACTTGTACGACACTTGGGTCAGTTAGTCCTAGACTTACAAACACTTTGAGAATATTCTGTGTCTTGTGTATAATATTATTAAATCAATGCTGTGTATAATGTCATTATTATATATTATTATACTCAATACAGGTCTCCAACGTGTTCGTAAGTTGAAAACTTCCTCTATTATAAACATTATACGCAATTCAGGAGGTATCTTCATTGTGGAAACGTTTCGCCCACCAGTGGCTTCCTCAGTCCAGTACACAAAAGAATGGTTGAAGATCAGAGAATGCCTCTTTTGGTCGGCTTCAAACTTAATCATTGGTGTATCTTAATTAGAAGTAATTTATTTTGTATTGAATTTGGGCTTTGTACGTGTCAAGTATAATATTTATCACTTTCTTTTAAAACACCAAATTATTTTTCTTTAGAGGATTGTAGAAAATTTTAAATAGAATAGAAATGAAAAAAAAATTGAGAAGTATTGAAAATTCGCGTAAAATAAAAGAAGACAAGTGCAACTAATGCGACATTTTATTATGGCAACGTTTCGCTCTGCAGGAGCTCCTGGAGAGCGAAACGTCGCCACAATAAAATGTCGCATTAGTGCACTTGTGTCGTTTTATTTAACATACTGTCAATAGTTCTACCAACATTAATACAAAATTCGCCGTGAAATCTGTACCATCACTGCAGAATGACTCGTCTGATCGGCTTCAAATTTTCACCATTGGTTGGATGCCAATTTACCAATTTACTATATTTTATCAAATTGGATAAAAATAAAAACAGAAAACCTTACAGGATTGTAGAGAAGTTTAAATAGAATGTATATACAAAAAGAACACTACAAAAAAAAAAAACTATGTTTTATGGCGTTTTTAAGTTTAACAAGGGGAGACTTGCCTATTTTAGCGAACATTTTCAGCAACATTTTCGTTTGAGCTCTCACAAATTTTCGTTTATTTCTGGAGATCGCCGGTGTAATGTACCCCGGGGAAAATTCATGGGACTATCTACATGCGGGGGTGACTTATGTACACTGCTACACAGGTCATTTCCAGTTTGTTGTCTCCGTGTGATAGTTGGAGACAGTCTCCTCTGATCGCCTTCAAAAGTTCGACACTGGCGTATCCGCTTAGTTGGATATATAATGGAGTATTTAACAAACATTATCTCTCAGTCCTCAGCAGGATTATTTACGCAGCCAAACTCTGGAGTCTGGCGTCGTGGATAAAGTACTGTGTACTCTGATGCCGTGTTTGCAGGTTCGAATCCTGCTGTGGACAGAGTAGATAATGTTTGTAAATAATTTTGCCCGTTTGCGAATTGTTAAGCACAATGGAGTATGTTTAATGGAGTTTGTAAATACCATTTTGCCACTTTTAATCTTGTATTGTATTATTTTAGGTTATTTTCTTGATCTGAGGAACTGGACCTATCTTTCCCTTGCTTGAATCGATTTTGAATGCCTTTCATTCCACTGGCGCTATAAGACCCATACGGTTTTACTGTTTTTCTATGATTCAAATATAACAGTTGTGGACGGCATCAATCTTCAATGGTTGATGCATCGAATAAAATGGATGGAATATTTCATGGGTTTAGGCTGTGTAGGTACGAATTTCGTCGGCTCCTCTGCAGTACAAAAACGGACCATGCCCAGCCCGTCTTCTCAGGCAGGGTAGGTGCCAAAGCTGGAGCTTGCTACCATCTGCAGCTCGTAAGATTGCCCTTCCTGTCAGCCTCCCTGGGGCGGGGTAGATGGCAGACCAGAGAGGCCTAGCTTCTCCCTACCAGCCCCATGCTGGTGGGGAATGTGGCTAGGCCTGGGGACAGTTGGTTCCAACGATGAGGGGGTACTTGTACCTCCTCCCATGGGAGACATAGGTCTCTGATACTCCCACGACTGGGAGCCGAGGCCGGGTCGCCATCTGGAATAGACCAGGGCCGGGAGAATTCCCGGCGAATCAACACCTCCTCCACCTCCTCTGCAGTAACTGGAAGATACATCTTATGGTCGGCTTTAAACTTTTAGTATTGATGTGTCTTCCTCAGAGTAAACAATATATAAGTCAGGTTGCGCAAGTTGTCATGCGACAGTTTTGTTACTAATAATTGGTTTCTGTGAAATAACTGAAGAATGTTTCTTCTGTAGAGAAATAAGTCATTATGTTTGGTTATCCTGGCTTAAATCAACTTAATGTTCCTTATATGTGTTTATAACATCTATGTTCCCTCAAGATCAATGTTAAACATTTGTTTACGTACATAAACTTTTCTAATAACTGGTCAGTCTTGGGCAGCTTTAAAGCTAACCAAGGTCCTCTAGCCTCCGTCACCCTACTTGGAAGATCGTCACATGCAGGTTCAGATCCAACCTACCCAGCATTCTCCACCTGACCCAGCATTCTCCACCTGACCCAGCATTCTCCACCTGACCCAGCATTCTCCACCTGACCCAGCATTCTCCACCTGACCCAGCATTCTCCACCTGACCCAGCATTCTCCACCTGACTCCATCCTATAAATACTCACGTACCTTTCACTCAGGTAGATGTGTTTGTGACTCGATAAAGCACACTGTGTGGGAGAAACGTTGTCAATAAATGATCACATTGCACTGCTTATGTGTTTATTTTTCCAAGATCACCCTTCCTAGTTCTGGGATCAAAACTGACCCCTACGAGTCTAGCGTTTCCCTATAATTTTACCACGGAACAAAAGGTACGAGGATGTCTAGTGAACGACGGCAACAATCCCACCAATAGGAACGTACCTTCGATAGATTCACCGCGTCACTAGTGGAGATCGGCCAATCAGAGGAGGCCTTGCATGCAGAGGCGTGACGTCACAGATGCAGCGCAGCCAATGGGAGCGCTCGCTCACCTGAGGAGAGAATTTCATATTAGTTCGTCAAGAGTCATTTTAATTCGATATATGTTTTTATACTATAAAGAATATATACTAGGAATAAGGTAAAAAGAGTTATTTACATTTACATGTATGTTAGCTAAAAAAATAAAAAAATCATTCTCCTCCCTTTCTGACGCTACATTCATTAGGTACCTTTTAGCTCTCTTCTTGAACTGGCTTATGCTATGACTGGCTTTGACATGTGCAGGCAGTCTGTTCTATTCCTTTATTGCTGTACAATAAAAGGTGTTTGAAGCCTGGCCACTGAGTGTGGGTACTACAAAGTTGTGCTCTCTCCCCCTAGTACTATGACTGCTTTGGTTCCCAGCCTTGACAAAATTGGCAGCAAGATATTCTGGACACTGTTTACGAGCATTTTATAAACTTGATTCAATTTAAGTTGTTTTACTCTGTCTTCAATATTCAACATATCTAATTGTTGTAATTCATCCAGGCCTACATGTTCTCTTGGTCCCAGGTCCAGGATGAATCTTGCGTGTGCCTGTGTATGTACATGTGACATTGCATGTACGTGTAACTATGCCTGCATGTGTACCTCTGAATGTACGTACGTGTACAGTTGACCAAATGGAAAGTGAAACGAATTAGAGCCAATGGAGACATGTGGTAACTCCTCCAAGTAGAAAACTTGTAGCCACCAGTGGTGTAACAGAGGCTGTGATTGGTAGATGCAGCCTCCAGTGTTGTAAAAGAGGCTGTGATTGGTAGATGAGTTGTTGATTTCTGTGTATAAGTGAGTAGAGGGTGGGGAGAAAGCCTTCTGCTTTACTATCCTCACTTCAGCTCTCTAGACTGAAATTTTTTCCTCAATAGTTCACGTCATTATACAATGTATGGTCTGTCATCCATGTTATATCCATCCTTCCATCTATCCACTCACTAACTTCACCTCCAACCAACCATGCACTAATCCAGCCATCATACAATCACTATTCACAAATACATCTATCCAAAAATCAAACTAGTAATCCATCCATCCACAAACACATCTATCCAGCCTCCTATCCTTCCATTGATCCTCCATATCAACTATATTTAACCTTCAATCCAGCTATCAATCCGTCTGTTCATCGATCAGTCTATCCAATAATCCAATTATCCATCCACCAGTCCATCTATCAACCCAATGATCCACTTATCCATCCACCGGTTCATCTGCCCATCCAATAATCCACCTATCCATCCACCAGTCCATGTATCCATCCACCAGTCCGTCTATCCATCCACCAGTCCGACTATCCATCCACCAGTCCGTCTATCCATCAACCAGTCCGACTATCCATCCACCAGTCCGTCTATCCATCCAATAATCCACTTTTCCATATTGATGAAAACGTCTGCATAAGACGAAACTTTTTGAAAATTAAAAAAGAATGAAATTCTTTATGAGCTACAAGAAGAGAGAGAGAGAGAGAGAGAGAGAGAGAGAGAGAGAGAGAGAGAGAGAGAGAGAGAGAGAGAAGAGAGAGAGAGAGAGAAAACTGATAAAGTGAGAGGGAGATAAAAGTTGAGAGGGAGATTGAGAGTGAATAAGAGGGATAATAAAGGAAGGTATGGGATAATGGAGTGTATCAGAGGAGATAGAAAAACAATGATAGTGAGAAGAGTGAGTGGAAGGGAATGATAGAATTTGATGGAAGAGTAAGACGGAGGAGTGGAAAGGAGGGAAGTAGGGAACAAGTGACAGAAGGATAGATGGAGGGAGGGAGGGAAAAGAAGAGAGGGAAGGAGGGAGGGAAGACTAAGTAGAAGGGAAGCGTTGGATGGAAGGAGGTAAGGAAAGAGGAAAGGATGGATGGAAGAAGGGATTAAGGGAAGAAGGGAGGGAGGAAGGGAGGGAGGAAGGGATGAATGGATTAATGGAGAGAGGGAGAAAAGGAGGGATGGATTAAGGGAAAGAGGGATGGAGTAATGGAGGGATGGATGGAGGGAAGGAATGAGTAATGGAGAGAGGGAGGAACGGAGGGATGGAGTAAAAGAGGGAGGGAGGAAGGGAGTGAGGGAGTAATGGAAGGAGGGAGGGAGTAATGGAGAGAGGAATTGAGTAATGGAGGGAGGGAGGGGTGGAGTAATGGAGGGAGGAATTGAGTAATGGAGAGAGGGAGTAATGGAGAAAGGGAGGAAAGGAGGGATGGAGTAATGGAGGGAGGAATTTAGTAATGGAGGGAGGGATGGAGTAATGGAGGGATGTCGTGCCGATTAGGTAAAACTTGCGATTTTGGCTTAAATAGCAACGCTCTTCTTGCCATATAAGACAAGCGAAAATTTGTGTATGCAATAATTTCGCAAAAATCATTCTGAACCTAACGAAAAAAATATATTTCATTGTGTTTGTTTATTATTAAATTATCGTAAACGTATCTAAAATATATTAAGTTGGGTTAGGCTAAATTAAATTGCGCTTGTTATAATAAGGTTAGGTAAGTTTTCAAAGTTTCTCTTGGTACAAAATTATAATTTTTTACATTAATATAAATGAAAAAAATATATCTTTGAACGTATAAGAGAAAATTTTAGAAAGGACTTAATTTTAAATGAGTTCTTGCTAATTGACCAATTTTACCTATTCGGCACGACAATATATATAAACGTGTTTGTGTGTTTGTGTAGTGTGTGTGTGTGTGTGTGTGTGTGGACACAGAAGACGTAAGTGTTGGTAGTGCCAAGTATTGCTCGTCCACATATAAGTCTCTCTCATCACACAGTCATAGAGACTACAGTTATCACCTCATTACTTCTTATCATCTTACGAGAGAAAATGAGTTTCTCAGTCCTTCGTCAGCCACTAATGTAACTTGTGATTGTCTGGTCGATTGTTATGAAGGCAGCCGCCACCTGGTGCAGTGTTCTCGCAGTATTCAAGCGGATCGCACAGTGTAATCACTACCCTGAGTAAAGCACAGTGTAATCACTACCCTGGGTAAAGCACAGTGTAATCACTACCCTGGGTAAAGCACAGTGTAATCACTACCCTGGGTAAAGCACAGTGTAATCACTACCCTGGGTAAAGCACAGTGTAATCACTACCCTGAGTAAAGCACAGTGTAATCACTACCCTGAGTAAGCACAGTGTAATCACTACCTGGGTAAAGCTCAGTGTAATCACTACCCTGGGTAAAGCACAGTGTAATCACTACCCTGGGTAAAGCACAGTGTAATCACTACCCTGGGTAAAGCACAGTGTAATCCCTACCCTGGGTAAAGCACAGTGTAATCACTACCCTGGGTAAAGCACAGTGTAATCACTACCCTGGGTAAAGCTCAGTGTAATCACTACCCTGGGTAAAGCTCAGTGTAATCACTACCCTGGGTAAAGCACAGTGTAATCACTACCCTGGGTAAAGCACAGTGTAATCACTACCCTGGGTAAAGCACAGTGTAATCACTACCCTGGGTAAAGCACAGTGTAATCACTACCCTGGGTAAAACACAGTGTAATCCCTACCCTGGGTAAAGCACAGTGTAATCACTACCCTGGGTAAAGCACAGTGTAATCACTACCCTGGGTAAAGCTCAGTGTAATCACTACCCTGGGTAAAGCACAGTGTAATCACTACCCTGGGTAAAGCACAGTTTAATCACTACCCTGGGTAAAGCCCAGTGTAATCACTACCCTGGGTAAAGCTAAGGTTTGTTTTTTTTTCTTATTCCTGAGAGGTGTTTTCGTAATTCATTTTCTCAGAAGCACAGAGACGCAACTCACCTGCTGCTCCAAACTTTCACTATCAAATTAGTCAAGAATAATTGCTGGCTCTAGCGAACACTGTGTGTGTTGTGTGTGTGTGTGTGTGTGTGTGTGTGTGTGTGTGTGTGTGTGTGTATGTGTATGTGTGTACTTACCCATTTGTAGTTGCAGGGGTCGAGTAATAGCTCCTGGCCACGCCTCTTTGCTGGTCGCTACTAGGTCCATTCTCTCCGTGCTCCATGAGCTTTGTCGTATCTCTTCTTAAAGTTATGTATGGATTCTGTCTACACTACATCACTCTCTAGATTGTTCCACTTCCTGACAACTCTGTAACTGAATAAATACTTCCTAACATCCATGTGACTCATCTGAGTTTTCAACCACCACTTGCAACCCCTTGTTGCTGTGTCCCATCTCTGAAACATCATGTCCCTATCCAC
This sequence comes from Cherax destructor, assembly GCA_009830355.1. Taxonomy (NCBI): domain Eukaryota; kingdom Metazoa; phylum Arthropoda; class Malacostraca; order Decapoda; family Parastacidae; genus Cherax; species Cherax destructor. Next base: position 174,474 of record WNWK01001901.1, on the reverse strand, counting down.
TCTGTCAATTCCTCTCAGTATTTTATATGTCGTTATCATGTCGCCCCTATCCCTCCTGTCCTCCAATGTCGCCGGGTTGATTTTCCTTAACTTTTCCTCACAGGATGTACCACTTACCTCCGGGACTAGTCTTGTTGCAAACCTTTGCACTTTCTTTAATTTCTTGACGTGCTTGACCAGGTGTGGGTTCCAAACTGGTGCTGCATACTCCAATATGCGCCTGACATACACGGTGTACCGAGTCTTGAATGATTCCTTACTCAGGAGTAAGGTGTCGAAATGTAATTCTTAGGTTTCCCAGGTGCCCATATACTGTAGCAGTTATTGGTTAATGTATACCTCAGATCATTTTCCTTGAGTGAAGTTTGCATATATTCTGCAGTCTCTTTCACCTTCTCCAATCTTCATGACTTTCAGTTTGGTGGGGTTAAACTCAAAGAGCCAGTTATTGGTCCAGGCTTACAGCCTGTCCAGATCTCTTTGTAGTCCTATCTGATCCTCATCCACTTGAATTCTTCGCATTTAACTTCACATCGTCTGCAAACAGGAACATCTCTGAATCTATCCCTTTCGTCATGTCATTCACCAGAAACAGCACCGGCCCTAGAACTGACCCTTGTGGAACTCCCCTCGTTACAGGCGTCTACTCTGACACCTCATTCCGTATCATCTCGTTGTATCCTTCATGTCGGGTATTCTTTGATCCATTGCAGTGCCTCTCCTGTTATTCCTGCCTGCTCCTCTAGCTTTTGCACTAATCTCTTGTGGGGAACTGTGTCGAAGGCCTTTTTGCAGTCCAAGAAACTGCAGTCTACCCACCCGTCTCTCTCTTGTCTTACATCAGTCACCGTGTAAAACTCCAGTAGGTTTGTGACACAGGCTGTCCCTTCCCTGAAACAGTGCTGATTATTGTTAGTAAGCTCATTTTTTCTAGGGGCTCCCACAACTCTTCTGATAATTTTCTCCGTGACTTTTCATACTACGCATGTCAGTGACATTGTTCTGTAGTTTAATGCCACCTGCCTGTCTCCTTTCTTAATGATTGGGACTACATTTGTCGTCTTCCACACCTCAGGTAGTCGCCCTGTTTCTATAGATGTGTTTGAAGATTGTTGTTAGTAGCACACACAGCGCCTCTGCTCCCTCAGGACCCACGGAGAGATGTCAGCTTCCACCGCCTCTGAGTTATCTAGCTCACTTAACAGCCTCTTCACCTCCTCCTCTGTTGTATGTAATGTGTCCACCACTTGGTGTACCTTTCTATCCAGGTTTGCTGGAGTCCCTTCTGTCTCCACTGAAAACACTTCCCTGAATCTCGTGTTGAGTTCTTCACATCCTCCTCGGTGGTTTCTTGTGATCTCCCCTCCGTCCTTCCTTCCATCTCATTACCTGATCCTTGACAGTTGTTTTCCTCCTGATGTGGCTGTACAACAGTTTTGAGTCAGATTGGTTTTTGATGATATAATATTATTGTCGCATTGCCACTGGACCTCCCTCTTTATTCATCTATGTATGTATGTATGTATGTGTGTGTGTGTGTTTTGGTGTGTGTTTGTGTTTCTGTATTCACCTAATTATATTCACCCTACATATGCCTCTGGGGGGAACACTTGTGCTCTAGCAGTTGGGATATGCATCTGTAATTCGAGTAAACTGCATTTTCTTGATGTGTTATATCTGCTCTGAGTGCAAGTGTTGCACTGGTCTCCACTACATACCTTGTAAGTGTTGCACTGGTCTTCACTACATACCTTGCAAGTGTTGCACTGGTCTTCACTACATACCTTGTAAGTGTTGCACTGGTCTTCACTACATACCTTGCAAGTGTTGCATTGGTCTCCACTACATACCTTGCAAGTGTTGCACTGGTCTTCACTACATTCCTTGCAAGTGTTGCACTGGTCTCCACTACATTCCTTGCAAGTGTTGCACTGGTCTCTACTACATTCCTTGCAAGTGTTGCACTGGTCTCTA
>WNWK01001901.1:132500-167500 GCA_009830355.1 Cherax destructor | reverse complement strand
TGCAACATTAACACCCCTCCTTCAGAGTGCAGACACTGTACTTCCCATCTCCAGGACTCAAGTCCGCCCTGCCGGTTTCCCTGAATCCCTACATAAATGTTACTTTGCTCACACTCCAACAGCTCGTCAAGTCCTAAAAACCATTTGTCTCCATTCACTCCTATCAAATACGCTCACACATGCTTGCTGGAAGTCCAAGCCCCTCGCACACAAAACCTCCTTTACCCCCTCCCTCCAACCTTTCCTAGGCCGACCCCTACCCCGCTGTTACAAAACTCGTCCTCTTAAAACTTCTCCCGAGGATGGTAGAGAGTTAAGGTAATGTATTCTCGTTTAACAGTTGTCCTGTTTACGGTTTCGTAACAAGAAATTGTAATAATTCGGGATTGCAAAATAAATAACTAAAATTTAAAATCTTTACTATTAAAGTGGTTTGGCAGAGTATATACGTATATAAAGATACGATATTTGACATAAATAAGGAGTTTAACTCTTACACTTCTCTTGATACGTACATTATATATATATATATATATATATATATATATATATATATATATATATAAAACTTCATTAACTATAAAGAGCTATTTCTACCAGCATTTTAACATTAATAAATGAACCTTATAAGTTGGGACTTTGTAGAATCTTTACTAATTATCTCAACCACAAGATAACCTACGATGGTTACCAAGACTTATTCAGTAAGCTGAACCATTAATTCACCAGAGTATTGAGAACTCGAAAGTGACAGACTTAATAAAGGAAATCAACCACCGGAGAGAGAACTTGATATGTCTCCCATGAGAGGTCAGCGAGTAGCTGCCTGAGGTCAACCCCCAAACATTGGTTGTGATGACGTTGACTCACAGTTGTGCGGCAGACACAGGCAGGTAAACCAGTGAGCCAAACATTTATCCTTGTGGAGAGTCAACCACAACTCTCAAACATAAAATATAAATGTTGCATCCTACCTAAGACATAGCTAAATCAAATAATAGTATAAAGTAAGATATTTTAATTTTAGCTAATAACGGAAATATCTCCAAACTACAATTATGAATATAAAATATACACAATATTAAAAATACATTTTTTTAAATAAAACAGATTAGTTCAGTGTTCGCAACACCCGCCTTCCCTACACTACAGATTTATACACTCTCGAAGTCATTCTATTTCGTTCCATCCTCTCTACAAGTCCAAACCATCTCAATAACTCCTCCTCAGCCCTCTGGATAATTGTTTTGGTAATCCCGCACCTCCTCCTAATCTCCAAACTACGGATTCTCTGCATTATATTCACACCACACATTGCCCTCAGACATGACATCGCCACTGCCTCCAGTCTTCACAACCCATGCCTCACACCCATACTAGAGCGTTGGTATAACTATACTCTCATACATTCCCCTCTTTACTTTCATGGATAAAGTTCTTTGTCTCCACAAACTCCTCAGTGCACCACTCACCTTTTTTCCCCTCGTCAATTCTATGATTCACTTCATCTTTCATACACCCATCTGCTGACACGTCCACTCCCAAATATCTGAATACATTCACCTCCTCCATACTCTCTCCCTCCAATCTGATATCCAATCTTCCGTTACGTAATTTTTTGGTTATCTACATTACCTTACTCTTTCCTATATTCACTTTTAATTTCCGTCTTTTACATACCCTACCAAACTCATCAACCAACCTCTGCAACTTCTATTCAGAATCTCCCAAAAGCACAGTGTCATCAGCAAAGAGCAACTGTGACAACTCCCACTTTGTGTTAGATTCTTTATCTTTTAACACCACACCTCTTGCCAACACCCAAGCATTCACTTCTCTTACAACTCCATCTATAAATATGTTGAATCACCATGGTGACATCACACATCCCTGTCTAAGGCCTACTTTTACTGGGAAATAATCTCCCTCTCTCCTACACACTTTAACCTGAGCCTCACTATCCTCGTAAAGACTCTTCACTGCTTTCAATAACCTACCTCCTATTCCATACATTTGCAACATCTGGCACATTGCCCCCTATCCACCCTATTATACGCCTTTTCCACATCAATAAATGCTACAAAAACCTCTTTACCCTTATCTAAATACTGTACACCTCTATGTTTCACTGTAAACACTTACTCTACACACCCCCTACCCTTCCTAAAGCCTCCTTGTTCATTTGCTCTCCTGCTCTCCGTCTTACTCTTAATTCTTTCAGTAATAACTCTACCATACACTTTACCAGGTATATATATATAAATATATATATATATATATATATATATATATATATATATATATATATATATATATATATATATATATATATATATATATATATATATATATTGTCGTGCCGATTAGGTAAAACTGGTCAATTAGCAAGAACTCATCTAAAATTAAGTCCTTTCTAAAATTTTCTCTTATACGTTTAAAGATATATTTTTGCATTTATGTTAATGTAAGAATTTATAATTTTGTACCAAGAGAAACTTTGAAAACCTACCTAACCTTATTACAACAAGCGCAATTTAATTTAGCCTAACCCAACTAAATATATTTTAGATACGTTAAAATTAATTTAATAATAAACAAACACAATGAAATATTTTTTTTTCGTTATGTTCAGAATGATTTTGGCGAAATTATTGCATACACAAATTTTCACTTGTCCTATATGGCAAGAAGAGCGTTGCTATTTAAGCCAAAATCGCAAGTTTTACCTAATCGGACTACAATATATATATATATATATATATATATATATATATATATATATATATATATATACGTATATATATATATATATAATATATATAGTATATATATATATATATATATATATATATATATATATATATATATATATATATATATATATATATATATATATATATATATATATATATGAACAGCAATCTTTTTAGATATAAGGAGAAACAACCAGATCAAAGAAAGAGACAAACGGTGGAAATGGTACAGAGGGGACAGATGGGCAGCACAGTGGGACATGCCAAGACAGGCACCAGCTCATCAGGGCCGTATGAGCAATCAAAGTCAGTACTGGAGAAACCAGGGGTATGGGCACCAGGGGCCATACCAGGTAGGACATCACCAGTGGTACTAACGAAACACAAAGAAAGACCAAACATCCCAAATGATAACTCCTGCTTCATATTTGCAAATATTCAGGGTCTGAAATCAAATAAACATGACAAAGTTAGTTATGTTAGTGGACTCCTATCAGAAGCGAATGCCATGTTTGGAGCATTTACAGAAACACATACAAGGGATGTTTTGGACCGAGAGATTAAGATAGAAAACTATAACATGTATATATGTGATATAATTAATAGGTCACAGGGAGGAGTAGGACTCTATGTAAAAGATACTCTCTGTTGCACAGAAGTGTTGAACGCTACGAATGATATAGTAGAAATCCTCGGCATTAAAGTGGAAAATAAGAATCTAGTAATTGTCCTAGTATACAAACCACCATCAGCAACTGCGGAGGAATTCACAGAGCAGTTAAGGAAGAAAGATAGCTATCTGGATAGGCTAGAGAATCCCACCCCAAATATTTTACTCCTTGGAGATCTTAATCTCCCCCATGTAAAATGGAAGATTTATATTATTTTATTAACACATCGGCCGATTCCCACCAAGGCAGGGTGGCCCGAAAAAGAAAAACTTTCATCATCATTCACTCCATCACTGTCTTGCCAGAGGGGTGCTTTACACTACAGTTATAAAACTGCAACATTAACACCCCTCCTTCAGAGTGCAGATACTGTACTTCCCATCTCCAGGACTCAAGTCCGGCCTGCAGGTTTCCCTAAATCCCTTCATAAATGTTACTTTGCTCACACTCCAACAGCACGTCAAGTATTAAAAAACATTTGTCTCCATTCACTCCTATCAAATACGCTCACACATGCTTGCTGGAAGTCCAAGCCCCTCGCACACAAAACTTCCTTTACCCCTCCCTCCAACCTTTCCTAGGCCGACCCCTACCCCGCCTTCCCTCCACTACAGATTTATACACCTCGAAGTTATTCTGTCTCGTTCCATTCTCTCTACATGTCCGAACCACCTCAACAACCCCTCCTCAGCTCTCTGGATAATAGTTTTGGTAATCCCGCACCTCCTCCTAATTTCCAAACTCCGAATTCTCTGCATTATATTCACACCACACATTGACCTCAGACATGACATCTCCACTGCCTCCAGCCTTCTCCTCGTTGCAACATTCATCACCCATGCTTCACACCCATATAAGAGTGTTGGTATAACTATACTCTCATACATTCCCTTCTTTACTTCCATGGACAAAGTTCTTTGTCTCAACAGACTCCGAAGTGCTCCACTCACCCTTTTTCCCTCATCAATTCTATGATTCACCTCATGCTTCATAGACCCATCTGCTGACATGTCCACTCCCAAATATCTGAATACATTCACCTCCTCCATACTCTCTCCCTCCAATCTGATATCCAATCTTTCGTCACCTAATCTTTTTGTTATCCTCATCACCTTACTCTTTCCTATATTCACTTTCAATTTTCTTCTTTTACACACCCTACCAAATTCATCCACCAACCTCTGCAACTTCTCTTCAGAATCTCCCAAAAGCACAGTGTCATCAGCAAAAAGCAACTGTGACAACTCCCACTTTGTATTTAATTCTTTATCTTTTAACCCCACACCTCTTGCCAAGACCCTCGCATTCACTTCTCTTACAACCCCATCTATAAATATACTGAACAACCACGGTGACATCACACATCCTTGTCTAAGGCCCACTTTTACTGGGAAATAGTCCCCATAATGTTATACCAGAAATATCTCCTGGAAGCACCCTGGCTCAACAGGCACATACCAGGGAACTAATGAGGCTTTGTGAAAAGTATTCATTAAACCAACTGATAATTGATCCCACTAGAAATGAAAATACCCTGGATTTGATATTCACAAACAACGAGGAATTAATCAGAGACATAACAGTTACAAAAACAATATACTCTGACCATAACATCATACAAGTTCAAACGAGTATTAACTCAGGGTTAGGGAACTGCGGCACTAATGGTAGAGACGGAATGTTCAGTAAGTTTAATTTTAATAACAATAGAATTGACTGGGAAAAAATAAACCAAGAGCTATCAGACATATCATGGGAATCAGACATGAGCACCCTAAATCCCCACCAGTGACTAGAGAAGCTGAATACAGAAGCATACAAGGTATGTATGAAGCACGTACCATTGAGGAAACCCAGAAGAACATCAGATATAGAGAGAGAGCGTAGGAGATGGTACAGAAGAAGAAAAGGGTTACTGAATTGTTGAAAAACACAAATATGTTGCAACAGAGGAGAGATAGCCTTAACCGAGAGATCACTGAATTAGAGCAAAAACTTAAGATGTCATACCTAACAGAAGAAGTACAAAGGGAACAAAGAGCCATTCAGGATATAGCAAGAAACCCAAAATATTTCTATTCCTATGCAAAATCCAAGCTAAGAACTACCTGTAGAATTGGATTATTATTGAGAGGAGATTCGTATAATGACGATGAACAGGAAATGAGTGAAATCCTAAAAGAACAGTATGAGTCAGTGTTCAGCAACCCACTAAATGACAGCAAGGTAGAAAATGCAGAAATATTTTTCACTCCAGCAGAAGGCCGCGCAGACCACCTAACCGACATTAGTACAAATCCCATAGATTTCAAAAAAGAAATGGACAACATGCCCACTCACTCAGCACCTGGACCAGATTCATGGAATGCTTTATTTATAAAGAAGTGCAAAGTACCATTAGCAAGAGCCCTTACTATTCTTTGGAGAAAGAGCTTAGATCTAGGTGAAATACCGGAGGCCTTAAAGAGTGCAGACATAGCTCCTTTGCATAAGGGAGGTACTAGAGCACTAGCTAAAAACTACAGACCAGTAGCCCTAACTTCTCACATCATAAAAATCTTTGAAAGAGTGATGAGACGGCAGATTACAAACTTCATGGACCAGCACAACCAACATAACCCGAACCAGCATGGCTTTAAGCGGGACGACAGAATTACGGAGGCATTGGAAGACGACCAAAACGCAGATGTGATTTACACAGATTTTGCAAAGGCGTTTGACAAATGCGATCATGGAGTGATAGCGCACAAAATGAGGGACATAGGCATTACGGGGAAGGTAGGCAGATGGATTTTTGAGTTCCTAACACACAGAACACTAAAAGTAGTAGTGAACAGGGCAAGATCCAGCATCAGCGAGGTCAAAAGCTCAGTGCCCCAAGGTACTGTCCTGGCACCTCTGCTGTTTCTCATCCTTATAGCAGACATAGATAAAAACACCCAGCACACTTTTTGTATCATCATTTGCAGATGACACTAAAATATGCATGAAAGTTAGTACGGTAGAGGACACTGAAAAAATTCAGGAAGACATAAGCAGGGTCTTCCAATGGGCAGTGGAGAACAACATGACGTTCAATGGTGATAAGTTTCAGCTGCTTAGGTATGGAAAAAAATGAAGAACTCAAAAGGAACACTATATACAAAACGCAAGAGGGTCACCACATAGAACGAAAGGAACACGTAAAGGACTTGGGAATAATTACGTCTGCTGAGCTGTCTTTTAAAGACCATAACAAGACAAAGATCACAACAGCCAGGAAGATGACGGGGTGGGTATTGAGAACTTTCAAAACAAGGGAAATAATGGCGATGGTGACACATTTCAAATCGCTAGTGCTCCCTCACTTAGAATACTGCTCAGTGCTGACGGCCCCGTTCAGGGCAGGAGAAATATCAGAGCTGGAACAAATTCAGAGATCGTTTACGGCTCACATTGAGCCATTGAAACATCTAAATTATTGGGAACGCCTTCAAGTCTTGAACATGTACTCATTGGAACGGAGGAGAGAGAGATACATGATAATATATACCTGGAAAGTCCTTGAGGGCCTGGTCCCAAATCTGCACACTGCCATAACAACATACTGGAGTGAGAGATATGGGAGAAAGTGTAAAATAAACCCAGTGAGGAGCAGGGGTGCGGTGGGGACAATACGGGAGCACTGTATTAACATCCGGGGTCCCAGACTATTCAACATCTTACCAGAAGATATCCGAAACACGGCTGGAACCAGTGTAGAAGCCTTCAAGAGGAAACTGGACAAGTATCTTCACCGGGTGCCAGATCAACCAGGCTGTGATGGATATGTGGGGCAGGGGGCCTCCAGCAGCCTGGTTGACAAGGCAAGCACCAGACGAGCATGGCCCATGGCCGGGCTCAGAGAGTAGATAAACTCTCGAAACTCTTCAAAGGTAAAGGTAAAGGTGTGTGTATTTATGTCTAATTTCTCAAATTTAGCGTTAAAGATTTTGTTAAAAGAATAACATTTGCACACTGCTATATGAAGTTCTGCACGCATATGTAGCCTCTTGTCTTCTCTAATTAAAAAATAATGTCAAATTTTGTTATATTTTTGTTATGCGAATTTTTGGTCGATATTTCATCAACGCTTCAATAAACATTTTTTTTTTCAAACCATTTTATCTTTTGATCTCATAAAATTAGTAAGTGTTTAATTTTATTTTTGGCTGCGCCTGTGAAAGCCTACGTAAAATATTACGTGTTACAACATTTAGTTATTTTTATATATCATTTTGATACTATAATAATGTTTTGAATAATTACAAATAAAACTGAAAATTTTAACAATGTCATATTATTTACAAACCTTGTCTCTACGTCCACAGCAGGACTCGAACCTGCAAACTCTGTATCAGAGTAACCAGTACTTTACCACGGAGCTAGTTACTCTGATACAGAGTTTGCAGGTTCGAGTCCTCTGTGACTGTAGACAATGTTTATATATATATATATATATATATATATATATATATATATATATGTGTGTGTGTGTGTGTGTGTGTGTGTGTGTGTGTGTGTGTGTGTGTGTGTGTGTGTGTGTACGTTTCCCTTCTTGAACGAGATAATTTCTAGGTTGTGATACAGAACTGAAGCAGATAAAGAGAATTAAAGTGAGAGGAAAGGGATAGAGTATAGGAAAGCGGATGAAAGAGAGGGTGATGGAGGAAAGGGAGGAGATAGAGGAGAGAGAGAGAGGGGATGGAGGAGAGAGAGAGGGGATAAAGGAAATGGAGGGACTGTACGAGAGAGAGGGGGGTTTAGAAGAGGAAAGGATTGTAGGAGAGGGAGGGAATATAGGGGAGGGAGGGGATGAAGGGGATGCAGAGGAGGGGATGTAGGAGGAGGAAGGGGAATGAGGGGAAGTATAATGCCTCAAAACTTGTGCTCGTTAAATATAACCAGTATGGATTAATATCCAGTCTCAAGCGTCTCCTTTACTGCTCTCTATTACGTCTTCTATATTACATACTCAATATTATGTGCTGTCTATTATGTACTTTATATTCTATATTATATACTCTATAAGTTTACTCATGTAATAAATTAAAAAAAATAGAACCCTGCATCATTTTCATTATCATCATCATCGTCGTCATCCTCATCATCATCATGACGAAGTCATCACCTAACAGATACCTACGTCAGGAGCCCCCACGCGTCAGGAGACACTTTCCCGCGTCAGGAGACACCTTACTGCGTCAAGGGACACCTGCCTGCGTCAGGAGACACCTTCCTAACGTCTGGAGATACCTTCATGCGTCAGGAGACACCCTTCCGCGTCAGGACATACCTTCCTGCGTCAGTACACACCTTCCCTGCGTCTAGAGACACCTTCCCTGCTTGTAGAGGCACCTTCCTGCGTCAAGAGGCACCTTGCTGACAAAGGAGACATCACCAGTACCACCACCACCATTACCACCACTACTACCACCACCATCACCGCCGTTACCAACACCACCACCACTACCACCACCACCGTTACCACCACCACCGTTACCACCACCACCACCACCGTTACCACCACCACCACCACCGTTACCACCACCACCACCACCGTTACCACCACCACCACCGTTACCACCACCACCACCGTTACCACCGCCACCACCGTTACCACCGCCACCAGTCCATCAATCTTCACTGATAGACTGAACACATCGACTCGAGGCTGAGGGACTGATTACCTCAAACTCCTCCTCATATTCCCCCATTCTCTGCAGTGGACTGAAGAAGCCACTGGCGGGCGAAACGTTTCCAGAATAAAGATAACCAGATGTTGTACAAGTGTCTCATTTATTAACTCGGCTTTTCTCTAAATCATTTATTCATTTCCGTTTATTATTATTCATGAAAACTGACATAGAAAATAACTCCCCTGCGTAGGCAGCAATTTAATACATAAGCTGTCTTATTAAGCCTTTTTAAATAGTGATTTTATTTTGGTCAGTGCATTTGAAAGAGCAAATGGAAAATTGAGTAGAGCGTGGAAGGGTCTTAATAGCACACGCCACTCAATTCTGGATACACTTTTCTAAATAAATATACCAGAGAAATTCACAATGGAGGATATATTGGATGTTAGTGGATCTGCTCGCGTCTGCTGGGTACAAGTCAGATGCACAAACCTCAAGAGTAAGTCTATAAAGAACGACTTGTAAAACTACATGATAAAAATTTCGTAAATCACGTAAGAGACGTTTAACCACTCAGAGACGTCAACCACTCAGAGACGTTAACCACTCAGAGACGTTTAACCACTCAGAGACGTTTAACCACTCAGAGACGTCAACCACTCAGAGATGTTAACCACTCAGAGACGTCAACCACTCAGAGACGTTTAACCACTCAGAGACGTCAACCACTCAGGGATGTTTACCACTCATTGACGTTAACCACTCAGAGACGTTTAACCACTCAGAGACGTCAACCACTCAGGGACGTTAACCACTCAGAGACGTTAACCACTCAGAGACGTTTAACCACTCAGAGACGTCAACCACTCAGGGACGTTAACCACTCAGAGACATTAACCACTCAGAGACGTTAATCACTTAGAGACGTTAACTACTCAGAGACGTTAACCACTCAGGGACGTTAACCACTCAGAGACGTTAACCACTCAGAGACGTCAACCACTCAGAGACGTTAACCACTCAGAGACGTCAACCACTCAGAGACGTTAACCACTCAGAGACGTTAACCACTCAGAGACGTCAACCACTCAGAGACGTTAACCACTCAGAGACGTTAACCACTCAGAGACTTCAACCACTCAGAGACGTCAATCTCTCAGAGACGTCAACCACTCAGAGACGTCAATCACTCAGAGACTTCAACAACTCAGAGACGTTAACCACTCAGAGACGTCAATCACTCAGAGACTTCAACAACTCAGAGACGTTAACCACTCAGAGACGTCAATCACTCAGAGACATTAACCACTCAGAGACGTTAACTACTCAGAGACGTTAACCACTCAGGGACGTTAACCACTCACAGACGTTAACCACTCAGAGACGTCAACCACTCAGAGACGTTAACCACTCAGAGACGTCAACCACTCAGAGACGTTAACCACTCAGAGACGTTAACCACTCAGAGACGTCAACCACTCAGAGACGTTAACCACTCAGAGACGTTAACCACTCAGAGACGTCAACCACTCAGAGACTTCAACCACTCAGAGACGTTAACCACTCAAAGACGTTAACCACTCAGAGACGCAAGACCAGCGTTAGGAAAAGTCTTATTAAGCAGGTGTGAAGCAGAGGTGAGAACCTGGCAGTGTTACCACTGGTTCTGGTGGGTTACAAGCCTACCTGCTCCCTCAGCTGCACTGGCTTGGCATGGATTCCAAGCCTTTTCATTCATTCTATGGTTTAACTAAACAAGGTATCATCTTCACGGGACACCAGACACGAGCGGATGGCAACACACATTAGTGACCCCCACACATTAGTGACCCCCACACATTAGTGACCCCCACACATTAGTGACCTCCACACATTAGTGACCCCCACACATTAGTGACCCCCACACATTAGTGACCCCCACACATTAGTGACCTCCACACATTAGTGACCTCCACACATTAGTGACCTCCACACATTAGTGATCTCCACACATTAGTGACCCCACATAGTGACCCCCACACGTTAGTGACTCCCCACATTAGTGACCTCCACACATTAGTGACCCCACACATTAGTGACCCCACACATTAGTGACCCCCACACATTAGTGACCCCCACACATTAGTGACTCCCACACATTAGTGACCTCCACACATTAGTGACCTCCACACATTAGTGACCCCCACACAGTGACCCCCACACATTAGTGACTCCCACACATTAGTGACCTCCACACATTAGTGATCCCCACACATTAGTGACCCCCACACATTAGTGACCCCACACATTAGTGACCCCACACATTAGTGATTCCCACACAGTAACCCCCACACATTAGTTACCCCGGCCCACACATTAGTGACTCCCTCACACTAGTGACCCCCACACATTAGTGACCCCCACACATTAGTGACCTCCACACATTAGTGACCCCCACACACTAGTGACCCCACACATTAGTGACCCCCACACATTAGTGACCCTCACACATTAGTGACCCCCACACATTAGTGACCCCGGCTCACACATTAGTGACCCCCCACTCACATTAGGGAGGGCCCCAATAAAAAATAACCTATAGTACTAGTTAAAATATTGATTTATAATTGATAATATATAATTAAAATCAATTCAGTAACATAAATCCTCTGACGTTTGAAACAAATAACTGCAAATATAGAATAATATTTTAACTGACAGAGACTTGTCCAGTGCGCAACACTCAACTGTGTTTCAACTACGTAATGACGTAGCTACTTAAATATTAGTTGTAGTAGTAGTTGTAGTATTAATAATAATATTTATAATACTATTTATAATAATTATAATACTTATAATATTTATGATAATAATACTTATAATATTTGTAATGCTATTTATAATAATAATAATAATAATAATAATAATAATAATAATAATAATAATAATATACCATTTATAATAATACTTATATTATAATCATAATATAATATTTATTATACGATTTATAATATTTATAATAATAATAGTAATATAATAATAATAATATTATTATTATTATTAATAATATTAATAATAATAATAATAATAATAATAATAATATTATTATTATTATTAATACTATTAATAATATTAATAATAATAATAATAATAATAATAATAATAATAATAATAATAATAATAATAATAATAGGCTTGCTTCACCTACATGCTGGGTCAGTGAAGAGGGTTCCAGTTTGCCGAGGTAATAGTCTAAATCCCTCTGCTGATACCGTGAGCTGTAGCTTGACTTCCGCGGGGTAACAATGTAGTGATCCGTGACTGGGATCAATTCGTTACTACTTGATTGTTCTTGTAATGGAAACAACTAAAAATTCATAAGCCTAGTGTTGCAGTGGAAGCAAATAAGAATTCATAGGCCTAGTGTTGCAATGGAAGCATCTAAGAATTCATGGGCCAAGTCACAGCCTAGTTCTCCAGTTATTTCCTTCTCAGTAGGTGAGGCCCCAAGACTGGCCTGATAGATATTGATGTCTTAGATAACATATCGATGTCTTACATAACGTATTGATGTCCTTCATAATGTATTGATGTCTTATATAACATATTGATGTCTTAGATAACATATTGATGTCTTAGATACCATATTGATGTTTTAGATAACATATTGATGTCTTAGATAACATATTTATGTCTTGGATAACATATTGATGTCTTAGATAACGTATTGATGTCTTACATAACGTTTTCATGTCTTTGATAACTTATAGACATGTGTAAGATAACTTGATGCTTAAGTTGACTTATTGATGTCTTACATAACGTACTGATGACATAGATAACATATTGACGTCTTAGATAACGTTCTGATGTCTTAGATAACTTAATGATGTGTAAGATAGTAGAGTGATGACTTAGATAATACCCTGATTGTTAGATAACATATTGATGTGCTAGACAACATATTGATGTGTAAGATAACATACTGATGTGTAAGATAACATACTGATGTGTAAGATAACATACTGATGTGTAAGATAACATACTGATGTGTTAGATAACATACTGATGTGTAAGATAACATACTGATGTGTAAGATAGCATACTGAAGTGTAAGATAACATAATGATGTGCTAGACAACATACTGATGTTTAAGATAACATGCTGATGTGTAAGATAACATGCTGATGTGTAAGATAACATACTGATGTGTAAGATAACATACTGATGTGTTATCTTTTACAAACTTGTTAAGGGGTAATTTGAGACAATCTTTGTATCATAAAAAAAATGTTTCTGTCTTCTCATCTTCTTCTATTGTTCCTCTTTCTAAAGTTCTCTCCTCTTTGTTCCTCTCCTCTCTCTCTCTCTCTCTCTCTCTCTCTCTCTCTCTCTCTCTCTCTCTCTCTCTCTCTCTCTCTCTCTCTCCCAGTTCTTATTCTCCATTATCTTATTTTCTCTTTATTCTTTAGCATTATTACTATTCTCGTATTTATCGTCTTTAATTTGCTGTTGCCTTCTTCATTACTATGAGGTGTGGGGTTAAAAGATAAAGAATCTAACACAAAGTGGGAGTTGTCACAGTAAAAAAGGTTAGTGGTGCACTGAGGAGTCTGTGGAGACAAAGAACTTATCCATGGAAGCAAAGAGAGGAACGTATGAGAGTATAGTTATACCAACACTCTTATATGGGTGTGAGACATGGGTTGTGAATGTTGCAACAAGGAGAAGGCTGGAGGCAGTGGAGATATCATGTCTGAGGGCAATGTGTGGTGTGAATATAATGCAGAGAATCCGTTGTTTGGAGATTAGGAGGAGGTGTGGGATTACCAAAACTATTATCCGGAGGGCAGAGGAGGGGTTATTGAGATGGTTTGGACATGTAGAGAGGAAGAAAAAATAGAATGACTTTGAGAGTGAATAAATCTGTAGTGGAGGGAAGGCGGGAGAGGGGTCGGCCTAGGAAAGGGTAGAGGGAGGGGGTAAAGGAGGTTTTGTGTGTGAGGGGCTTGGACTTCCAGCAAGCATGCTTGAGCATATTAGATAAGAGCGAATTGAGACAAATGGTTTTTAGGACTTGACGTGCTGTTGGAGTGTGGTCAAGGTAACATTTATGAAGGGATTCAGGGAAACCGGCAGTCCGGACTTGAGTCCTGGAGATAGGAAGTACAGTGTCTGCACTCTGAAGGAGGGGTGTTAATGTTGCAGTTATGTAACTGTAGTGTAGGCATGCCTCTGGCAAGACAGTGATGGAGTGAATGATGATGAAAGTTTTTCTTTTTCGGGCCACTCTGCCTTGGTGGGAGACGGCCGATGTGTTAATAAAAAAAAATGTTATTTTTTTTTTATTATTTAATTGAATTATTATTGCCAGAGGGGTGTGTGGAGTAAAGAGGTTTGATCCAAGGAATGAAGAAGCCAATCGGGGTGAAAGGTATTCCTTTGATGAACGTCCTGAACTGTACATAAATGTACGTTAGTGTACGAAAGTATATTTAAGCGTACATAAATGTACGTAAGTGTACTTAATTACTTAGAAGTGTACTTAAGTGTTGATAAGTGTTCGGAAATGTACTTAAGTGTTGATAAGTGTACGGAAGTGGACTTAAGTGTTGATAAGTGTACGGAAGTGGACTTAAGTGTTGATAAGTGTACGGAAGTGGACTTAAGTGTTGATAAGTGTACGGAAGTGTACTTAAGTGTTGATAAGTGTACGGAAGTGTACTTAAGTGTTGATAAGTGTACGGAAGTGTACTTAAGTGTTGATAAGTGTACGGAAGTGGACTTAAGTGTTGATAAGTGTACGGAAGTGTACTTAAGTGTTGATAAGTGTACGGAAGTGTACTTAAGTGTTGATAAGTGTACGGAAGTGGACTTAAGTGTTGATAAGTGTACAGAAGTGTACTTAAGTGTTGATAAGTGTACGGAAGTGGATAAATACTGAACTTTGTTTGATAATAGTATTTTCATACCACTATTGCCAGCTGTTGTCTGCTATTGCCAGCTGTTGTCTGCTATTGCCAGCTGTTGTCTGCTATTGCCAGCTGTTGTCTGCTATTGCCAGCTGTTGTCTGCTATTGCCAGCTATTACTTGCTACTGCCTAGTATTTCTTGGTATTTCCTATTTCTCGTTATTGCATTCTATTGTCTGTTATTACTTGTTATTGTCTGCTGTTATCTGCTATTGCCTAATATTGCATGCTATCGCTTGTTATCTCCAGCTATCTAATAATGTTCTCTGTTATCGCTGTTGCATCTTCTACGATACACAGATAACCCGAACACAGGAGAATGAATCTTATTACGACGTTTCGGTTCGATTTGGACCGATAACTATTTACAATAGTTAATGGGACAAGTCGGTCCGAAACGTCGTCATAACTTCCTTTCTGTGAGCGGGTTATCTGTGTATTGTTCCAGTCACGGTATTGTGAGTGTTTTGTTTTCACCGTGTGCGTGTTCTACAACTGCTGCTCCTCTCCTGTCTTCAGTATATAAGCTCCCTCTGCTCATATGCTGTTATTCTATTCAAGATTGATGGACTGACAACATCGACTCAAGATTGAGGGCCTGACAACCTCACACTCCTCCTGTTCTTCACGATTCTCCTTTGTATGGACTGATGAAGCCACTGCGTGGCGAAACGTTTCCTCGATAAAGATACCCAAGTATTGCATATGTGTCTAATTTACCAACTCGTCGGTTCTCTGAACCATTCATTCACAGTGTAAGGTCATGTGGATTAACGAAGGAGAGGATTGACCAGAGCTGTGATACAACCTGGGAGGAAAGGAACTACAAATGTCAGTAAGAGAGAGAGAGAGACAGATTGAGAGAGAGACGGAGAGACGAAGAGATAGACAGAGAGAGAACGAGATATTTGGATGTGAGCACCAAACCTATTAACACAGGTTCAACACGACACGTGCGCAAACACTAGGACATTAAAAGACCTCTCGGTCCTGGGACCTTGACCACTTTTGTCCTGATCAAGGTCCCAGGACACAAAAAAATCTCTAGCAATTATGTCCCAGTGTTTGCTATTTTTAAACCTGACAGAGAAGCACATTCACTCAGTAATATTATTAACGTTTACAAGACTAGCAAATTCTCGGATCAGCATTGAGGGAGCTTACAGAAAATACCTTCCAAACAACATACGCAGCTCATATCCGGCTCACCCTCGAGTGTTTGGTCTCTGAGTGGAGCCTCCATCTCTGATCGAGTGCGCAGACTAAGAAAGGTTCAAAAATTTGCGTTCATAGGAGATAATGAGAGAACTAAACCTGACAACCTTGTAAGAGAGAGAACTCTGGTGGGGGACATGATTACGACGTACACAGTACTAAGAGAATTTGTCATGGGAGATGAGGAGAGATTGGAACAGGTACTGTGAACAAGGTAAGTAGTGTGGAGGCTAAAGTCATGATTGAGCCAAATAAGGATGTTAGGAAGTACTTGTTTAGTCTGAGGGTGACAGAAAATGGAATGAGTTTCAGAAGAATGAGTTTTAGAGGAAGGTATGAGAGGATTCCAGCAGGTGGGACACCAGTACTGGGGTGGACCTGGCATACGGACCAAGAGCTCAGCCCTCGACCCCTTCACACACAAATTGGTGAGTAAAAGTCCGTGAGTAAGTTTATTTAGGCACAATTACACATAAGTACAGTTATCATAGTGTAAATTACCTAAGATAACCCCCAAAAAAAAGTCAAACTGACTTATTTCCATTGGGGTCCTTCTAATTTCTTAATATTTAAGCCTTAACAGTTGAAACAGCAACACACACACACACACACACACACACACACACAGCACGCACACGGTAATCCTGCTCTGCCAGTGAGAAGATCAAAGAGAAGGTATCGAGCCTGAGTCAGGTCGCGACAACATCCGACACAGCACGAATTTTCTCCTACACAACACAACGTAAATACAACTTTTGCCGAGGGGAAAAAATCAATCTTGGCACATAAAAGCCACCACAGGAAAGGCATACACTGGTTCAAGTAATAAATGCATCGGCTTATGTCTTGAAGTGCGGAAAGTACAAGAGAGGGGGAGAAATATTGTTGGAACTTCGTGCGGAAAGGCAAGGCAGGGCAGAAACATTTGAGGCTTTACAAAAGGAGCGGGGGTAGAAAATATTATTCTTAGGAACTATTATAGGATTTTTTTTTGTTGTTTGAACTTCTGTAGTCTTTGAGAAACTGGAATTGTGTGTGAGTGTGTGTATGTGTGTGTGTGTGTGTGTGTGTGTGTGTGTGTGTGTGTGTGTGTCTGTGTGTGTGTGTGTGTGTGTGTGTGTGTACTCACCTATTTGTGGTTGCAGGGGTCGAGACTCAGCTCCTGGCCCCGCCTCTTCACTGATCGCTACTAGGTCCTCTCTCTCCCTGCTCCATGAGGCTTATCATACCTCGTCTTAAAGCTATGTATGGTTCCTGCCTCCGCTATATCACTTGCTAGACTATTCCACTTCCTGACAACTCTATGACTGAAGAAATACTTCCTAACATCTCTTTGACTCGTCTGAGTCTTCAACTTCCAATTGTGACCTCTTGTTTTTGTGTACCCTCTCTGGAACATCCTGTCTCTGTCCACCTTATTTATTCCACGCAGTATTTTGTATGTCGTTGTCATGTCTTCCCTAACCCTCCTGTCCTCCAGTGTCGTCAGGCCGATTTCCCTTAACCTTTCTTCGTAGGACATTTCCCTTAGCTCTGGAACTAGCCTTGTCGCAAACCTTTGCACTTTCTCTAATTTCTTGACGTGCTTGACAAGGTGTGGGTTCCAAACTGGTGCTGCATACTCCAGTATGGGCCTGACGTACACGGTGTACAGAGTCTTGAACGATTCCTTTCTGAGGTATCGGAACGCTATTCTCAAGTTTGCCAGGCGCCCATATGCTGCAGCAGTTATCTAGCTGATGTGTATTTGCGATGTGCTTTGGCCACCTAGCCTATACTTTGTCTGCGGTCTTCTTGCCCTTACCCGATCTTCATGACTTTGCCTTTGGTGGGGTTAAATTCGAGGAGCCAGTTACTGGACCACGTGTCCAGCCTGTTCAGGTCTCTTTGTAGTCCTGCCTGATCCTCATCTGATTTAATTCTCCTCATTAACTTCACATCATCTGTGAACAGGGACACTTCTGAGTCTATCCCTTCCATCATGTCATTCACATATACCAAAAATAGCACTGTGTGTGTACTCACCTAATTGTGGTTGCAGGGGTCGAGACTGAGCTCCTGGCCCCGCCTCTTCGCTGTCCGCTACTGGGTCTCTGCTCTCCCTGCTCCATGAGCTTTATCATACCTTGTCTTTAAACTATGTATGGTTCCCGCCTCCACTATATCGTTCGCTAGACTATTCCACTTCCTAACTACTCTATGGCTGAAGAAGTGCTTCCTAACATCCCTTTGACTCATCTGAGTCTTCAGCTTCCAGTTGTGTCCCCTTGTTTCTGTGTTCCCTCACTGGAACATCCTGTCACTATCTACCTTGTCAATTCCCCGCAGTATTTTGTATGTCGTTATCATGTCTCCTCTAACCCTTCTGTCCTCCAGTGTTGTTAGTCCTATTTCCCTCATCCTTTCTTCATAGGGCAGTCCCCTGAGTTGTGGAACTAGCCTTGTCGCAAACCTTTGCACTTTCTCTAATTTCTTGACATGCTTGACCAGGTGTGGGTTCCAGACTGGTGCTGCATACTCTAGTATGGGCCTGACGTACACGGTGTACAGTGTCTTGAACGATTCCTTGTTAAGGTAACGGAACGCTAATCTTAGGTTTGCCAGTGGCCCATATGCTGCCGCGGTTATCTGGTTGATGTGTGTGTGTGTGTGTGTGTGTGTGTGTGTATGTGTGTGTGTGTGTGAGTGTGTGTGTGCGTGTGTGTGTCCGAATGTATGAGTGTGTGTATGTGTGTATGTACTCGCCTATATGTGGTTGCAGGGGTAGAGTCTCAGCTCTTGGCCTGACCTCTCAACTTGCCCCTTGCCAGATTCTCCTCCTAGCCTCTTGGGCCCTATCGTACTTTCTTGGGAAACTTTGTAAGTAATGTTTCGTCCACCTGGTGGCCGAGGTAATCCCACTTCAGTATCACTCATACACTGATAAAATGCTTCTTGACATTCCTGTGACTGTCTCTAACTTCTCTAACTTCCAGCTGAGCTCCTGAGAACTTGTCTCTCAAACACTGTACCCCTGTCTACCCTATCAATTTTTCTGAGTATTTTGTATGTTGTATGGAGGGCTCTGAGTGCCTAGAATATTGCCTATGGCAGTATACTAGGCACTAGATTCACACCTGTCTTTCTATCCCTCGAGTCTGTATTCCATGTCCGGTGTTCTGGTCTTTTCCCCAGTCTTCATAGTTGGGGGCTGAATTTAAGCAGTGTCTTACCAATCCTGCAATTTACCCTGATTCGTTTGCAACCTTTCCCCGTCTTCATCTCTGTATTTTCCTGATATACCATGGAGTTAATTCCTTGAAGCTGCAACTTTTCTCCAGGCTGAGGGACTGACAACCTCAAACTATTCTTACAAGGTTGACGGACTGATTACATCATCTCTACCTCGTTCGTTTTGCTGCCTTCAATCCATTCTCTGTATTTGACTGAAGAAGCCTACTGCGTAGGTGAAGCGTTTCAAAAATTAAGATTCCCATTTGTCGTACGTGTGTCTTGCTTATCAACTTGTCCGTATTTTATACAACTTTCAACATTTTCCTGATTAATTTTACATCATCAATAAACAGGTATACATCCCACTCAATCCCATCCGGTGTATCATTGATGTAAGCCAGAAACAGTGCCGATACTAGAACGTCATGGGTTTTCTCTCACCATGAGGCGGGCATGGGTTCGAATCCTTGGCTAGTCGCAATGTTGTTATTGATCAATACCACTTGTTCGTGGTCACAATAATGTATATATATATATATATATATATATATATATATATACATGTGTATACATCATTAACCTCCCGTGCCAGAAATTCCTGATCAAATTGTATTTGCAAATGTCTTTCGATTCAGTCAAGAGGGACGTTGTACTTGCAATTATTCATGACGAGTTTCCTGCACTTCATCTATTTATCCATTCTTGCTACAACAGTGACTCAAAATTTCTCTTTGGAGAGCACGAACTTGGCTGACGTGAAGGTGTCCAGTAAGGTCGCCTTCTAGCTCCTCTCCTTTTCTGTCTGGTTATGGAACAAGTCCACCGAGGACCTAACCAGTGAGTTCAAAATTAGGTTCTTGGACTGATCACTGAACAACCGGAAAATATGCGCCTCTCTCTAAAAGTTTAAAAAAATGCGATCTGGAATACTCCAACAAACAACTTTGAGAAAATTACAGACATCCTGCAAGGAGTCAAAGTCGTAGGTCCTAGTGTTTGTACTCTCATTTGGTGCCCCAACTTGGGTCTAATGATTTTGGCGAGATTTTAGAAAAAATATCTCTGACCACAGGTGGATGGATCATTGACACTGATGCCAACGGTGCCTTCTGTCTCCTCAACAGATGCCTATCCCTACCTAACCTAACTTACTTTTTTACGATGCTCTCCATCCTCTGTCAGCCCAGAACTGGGAGTACAAATCCCTCAAGTCCTAAACCTTTTCCTGGACGAATCACAATGGGAACAAGCAACACTTCCAGTCAGATTAGGTAGACTGGGCACACGTACGGCCTCTCAGATTGTCCTGTCAATCTTCTTCATTGAATCCACTGAGCTGATGAAGGAAATTCTTCTTGAACTCATATGTACTCAGTTTGGCAGAGGTGGATGACTCGTGCCACTCTGGTGCCATTAGAGTGCCGGATATTCTTTCAAAATAGACAACGAGAGCAAATGACACTGATTCACAAATAACCCAGTTAGGATACATGAAAACTTATGTACCGGAAACGTATGAGAAGTTTATGAGAAATGAGAAGTTTACGGGAAATGAGAAGTTTTTAAGAAATTTATGAGAAACTCGGGAAAAGCAGATGAGAAATCAACAAGAAAGTTGTGAGAAACTAATGAGAAATTCATGAGAAACCAATAAGAAACTTGAGAAACTTATGAGAAATTTGTGAGAAACTTATGACAGACGAATGAGAAACTTATAAGATAGAATGTAGTCGAAAAATTATTTCAAACATACACATACAAAATATTTTTCTAGTTGTTTCACCAGACTATGGGACGACTCTTATAGTGTGAGATCCATGCCAGAGTGAGAAGTATTTCTCTACTGATATATATATACACTGTGAGCACCAGTGTATATACCCTTGACTGGGTGTGTGTTTCACTATGTATTCACTTAGTTATGTTTGGTTGGTGTACAGGTGATATGAAGACATAATGACCTTCACATAGTAGATAGGGTTTAACCCTGATAAACCATCCAACCATCCAAGTGGTTGTGGGTTTAGTATTTACAACATTCTCTTTGATTACCAATGCTACTTTCACGAAAATATTAATTCTGTGTCCAGAAGCATTAGTTGGAATTTTCAACCACATTACTATCAGAGGGACTATGACATTACTAACTACCAGAGTGACTATGGCATTACTAACTACCAGAGTGACTATGGCATTACTAACTACCAGAGTGACTATGGCATTACTAACTACCAGAGTGACTATGGCATTACTAACTACTAGAGTGACTATGGCATTACTAACTACTAGAGTGACTATGACATTACTAACTACCAGAGTGACTATGGCATTACTAACTACTAGAGTGACTATGACATTACTAACTACCAGAGTGACTATGGCATTACTAACTACCAGAGTGACTATGGCATTACTAACTACCAGAGTGGCTATGGCATTACTAACTACCAGAGTGACTATGGCATTACTAACTACCAGAGTGACTATGGCATTACTAACTACTAGAGTGACTATGGCATTACTAACTACCAGAGTGACTATGGCATTACTAACTACTAGAGTGACTATGGCATTACTAACTACTAGAGTGACTATGACATTACTAACTACCAGAGTGACTATGGCATTACTAACTACTAGAGTGACTATGGCATTGAGCAAAACATTGTTTTAGAACACCAGTTTGTATTAGAGTCTTCCCTAAACCCGTTCCTAAACTTTTCACCTGTTCGTGGCGTGATTGGCAGCCTGGGGAATTCAGATTTAAGTCGTCCTGAGCTCAGTTCCTGCAGTAATCCTTGATTTTCTAGACGATCAGGACGTTCAGTGAGGCAAAGGACAGACTGCGTCACTTGTAAGAGACGTTCAGTGTCTGTGTGACAAACACAGACAGACTGCGTCACTTGTAAGAGACGTTCAGTGTCTGTGTGACAAACACAGACAGACTGCGTCACGGGGAAGGGGTCAGACTGACGGGTCTTCCAGGGAACATCAACACACACTCACATACATAATCCATAAGGATGTCGGAAGGAATATAACCAATAGATGGCGCTAATAATACACATCACACTATAACTATCAATATAACCAGTAGATGGCGCAAAAAGTTAATACATACTCAGCAGGTGGCGATGAAAGTCAATATATATTTCTTAACAAGCGTTATGCACAAATTGCTGACAGCCCTTTCCAGGACTGTCATCCTACACTCGTAATGGGCAAGTCAACGTACGTCAATAGATGGCACTGATACAATCCCTAACAATACAGAAGACAGCAGCACATTTCAGCTCATGTGATTCCAGTATTCTCAGAGAAAATCCATTGACTACTGGGCGCTCCAGGAGCACTACAAAAAAGCCAATGGTAGTCACAACGTTAAATAAAATGAAAGTTGGAGGAAACAGTTTTCTGGTTGTTGTTTTCTCAGTCCAGGAGCCTCGTATGGCAACAGTGGCGGCGTCCAGAATGTAGGCAAGATGTTACACTGGCAGAGTGTTTGATGCTGTTTCTCATCTTGTCTCCTCTCTCTCTCTCTCTCTCTCTCTCTCTCTCTCTCTCTCTCTCTCTCTCTCTCTCTCTCTCTCTCTCTCTCTCTCTCTCTCTCTCTCTCTCTCTCTCTCTCTCTCTCTCTCTCTCTCTCTCTCTCTCTCTCTCTCTCTCTCTCTCTCTCTCTCTCTCTGCGTGTATATAAGATAATATGAATCTCACTTTAAGGTATATTTTAACACAGCTCTCGGTGGTTTTTTAATCAATTACCAGACTGCTTGTTAAGGCGGATATTCAAACGGGAGGAGGCTGAAATTAATCCTTGATCATACATATGCCACGAGTGTCCTCGCAACATGAAACAAGCCTAGTTCGCTAGGCTCATGTTGTTTGTAGGATCGATGGCTCAGATGGTAGGGTGACATGTACATAGCAACGCACTTCTTGCCGAATAGGGCAAGCGAAAATTTGTGTATGCAATAATTTCGCAAAAAATCATTCTGACCCTAACGAAAAAAATATATTTCCTTGTGTTTATTTATTATTAAATTATTGTGAACTTATATAAAATATATTTAGTTGGATTAAGCTAAATTAAATTGCGCTTGTTATAATAAGGTTAGGTAAGTTTCCTAAGTTTCTTTTGGTACAAAATCATTAATTTTTATATTAACATAAATGAAACAAATATATATCTTCACATGTATAAAAAAAAATTAGGACTTAATTTTAAACGAGTTCTTGCTAGATGACCAGTTTTACCTAGTCGGTACAACATATATATATATATATATATATATATATATATATATATATATATATATATATATATATATATATATATATATATATATATATATATATATATATATATATACATGGATCATCCTCCTTCGTATGTTTTCCAGAGCATTTATATCCATTCTGTAATATGGTGACCAAAACTGTGCAGCATAATCTAAATGAGGCCTAACCAAAGATATATAGAGTTGAAGAACAACCTGAGGATTCCTATTATTTATGCTTCTTCGTATAAAGCCAAGGATTCTGAGGCGTGCTTACACTACAGCTACAATACTACAACATTAACACCCCTCCTTCAGAGTGCCGGCACTGTACTTCCCATCTCCAGGAATCAAGTCCGGACTGCCGGTTTCCATGAAACCCTTCATAAATGTTACCTTGCCTACACTCCAACAGCACGTCAAGTTCTAAAAACAATTTGTCTCCATTCGCTCCTATCTAACATGCTCACTCACGCTTGCTGGAAGTCCAAGCCCCTCGCACACAAAACCTCCTTTACCCCTTCCCTCCAACCTTTTCTAGGCCGACCCCTACCCCGCCTTCCCTCCACTACAGATTTATACACTCTCGAAGTCATTTTATTTTGTTCCATCCTCTCTACATGTCCAAACCATCTCAACAACCCCTCCTCAGCGCTCTGGATAATAGTTTTGGTAATCCCACACCTCCTCCTAATCTCCAAACTACGAATTCTCTGCATTATATTGACACCACACATTGCCCTCAGACATGACATCTCCACTGCCTCCAGCCTTCTCCTTGTTGCAACATTCACAACCCATGTCTCACACTCATACAAGAGTGTTGGTATAACTATACTCTCATACATTCCCCTCTGTGCTTTCATGGATAATGTTATTTGTCTCCACAAGCTCCTCAGTGCACCACTCACCTTTTTCCCTTCGTTAGTGATACACATCTCTAGGTGTATATACACAGTGATACACATCTCTAGGTGTATGTACACAGTGATAAACATCTCTAGGTGTATGTACACAGTGATACACATATCTAGGTGTATATACACAGTGATACACATCTCTAGGTGTATGTACACAGTGATACACATCTCTAGGTGCATATACACAGTGATACACATCTCTAGGTGTATGTACAGAGAGAGAAAAATTCATTTAAGCCAAAATAAACATAACAAACGGTAATAGTAACAGCCAGCAGTTGCATATTACGTAACAAAAACAAGTACAGACTACTGGACGACAAACAAGTACAGACTACTGGACGACAAACAAGTACAGACTACTGGACCACAAACAAGTACAGACTACTGGACGACAAACAAGTACAGACTACTGGACCACAAACAAGTACAGACTACTGGACGACAAACAAGTACAGACTACTGGACGACAAACAAGTACAGACTACTGGACGACAAACAAGTACAGACTACTGGACGACAAACAAGTACAGACTACTGGACGACAAACAAGTACAGACTACTGGACGACAAACAAGTACAGACTACTGGACGACAAACAAGTACAGACTACTGGACGACAAACAAGTACAGACTACTGGACGACAAACAAGTACAGACTACTGGACGACAAACAAGTACAGACTACTGGACGACAAACAAGTACAGACTACTGGACGACAAACAAGTACAGACTACTGGACGACAAACAAGTACAGACTACTGGACCACAAACAAGTACAGACTACTGGACGACAAACAAGAGGACAAACTATTAACAAACATATTATTGATAGTTTTATTTGTCTTTATTTCTTTATTTGTCAATATTTATCGAAATTTCTTGATAATTCGCAGGTAATTTACACGTTATCAGGTGTAAGATAACATTTACACGTTACCAGAGCTAAGATAATCCCAGTTTAAGTCCTACTGTTGGTGATAAAGTCTCATTATGGGTAATAATGCACCACTGTGGCTGATAAAGCACCACTGTGGGGGATAAAGTCACATTATGGGTGATAAAGCACCACTGTGGGTGATAAAACACCACTGTGGGTGATAAAGCAGCATTGTGGGTGATAAAGCAGCACTGTGGATTTTTGATAAAGCACCACTGTGGGTGATAAAGCAGCATTGTGGGTGATAAAGCACCACTGTAGATTTTTTATAAAGGACCACTGTGGATGATAAAGCAGCATTGTGGGTGATAAAGCACCACTGTGGATGATAAAACACCAATGTGGATGATAAAGCATCACTGTGGGTGATAAAGCACCACTGTGGATGATAAAGCACTACTGTGGATGATAAAGCACCACTGTGGATAATAAAGCACCACTGTGGGTGATAAAGCACCACTGTGGATGATAAAGCACCACTGTGGATGATAAAGCACAACTGTGGATGATAAAACACCACTGTGGATGATAAAGCACTACTGTGGGTGATAAAGCACCACTGTGGGTGATAAAGCACCACTGTGGATAATAAAGCACCACTGTGGATAATAAAGCACCACTGTGGATAATAAAGCACCACTGTGGGTGATAAAGCACCACTGTGGATGATAAAGCACCACTGTGGATGATAAAGCACCACTGTGGATGATAAAGCACCACTGTGGATAATAAAGCACCACTGTGGATAATAAAGCACCACTGTGGGTGATAAAGCACCACTGTGGATGATAAAGCACCACTGTGGATAATAAAGCACCACTGTTGATAATAAAGCACCACTGTGGGTGATAAAGCACCACTGTGGATGATAAAGCACCACTGTGGATAATAAAGCACCACTGTGGATAATAAAGCACCACTGTGGATAATAAAGCACCACTGTGGGTGATAAAGCACCACTGTGGGTGATAAAGCACCACTGTGGATAATAAAGCACCACTGTGGATAATAAAGCACCACTGTGGGTGATAAAGGACCACTGTGGATGATAAAGCACCACTGTGGATGATAAAACACCACAGTAAATGATAAAGCGCAACTGTGGGTGATAAAGCACCACTGTGGATGATAAAACACCACTGTGGATGATAAAACACCACTGTGGGTGATAAAGCACCACTGTGGGTGATAAAGCACCACTGTGGATGATAAAACACCACTGTGGATGATAAAACACCACTGTGGATGATAAAACACCACTGTGGGTGATAAAGCACCACTGTGGGTGATAAAGCACCACTGTGGATGATAAAACACCACTGTGGATGATAAAACACCACTGTGGGTGATAAAGCACCACTGTGGGTGATAAAGCACCATTGTGGATGATAAAACCACTGTGGGTGATAAAACACCACTGTGGGTGATAAAGCACCACTGTGGATGATAAAACACCACTGTGGGTGATAAAACACCACTGTGGGTGATAAAACACCACTGTGGATGATAAAATGTCACTGTGGGTGATAAAGCACCACTGTGGATGATAAAACACCACTGTGGGTGATAAAACACCACTGTGGATGATAAAACACCACTGTGGATGATAAAACACCACTGTGGATGATAAAGCACCACTGTGGATGATAAAACACCACTGTGGGTGATAAAACACCACTGTGGATGATAAAGCACCACTGTGGGTGATAAAATGTCACTGTGGGTGATAAAGCACCACTGTGGATGATAAAACACCACTGTGGGTGATAAAACACCACTGTGGGTGATAAAACACCACTGTGGATGATAAAATGTCACTGTGGGTGATAAAACACCACTGTGGATGATAAAACACCACTGTGGATGATAAAACACCACTGTGGATGATAAAACACCACTGTGGATGATAAAACACCACTGTGGATGATAAAACACCACTGTGGATGATAAAACACCACTGTGGATGATAAAACACCACTGTGGATGATAAAGCAACACAATAGAAGGTACCAGCTTGAAGATACTTGTATCAAGGTACCAGCATCATTCGTGTATCATGATATCAGTATCGTGGTACCTGTATCAGACACTATTATTAAGGTACCAGCATCAAGTCGCCAGCATTAAGATACCAGCATCAAGAAACTAACATCATTGCACCAGCAGAAGGGACAATCATTAAGTTACCATAATCACGGCAGAAGCATCAAGGCACCAGTATCAAGGCACCAGCATTAAGAAGCCAGCATCAAGGCTCCATCATGAAGATGCCAGCATCAAGGTACTGGCATTAAGGCACCAGCATCAAGGCACCAGTATGAAGATGCCAGCATCAAGGCACCTCCCTCCTAGGAGTTAAGAACTACAGTGGAAACAGACTGTGGCAGGAGAAAAAACACCAAATGAGGCAGGGAAAAAAAGAGGGTCACTGGAAGGGGGAATAAAAAGTGAAGCCTTCACGCGACCATTTTTGGCTTGCCTCCGCTCCATTGGGTCGCAATATGCAAAATTCACGCATAAATAGCGCAGAGCAGAGGAAGCCATGTGTGTGTAAGGCCGTCCTACACTCCTCTATTGATGACTGTTGAGGGAGGGAGGGAGTACGACACCTCTCCACTCCGCCATTGATGTTAGGTGAGGCTGCAGTAAGGAGGGAATGAAGGAGGGCACGAACATTTCTCCACTCCACTGATTTTAATTATTAAAAATGGATACATCAGTAGTGTGTTGCTACCCTGTTTTATATAAGTTACAGAGTTGGGAAAAAATGTGTTTCCTTGTCATATTCTACCACGCAGGCTTACGCTCATACAAGGTGTTGAAATATGTCAGAATGAGCTGAGAGACTTCAGTAGTGTCATCCTGATATGGGAGACTTCAGGAGTGTCAGTCTCAGCTGGGAGACTTCAGTAAAACAATGAGAATATCGTCCAGTATTCCAGCAAGGGTTCGTCAACTACAGCAGCTTCAGAGGTTACCTTCCAGCAGAGCTGGAGTTACTATCACTTGTGAATTACCATCTCTCAGGATGACCTGTCTAATACGCAAGAGAAATGGAATTTTAATGAAAATATCTCCATCATCCCAGAGCGGTGGCGAGAGAAATTACTCACAGGAGGAAGAGGAAGGAGAGGGAGGGGGGAGAGAAATTTGTCATATTATATCTTACTGTAGATAGAAGAAAGAGAGAGAAGGGGAGTATGGAAAACACATTTGGAAGATGTAATATATCCAATAATGTAATATATATATATATATATATATATATATATATATATATATATATATATATATATATATATATATATATATATATATATATATATATATATATATATATATTTTTATATATATATATATATATATATATATATATATATATATATATATATATATATATATATATATATATATATATATATATATATATATATATATATATATATATATATATATATGCAAGACAACCACTATGAAAAAATAGACGAATTCCAAGCGCTTTCGTGACTACTCACATTATCAAGGATAATGTGAGTAGTCACAAGCTAATTCCTCTATTTTTTCATAGTAGTTGTCTTGCATATTTTGATATCACCTGTTTACTGTGATCTTTTTGCATATATATATAAAGAAGTTGGATGTCCTGGCCCTAAGCGAAACAAAGCTGAAGGGGGTAGGTGAGTTTCAGTGGGGAGAAATAAATGGGATTAAGTCAGGAGTATCTGAGAGAGTTAGAGCTAAGGAAGGGGTAGCAATAATGTTGAAGGATCAGTTATGGAAGGAGTAGAGGGAATATAAATGTATAAATTCAAGGATTATGTGGATTAAAATAAGGGTCAGATGCGAAAAGTGGGTCATAATAAGTGTGTATGCACCCGGAGAAGAGAGGAGTGTAGAGGAGAGAGAGAGATTTTGGGAGATATTAAGCGAATGTATAGGAACTTTTGAACCAAGTGAGAGAGTAATTGTGTTAGGGGACCTAAATGCTAAAGTAGGAGAAACATTTAGAGAGGGTGTGGTAGGTAAGTTTGGGGTGCCAGTGTAAATGATAATGGGAGCCCTTTGATTGAACTTTGTATAGAAAGGGGTTTAGTTATAAGTAATAAATATTTTAAGAAAAAGAGGATAAATAAGTATACAATATATGATGTAGGGCATAATGGCAGTAGTTAGTTGGACTACGTATTGGTAGATAAAAGACTGTTGAGCAGAATTCAGGATGTATATGTTTATTGAGGGGCCACAGATATATCAGATCACTTTTTATTTGTAGCTACAGTGAGAGTAAAAGGTAGATGGGATACAAGGAAAATAGAAGGAGCAAGTAAGAGAGAGGTGAAAGTTTATAAACTAAAGGAAGAGGCACTTATGGTAAGAAATAAACAACTATAGGAAGATAGATGGGCTAGTGAACATATAGGCAATGGGGTCGAAGATGTATAAGGTAGGTTTAAGAATGTAGTGTTAAACTGTTCAGCAGAAGTTTGTGGTTATAGGAAAGTGGGTGCGGGAAGGAAGAAGAGCGATTGGTGGAATAATGATGTAAAGAGAGTAGTAATAGAGAAAAAGTTAGCATATAAGAGGTTTTTACAAAGCAGAAGTGATGCAAGGAGGGAAGTATACAGAGAGAAAAAGAGAGGTTAAGAGAGTGGTGAAGCAATGTAAAAAGAGAGCAAATGAGAGATTGGGTGAGATGTAATCAACAGATTTTGTTGAAAATAAGAAAAAATTATGGAGTGAGATTAATAAGTTGAGGAAGCCTAGGAACGAATGAATTTGACATTTAAAAATAGGAGAGGAGAGTTATTATATGGATAGTTAGAGGTATCGGGAAGATGGAGGGAATATTTTGAGGAATTTTTAAATGTTGATGAAGATAGGGAAGCTGTGATTTCGTGTATAGGGCAAGGAGGAATAACATCTTGTAGGAGTGTGGAAGAGCCATTTGTGAGTGTGGGGGAAGTTCGTGAGGCAGTGGGTAGAATGAAAGGGGGTAAGGCAGCTGGGATTGATGGGATAAAGATAGAAATGTTTAAAGCAGGTGGGGATATAGTTTTGAAGTGGTTGGTGCTATTATTTAATAAATGTATGGAAGAGGGTAAGGTACCTAGGGATTGGCAGAGAGCGTGCATAGTTCCTTTGAATAAAGGCAAAGGGGGGGGAAAAAGAGTGTAAAAATTATAGGGGAATAAGTCTGTTGAGTATACCTGGTAAAGTGTACGGTAAAGTTATTATTGCAAGAATTAAGAGTAAGACGGAGAGTAGGATAGCAGATGAACAACGAGGCTTTAGGAAAGGTAGGGGGTGTGTAGACCAAGTGTTTACAGTGAAACATATACGTGAACAGTATTTAGATAAGGGTAAAGAGGTTTTTGTGGCATTTATGGATTTGGAAAAGGCGTATTATAGGATGGATAGGGAGGCAATGTGGCAGATGTTGCAGGTGTATGGAATAGGAGGTAGGTTACTGAAAGCATTGAAGAGTTTTTACGAGGATAGTGAGGCTCAGGTTAGAGTATGTAGGAGAGAGGGGGATTATTTCCCAGTAAAAGTAGGCCTTAGACAAGGACGTGTGATATCACCGTGGTTGTTCAATATATTTATAGATGGGGTTGTAAGAGAAGTGAAGGCGCAGGTTTTGGCAAGAGGTGTGGGGTTAAAAGATAAAGAATCTAACACAAAGTGGGAATTGTCACAGTTGCTCTTTGCTGATGACACTGTGCTTTTGGGAGATTCTGAAGAGAAGTTGGTGGATGAGTTTGGTAGGGTATGTAAAAGAAGAAAATTAAAAATGAATATAGGAAAGAGTAAGGTGATGAGGATAACAAAAAGATTAGGTGATGAAAGATTGGAGAGAGTATGGAGGAGGTGAATGTATTCAGATATTTAAGAGTGGACGTGTCAGCAGATGGGTCTACGAAGGATGAGGTGAATCATAGAATTGATGAGGGGAAAAGGGTAAGTGGTGCACTTAGGAGTCTGAGACAAAGAACTTTGTCCGTGGAAGCAAAAAGGGAAATGAATGAGAGTATAGTTATACCAACGCTCTTATATGGGTGTGGAACATGGGTGGTGAATGTTGCAACAAGGAGAAGGCTGGAGGCAGTGGAGATGTCATGTCTAAGGGCAATGTGTGGTGTGAATATAATGCAGAGAATTCGTAGTTTGGAAATTAGGAGGAGGTGCGGGATTACCAAAACTATTATCCAAAGGGCTGAGGACGGGTTGTTGAAGTGGTTCGGACATGTAGAGAGAATGGAACAAAATAGAATGACTTCGAGAGTGCATAAATCTGTAATGGAGGGAAGGCGGGGTAGGGGTCGGCCTAGGAAAGGTTGAAGGGAGGGGGTAAAGGAGGTTTTATGTGCGAGGGGCTTGGACTTCCAGCAAGGATGCGTGAGTGTATTTGATAATAATGAATGGAGACAAATGGTTTTTAATACTTGACGTGCTGTTGGAGTGTGAGCAAAGTAACATTTATGAAGGGATTCAGGGAAACCAGCAGGTCGGACTTGAGTCCTGGAGATGGGAAGTACAGTGTCTGCACTCTGAAGGAGGGGTGTTAATGTTGCAGTTTTATAACTGTAGTGTAAAGCACCCTTCTGGCAAGACAGTGATGGAGTGAATGATGTAAGTTTTTTTTTTCGGGCCACCCTGCCCGAACATACACACACGCACACACACACACACACACGCACACACACACACACGCACACACACACACACACACACACACACACACACACACACACACCTACAGCCCCGTTGGCCTGGTGGCTAAAGCTCTCGCTTCACGCACGGAGGGCCCGGGTGCAATTCCCGGCGGGGCGGAAACATTTCGAAGAGTTTCCTCACACACACACACACACACACATACACACACACACACACATACAACAGGCCTAGTGTTCTGTGTTAAATTAATTACTTGCATTAATTTTTATTTCACTAGTATTGTCTCTTGTTAATTATTGCGTTATAATTTCTGTGAATTTCGTTGTGTTACTAAGTATGCAGTAAGTACAGTTTTGTTAAAGTTATCTACTGTTCCAATATTCCACCAAGTAGTAATTTTAAAAGATTTTAATTTTTCCCCAGCATTGTCCACGTGTTGTTGAATTTTCTTTCTCTTGTTAATTGTTGTGTTTCACCAAGTGTACTATCCCAGAGTTATTTTTATTCATTTACCCTTGTTTGTTAATGTTTTAATTGTGTAATTAATTAATTTTGCTTGCCCCAGTAACTATATATTGTTTTCTCCTCCAAGCAATTTCAAACTTTTTTTCAAGTGATATTATTGCTATTTTTTTTTATGTGTTGCAGTCAGTGTTACTTTTCCCTTGCACCTGCTATTGTTTTGTGTACTTGTTTAATTTTTTATACAGTGCTAATGTGTTTCAACTTTGCAGACTAGTGCTATAATTTTTATTGAAGATCTCTATTTCTTCTGATAAGTTACTAATCTCAAGGACAACGAAATTGACTTTTTGTGAATTTGTAAGTCCAAAAGTTAATTACCTTTGATGAGTTGTACTCCAGTTCCTGTAAGTATTGCCTTATTTTCTTGTTAAATATCTTGTTCATGATTTTTTTTACATAGTTCATGTTAAAGTGTTGTTTGAACAATTTCACTCTTAAGTTTGATTAACGTCAGTGTTATTAGTGAATTGTTTCAGTAACTGTTTTATTGAGTTACCTTGCTTTGCTTGCAATTAAGAGTAAGAGTGTTCAAACTAATTAATTCGTAATATCTTATTTCTTGTGTTGCAAAATTTTTCCCCAGTGCAATTATTGACTATTGATAAGTCCTGAAATTGATTTTGTGTAAATTAAATTCCCCAGTATTCAATTTTTGTTTCATCAATTTTGTTGTGTTTATTTGCTCAAGTAACGTGTCATTTCCTAAGAGTAATAAGTAATATTCCAGTGAACTTTCTAAGTGATTCAAGCAGTAAAGTTACTTGCATTTTTGCCAGTGAATAATTCTATTGAATTGTTTTATCAGATTGTTGCTTTTGCCATAACTATTATTGAATTCTTTTAATTAGTTGTGCATTTAATTCTTTTTATTGTGTTGCAATTTTTGTTGATATTTAAAGAAAAGAAAACTCATTTTGCTGTTCAAGTTAAAGCTAGATTGTTTTATTTTAGTGTGTTGAGTTTCCTTGCCAAGTCAATTTCCAGTGAGGTATCTTTTCTTTAGTGTTATTGTGCAATTATCCGTATTACTTATGCAGAATAGTTAATAATTCTATCAGTTAAACTATATTGTGCTGTATACTTGTGTCAATTTTGCTTCAATTCAATTCTCGTTTAATTGCTCAGTCATGTCTCAAGTAAATTCAAGTGATAACTGTGTGTTTTCTGCCAGTCAAGGCATTGAAGTTCTAGTAACCATGTGCGATAATACTGTGTGTATTGCCATTCAGCGCCATAATGATAATGAGTCAGTAAACAGCCCTCATAGTCCCTTAATGACTGAAAGACAGTCTGTAGCTTTTGAGCAATGTGTTTGTTCTCCCAGCTTGTATCAGAGATTTGCCAGAGTGATGCGGAATGTGAAGTTCAGATTAGTTCTTGTAGAAAGTATGTGTTCTATTTATTAACGTAGCCGAGCGGTCAAGGCACTAGTAGTAGTACTGTCACTCCTGTCTGGAATTCAGCCCCTACAATATCTTGCATGCAAGATAGCGTTCAAATGCCTAGGGTGCCGGAGGTATCCCGGACCGCCTTGAGTACTGAGTCTATCCTTGCAATGTTGCTAGTTCAAGTAGTAGTTCCTCTCCAGGGGACGCTTTGTTGAAGAAAGACTATTTGAATGAGTTATAGCATCTCTCGCTGATGCAAAAGCAATTGCAGAAAGCCGTTTCTGTTGCTAGTGTATTCACTAGAGTGCCAGTTGTTGTCCCTCGTGTTCCAGATAGTGTCCCTTCCAGTTGACAGTAAGCCTTTGCAGAGTAAAGTGTCGTGTGTCGAGTAATTCTTACCTGCAGTAAGAGATAGTGAGAGCCGTTCTCCTTTGCTCATACTTTGTGTCATTGAGCTAACTATTTCAACCGGGAAGAGATCCATCCACTCCACCGAGTCTGTTCATTCCTTCAGTAGGAAAGTGATTATAAGTTAATCAAAACTGAGTTTGTTCATTCCTTCAGTAGGAAAGTGATTATAAGTTGATCAATACCGAGTCTGTTCATTCCTTCAGTAGGAAAGTGATCATAAGTTGTGAGCTAAAGATAGAAAATTAGAAAATCCAGACTAGAACTGACATTATTGACTGTGTGTTTTGTTATCAGATTTCTAGTATCTAGTAAGATTGTTGTGTGTTCAAGTTCTCTCCGAGTTCTGAGTTTTAACAGTATAACCCGTGTTAGCCGAGTTTATCTTTCCTGTTAAAACTTCTT